>CM061269.1:39727500-40227500 GCA_030848825.1 Tadarida brasiliensis
TATCTACTCAAGCCCTGAAATTATCCTTGAAATATTTCTCTCCCACTTTGACACCATTTAACCAATCATCAGGTCTTATTAATTTTATCCTCTAAATAACTCTTCTCTCCATTTCCAATGTCAGACCAGACTACATTTATATCTCACGTGCACTATTCCTCTCACTGGTCCACTCACATCCTTTCTGTTCTCCCATCCAAAACAGTCAATCTGAATAATCTTATTAAATGAAAATATAGTCATGTTATTCCTCCCATACTCAAATGTCACTTCCTAAGACCCTTCCCCAACCACTAAGATCATAAATTCTCAAGGCACCATCTCTCCCACTCATAGCTCTTATGCAATTTTATAATTACTTGTATGATTATTTTATTAATACCTAAATAGAATCCATATATGTTCTTTGACCACCTTAATACCCCAAATATATGAAGATGTAATAGGATTCCATGTATATTCTTGAATGAATATATGTAAAATTAATAGAATGAGAGAGATACTTTAGATTTCTAAAAAATTATTAATCTTGCATCTTGATTCCTCTCCCCACCCCCAAAATGATCTAAGGTTGCTGAAAATGAAAGTCCAAATGGTTTCTAAGATCCTCTGTTGTTTATCTAATCTGTGTTTCCAAAAGGCTACTGTAAATACCCCCTACACAATACACTGAGAAAAGTGACACACAGGGAAAGTGAAGGTGAACACTCTCAGGAGGAATCTAAGGGACACATTGGTAACGGTGAAGACACAGAGCTGGAGGTATCTACAGTAGAAAAAGGAAAAGTGTGTGAGGACAGGCCAGCCACATCCCCTGAGGAATTCAAAGAGAGCTTAGCAAAATATGAGTTGGGTTTGAGAGTAGACCAGGCAAATCTACCCACTGAGAAAGAGAGTGACTTTCTAGGGTTTTGAACAGGGGAGAGCAAGAAATAGAACAATCCAAAAGAATTACAATAAGAGCAGCGAGAAAGAAGGCCACTGCTTCGGGGCAGTCTAAATGAAGGGTTCCTCATATTTAGAGCCATTAAGAATTAGATTGGCAGACTTTCAAGGAATCACAAATTTGGCAGGATGGGAGAAAAGGGGTTTTCCAGATTAATATACCAACCACTGACAAGAAATCTGTCTACGTTAATTAAGCATAATTATATATATTTATGGTAAGATTTCTTCTTCCATATATCAGATAGTCCCTAGAAAGCTGGAAGAGGGGACTATAACAGTCCTACCACATTCCATAATGTAGTGACATCTGGATAACATATTAGTACCTCAATATGAGTATTTCATTCCTATCCCAGTAGATGCTAAACCATCTTTATTTTTAAGAGCTTTTAGCTGGAAAAACTGATAATACAGCAAATATAGATGTTACTACATGAAAGAAGATTCCTTCATCAGTTAAACAATATTGGATATTCCTCCTGAGCAGAGCATGCAAAGTCAGGATTTTTCTTTTTTTAAAAAGTAAGGTATGGAGAAAACTTCTGGATGAAAGTGTCCAACTGAGAGTATAGATTTTCCCCTCCTCCCTCTCCAGAACTTATTAAAATGATGTTAAAGGTATAATTCTATAATAGGAAAAATAACATGTTCAGGGAGAGTAAATTTCAACAAATATATAAGATAGAAAAGAAATAAAAGAATGTCAATAAGTGCAATAGAAAGGAGAAATATGCAGACTAGAATATTTATAGAGGAGATTTCAGTGGTGGAGGGAACAGAACCCTGAAAGTACAGTGAAATACAAATCAACAGATCAGTGGATTGGACTTGGAAGTGGTCTGAAAAAATAGAGTTAATATAACATCTATATGTATTCATGATCGGCCCCTCACCCTCTTCTCTTACACCTTCCAACCCTCTCATATTAGAGCTAAGCCTGCTGGTTGACAAGTCTTCCCTGTATACACTGAGCTCGCAGAGGGCCTTCCTATTTCTTCATTCTAAAAAGAGATACCCAGAAATCAAAAGTCATTTGAAGAAAACTAACTACATGAAAATTAAGACCAAAGTAAAAATAAATAAATAAACAGAAAAACTGAACCTAGAGAAAAACTGATTAAAATTTTTTTTAATTTCTCATAGATATACTAAGAAAATAAAATATTCAAGAAGATATGTAGTCTATAAAAGAAAAACAGAATGCAATAATAAAAGGAAAAATAAAAACATGAAAAAACACAAAAATTAAATGTATTAATGAAAAAAATTAAAAATTCAATCAGAAGTTTAAAAGATAAAGCTGAGGAAATATTCTAGAATGTGGAACAAAAAAGACCAGGAGGTTAAAAAAAATACAGAGAGAATATCAATTTAAATCAAGCATTTGACTAATAGAAACTCTAGAGAGAACAGATAAAACAAAGGGAAGATTATCAAAATAGTAAGAAATAAATATATCATTTTCTTGTAACTTATTTCTCTTTTCTATAATTGAAGTATAGATGATTGTTACTTAATGGATAAACTTGTTTATTAGAGTTTTTAAAAAATACAAATAAATTCAAGGAAAAAAAGTGTGAATGTGGCAGGGTAGGAGAGATTAGGTCAGGAGATAGATTTTCTTCCTAATAAGAGCTGCAAGATTTCACCACCCTCACTCCACTGCTGTATTGGTCTTGGCTGCTCTTGGGCCAGTAAGGCCTAGAAAGAAGGATGGAACTGTACAAAGGCACCCTGACCATCTCTGCAGACCCCCAACTGACCAGTATACTTATATCTTTATGTACCTTGATGATCCTGACACACTGACCTTTCCCAACATCCCAGGATCCCTTTACCTGCCCCAGAAGGTCGTCTATCACCTGCAAAATGCTTAGACTGTTATTTTCCACAGGTCAGTTGGATGTGGTTTCCTCATGATCACGCTAGCCTAGGACTATAAAAGCACCACAGAAAAATCAAACTTGTTAATTTATAACTATTGACTATCATATGCATTTTGAAGCACTTATTTATATAATTTTTATATTAAATATAATATTTCTACATATAATGTTAAATACATGTGCTCTGTTTTAAACTTTACATAGTTTATTTGCTTTGAGTCTGTCACAGGGACAGACTTAAAAAAGAATCTTACACCTTCCAAAACCTACATTTGTCATGAGCATTAAGTTGCTCCTGCAGAAGTCTGATTATTCAACACATTAAGTAATGAATCTGAGAAAAATTAGAGTTTTTATTGGGTTTAAAATAAAATAGATGAAAAAATAAAATGTGTTAATGTTTTTAATATCTAATAAGTTCAGCTAGAACAATGTATATCTCAATAGAAATAGTTTGTTCAAATATATTTCAGCAAGGAATATGTCAATATTCCAGTTCTGTACTTAACTAAGCTTTTTTATGACTGTATTTTTCTAATCACTTGAACTTACATCACCCAAAACAGAGTTTGGCAAGAACTCTCCGATAACCAAGTTGATTTCCATGAACTTGGATTAGCCTTATAAACAGGAAGCCACATTTTATCATGCGCAAAAATCTCTGCATATAGAAAGACTGGTTTTGGTTTCTGGTGTCAAGCTCTCTGTGTTTGAAAGACTTCCAAACTTTACTAAATGTATTTTTTTCATTCCTTATATTATTTTTACATGTCTTAAAGGACACATATGATCTTAGGTTTAAAGAGACAGAAGAAGGCTTGGATATAACCATTGATGAAAACGTTTAAAGTTGGCACGCCAAAGGAAGAAAAAAATAAAGTCCTGTCTGGATTCAGTCAGCTTTACTTGACCTGGTTATAGCTAAATGAAACATCAATGGGAAATTCGAGGTAAGAAAACTAAGCCAAGTTCTGCAGGAGGAGGCTCTGATGACTTGAGAAGAATGACATCTGATCCTTCTAAAGAAAACACATTTCTCATAGCTGTCAGCATAGTACCGAGGAAGAGAGAGGAATAAGCTAAAGCATAAATATTACTATTCCTAGAGGATGTCCTTCAAGAAAGGAAGGCTTTGTCTTGGCTGTGTTTATATAAATCTTTGGAATATCTGACCAAAAAAAAAAATTCCCATAAATGCAAGTCACAGCCAATGAAGTAGAAACTAATTCAATATGTCCAAACACAAACTCCAGGCAACTCTAGAAAAAAATATGTTCTCTTGGAGCATCCATAGTAAATAAATAATGAAGATGACATCGCTAAGATTGTACAACAAGCGGTCAGGCTGCAAATGTGACTTAGTTAATTGGCTGACTAAATTGAAACCCAAGAATGTGCTGGAAGAGAGCTACTATGAGATGGGTTAGTAGAAATTTGTTTGTGAAACAAATCCACACATCTAGTAAGTGGAATTAAATACTCTAAATTGGATAAAGTTATAGAGCTATGAAGTGTACTGATAGCATCCGTTTTTTATTAATGCCCCCACCACCAACAAAAAAGGAAAGAATTTAGGCAGATAAAAACAATGGCCCTAACTCAGGTCATTGGAGAAATAGTAAGAATAGCCTTTTCTTCCTCAAACCCCAGTTATGTGTAGATCTTAGATACGTGGTTTGCCTCAACAAACATTCCCAAGAATTAAAGAATATTTCTTGGAACACACATAGATTATTTCCTATACAGAAAATAAAAAATTGACTACAGTGTAAGTCTACTATACAGCAATATTTCCAAACATCTGTAATTATGTAAATCATACGTCTCAAAGAAATAATGAACAAAGAGATGAAAATACATCAAAACAGTCCAAATTTGGCATCATTCTATGGTCAATCATTCTTTAAAATCAACTTCCTCTGTCTCTCTCTGTCTCTCTCTCTCTCTCTCTCTCTCTTTGTATGTATATGTATGTGTATACATGTATATTTTTGTGTGTAGGTATTCATCTTTAGTGTATCATGCAATTTATTTGAAAAATAAAGATGTAGCAATAATAGCTCTGCATTTATTTAAAGTCTTTTTCCTCGGGATATCTGAAACAATTCTTACAACATCTCTTTTTTAAAAATGATGGAGTCAAAATCTTTTCAAGAGTAAACTGTTTGCCCAGGCCTCATAGAGTATGACTGTGGCCTGATTAAAAGTAATACCTCTTAATTCTCTGACTATTGGCTTAAATTGTTCACATAGGATCTCAGTCTCACTCAGTAATTCTTAGGAGTCTCTCAAGTGTGTCTTTTAGGACTTCATGAACAGTCCTTCCTATTATCAAGTAGGGCCCACCATGTTCTTCCCATCCTAATCCCATGTCTGCTACTGGAGAAATAATATAAGGGCAGTTTACTAAATGCAATGCAGCAGCAGCCCACCATGGAGATGCTGATGTCTGTGGAAGGATGCTGCCTCCTGGGGCTTGCAAAGCTGCCTGCGAAATTTTAAGGAAAAAGGGTACTAATTTCCCCCATAGACTTCAATGCTCTGAAACAGTCCTGTGCTTTATGCAGAAATGGAGACACTGTGTTTCCTCCCCACTTTCTAACGTCATTTGCCACAAGAGGACTAAAGTAATGAAGTAGATGCCCATTTGTTTCACGGAGGGCCAAGAAAGGGCCCCCTTGGCTTGCACTTATATTCTCTCTCTCCAAAAATGCTTAGACAAATATCCATGGTGCTAGGCCTAGGGATCAACCTGAAAAAAAAAAAACAGACCTTGTGTTGTAATCCTCATTCCTTCATTCCCTAGGCTTCCTCCATCTCTTTCAACCAGAGAGAAAGAGAAAGAGAGAGAGAGAGAGAGAGAGAGAGGAAAGAGGGAGGAAAGAAGGGAGGGAGGAAAGGGAGGTAGTCAGACAATAAAAATTTCTTGCAAACTGGTCCAATCAAATAGCCTCCTGGCAGGCTGCCGCATCAGTTCGTTAAACATTCCCTAGACATATCTGAATCTCTACTTGCATGACTGTAAAGACCTCAGCTACATTAGGAAACTTAAGATAAAGCAAATCCCATCTGAGACCATCTGGTCCCAGATATAAACTCCAAACGTGAAGCAGTTGTAGGTTGAAGGGTGGGTATGAAATAACTCTATGAAGAGCTACCCACACTAAAGGATTCCCTGGCTGAGGATACAAATGGTGAGTCCTGACCAAAAGACAATGGGGGGTATTTGTTACAGACATCATAACACCAGTAGCTGTAAGAAGGAGGCAGAGTTCTTTACTGACAAAAAATATTAAGCCCAAGAAGAGAAGCATGTGGTAGGTTCTCATCTGTCAATCTGTCATCATAAACCAGATAATACTGTGACAAAACCTGAAAATGGTATGGGAAGGGAAAGAGGGTAACAGGGAGTATAACAGCATATCAGTCGCCAAAATTACTTTTTTCATCAAACTGTGTTTTTAGAACAGTTTCAGAAACAAAGTTAAGTAGCAAACACAATCCTGAAGGGTATAACTAACCATATAGTCTTGTGAAATTAGGATATCCTTCTGAATTTTGGTTATTTCATTTTTAAAAGGGGAAAGAGCCCTATTTTAGTCTCTTACAGACCAGGCCTGATAATCTTAACTGATTTAAGCCCAACACAGTCTTTGATAGAAAATGGAAAGATGGTTTGTCTCCTCCACAAAAGGAAGGAAAATCTTTCTCCCACTGCTCTTTCCTCTGTCTGAAATTCTCATATAAAGGGCCTAGATAGCCTTCGCATTCTAGGATAAAGGCTCTGGAGAACCCACTGGAAGACCTGGCAAAACCAAGAAATGTTAAGTTTCAAGTAGAATAAGTAAGATTCTCCTTTGTGAGAAGGGAGGTCATGTGACTACTCTCTCAAGCCTGTTCTTGGTTGGAGCACCATCAGCTGAAGGAAGTAAGTAAGTTGAACAGTTCTCTTGATGTTTAAACCACTTCAGATTGCATTTCTGTCACTTGCAACCAAAAGAGTTTTGACAAATATACTGCACAAGAAAGCTAAAGAATCATGAAAAATGGAATGGGTGTCCAGAAAGTAAACCAACCAGCTAACTAGCTGAGATTAATTTTATGACATATGACATGATTGCATTTCAGAAATTTAGTAAACAGGAACACAGGGATGATAAATCATTAATGTAGGGTCACATAAGACTTTGTGCTCTGGCATCTGAGGTGAAATTACAACCTAGAAAGCCTGGAGTCAACCACTTTTCCCAGCCATTATGTATTAACAATGAGTCCTCATTCAAGAAGAAAAAAGGAAGCAGCTGATTATGGGCATTTACTCCCTTGACATGAAATATTTGAAACAGCCTACTGGTCCCCGTTTTTAGATTAAAAACCAATCACCGGAAAAGACCCATAACCAGCACAGTAATGAGCCCATGGCCATTTATTTATAGTTAGCTCTAGCTGATTCATGAGCTGCAACTCAATGTCTGGTAAGTCCTATGTGACTCCTGGACTTCATCAACTTATTTACGTGTGGCCAAGACTTCTCCCATAGAGTATGTGTATATGTAAGCACGCTGCCTTGTGTGTGGGTGCAGAGGGAAGAGAAAGAAATATATACTCAGTAGTGTACAACCTGACTACATTTTATGAATCTGTCCAATCACATGTGGCTTTTCCATAACTTACTTAGACCATCCACACTGAATTTACTGCAGGCTGCATGCAAAACTAGCAGTGCAGGCAAGATGGTAATGAGAGTCTAAGAGAGACACATGCATTTTCATATATATTAATAGTTTATATGGAAAAATCTGAAAGATAAAAGAGACATCAAATATTGCCAGAACGACAGATGAAATGCTGAAGTGATGAAGTGCTGAAATTATAGTCCTTTGAAGTAGGCTCTGGGTAAACTAACTACACAGCACATGGCAAGAAATGTGTGACAACAGTTGTGATGGAATTTGTCTTGATTAATGGTCTCACGTGAAAAGATAAATCTTGCTAAGGAGGTTCTGGAAGTTCAGTGAATGGAAGTCAAATATTCATGCTACCATTTGAGTTCAAAAAGAGCTAAGACTGATACTAGCCTTGCATTTCTATCATGTACAAATCTTCCCTGTAATGCCTTAAGAAAATGCGCATTATGTATCTACCTTCTTTTCACATTTCTTATGAAGGACTGTTATAAGTGTTGCTCATTCCATTCTTGAAATTAAAGCTTAGAAATATTTATTTTATAACATGTTTGATGTCTATCAGCTCTGATAAATGTTTATGACTTTGATCAACTACAAAAATCATTTTTAGAAGATATGAAAGAGGGAGAAAAAAAGTGGTTCTGGAATTATGTCAATAGATTGAAAGTATATTTATCAGCGAAAAAAAAAAAAGCTTGTATTTGCTGCAAAAAAAAACCCTGAAAATATTATATTTAGCACTTCTAATGAATGCATATGATAATAACTAGGACTCCATTATAGTTTGAGTCTGTGACCAGGGATAAAGGATAATATTCTATGTTGAGGCCAGGTGTCCTAAAACTGAGTTAGGTTGGAAACCCTTTAACTCACTGTCCAAGTTTCTTTTCTCAAAGAGGAAAGGTAAAGACACAATTTTTTTTTCTTAGTGCCTCATCACAGTCAATAAAATATGATGGTAGTAAATATCTTTCATTTTTATAAGGATTTATAGTTCACAAAATCCATTCTCATTAACTATTATGTTTGATGCGCTCTCTGTCTCAACTTACAGAAGTCAAATTGCTTGTCCAGAATTATATACCTTATAAATGTGGGAGCTAAGGTTAAAACTGGTTTTGCCCGCTGAATACTATTTAAGAGTAGAGTAGAAAAAAAGATGGAATGCCTGTTATATGTTATACAGTATTCTAGTGGTTTCTCATCTATTTGCTCATGCAATTATCATAATCACCCTATAAAATAGGAATTATATTCCCATTCACAGATCACAGACTGAGACTCTGAGAATTATAAAATGTACCCAAAGTCCCACAGGTATGTAAGTGCTACACAAGGATGAAAACATAGTTGTGTATGATATCAAAACTAGGTTCCTCCCATAACAGGCAAAGTCATCCTTCTATGACATGTACAACTTTTATTATACAATGACAGAGAAGAACAAAATTAAGGAGAATAACTCATTTCTTTTCAGAAAAGTACTCCATCAGCAGAGAGCCAACTAAATGCTTAACATTGTATTTTAAAATGTGGGAGAAATGAAAGAAACAGAAAACAAGCTTCCTTTTCCCAAAGAAATCTCAACACAGATCAATGTTAAATGCCAAGAAATATATGTATTACTATACAATAATATTAAAGAATATTTAATGTAAAGAAATGATGGCATAGACATTAGTGAAATAAAGCTATCACTTTATTTCACTGGGACAGAGGAAGAAGGAAAAAAATATTACATGAGCTGGTAGATATTCTATATCAGTGGTGTTTAATGTAGGAAGAAGAATGTTAATCCATAATGTGGTTTAATATGGGCTAATAAAAATAACACAAAATTTGAGTCACATACTAGATGAACTCTGGATTCACTGCCTATACTCCTCCTTGTGTTTTTTATTGTTTTGTTTTGTTTTGTTTTGTTTTGTTTCCCTCACTGTAACTGAAAAGAAGAGGGTCAGGTAGTCAACAGTGGTGGTGGATGAAAAGGCACTATCCCTAGGAGTGGAGTTTACTGGGGCAAATGTCTAACTCACATCATCACTAAACATCACCTATATTTCTCACCCCATTTGTTTGTTTATTTTTCCCTGTAATACATGTACTGAGTGCCTATCATGTGTCAGGCATCAGACTAGGCACTGTGGGCACAGTCATGAGCAAGATAGTCATGGCCCTAGCCAAGACCACCCAGAGCAATGCACAGACTTCACTGGAGTGAAACTGGAATCTTGGAAGAAAAACTAACATTTTGGGATCATAAGACCCGAGGTGAATCCCTGATTTAGTATTTATATGACCTTGGACAATTATATATGATTCTGAGGCTCAATGTCTGCATCTGTAAAATAAGAATAAAATAATACCTAGTCACATGTTTTGCACAAGAAAAAAAAAATAAAGCATATAAAAAGAATTATAAACACTGAATGTCTACACAATTGTGATGAATTTAATGTTATATGTCCAGTCTTAGAAGTCTAGCTCCTTTCTCACATGGAAAGTCATATATATGTGCTGATCTACTCAAAAATATATGCTTCTGCCTGGGTCAGAACTCAACTTACTCTGAATATGAGCAGCAAGTGCCTTTTGGTTGTTCACGCCTTTTCCATTACCCCCATACACCTTACTTCATGACAATTAAGCTGCCATTACTACTTGCTTCTGTACAGATACAAATCATTTTCTTTGTGTATAGCTTTCCTTTGTATTTTCAAAAATTCATACCTTCCCCTAACAACCCAACTAAAGTGACCTATAAATCAGTAGCCATGGAAAGCCTCACTCTAAAATGCTTCAGGATTATAATTGAGCTATACAGTCAGGTCCCATAATGCCCTAGCCCTATCTCAGCTATTTGGCATGAACACCCCTGCCATAACCCTAGCCTAGAACCAATGAGGAACCTAATGGCAGTAGCCTAACAGTATGCATGTCCCATAAGCAGCAGGAGTGGAATGAGTCATTGCTTCCAGCTAACAGAGGGAGGGCCAGATACTCCCAAAGTACCATCCACTGAAAGCCAACCCAAAGGACTATTATCTAAAAGGGGCTCTATCTTGCGTCCCAGTTTTGTGTTTAAACCAGTTTGCCTGCCTATTCCTGTTCTCCCTTGATGGCCTGCAAATAATTTCTCTGAATAATGCAATCCATTCTAAAACCCTTTATATACTCATCATCTTCAAAATCATACCTGTAAAGTTGTACCTGCATTTTCAAAATCTATCATTTCTCTTTGTAGAAATTAAAGCTGATAGATCTTAGAAAATGCTCTGGATTGGCCTCCTTCCTTCTTGGACACTATCTCCAGGGGTCAGCCTCCTTCTCTGGGGTTCCATTTTTACCCTCAGTTGTCTCATATTCTTCCTGACTTTCCCCTAGTGCTGTCTTTTCCTGGCTCATGTTCCCTTTCTGCAAGCCAACCCATATGACTGCAATGTTTCCTACCTTTTGCCAGAAGCCAGCACTGACAGTTGCAGAGTAGGAGGAGGTGTGACTCACTCTTTTGAGAACTGATTGCCACACATGTCAAAGCCCCAACACATTTTCATGCAACATCTTCATGCAAGAGACAAGATAAGCTCTAGAACACAGCCAACTCAAGTTATCCTTTCCTGAAATGTGATGCCAACTAACATCTGCCACATTTGATTATCCTGATTTACTTAAGGATCTCTCTCCAGGGTTAAGAGATTTATCTAGGGTGATATAATTTCACCTTGGTGTATAAAGGCTAAAGTGTAAAACACAGATTCACTGTCTGGAAGTGATCCTCATGCATTGTCACAGGATAGTAAGATAAAATATCTGACCCTCTTAAAACTTGGGTTAAAGTCCCAGATCTGTTGCATGACAACTGTAGGACATGGGCTAATCACCTTCATTTTTCTAGCCTCTCTATAAAGGGAGGGAGGGACTTTACTAATTGATTACTAAGACACTCCAAGCTCTAATGCTCTTTTTAAGTTT
This sequence comes from Tadarida brasiliensis, assembly GCA_030848825.1. NCBI lineage: Eukaryota > Metazoa > Chordata > Mammalia > Chiroptera > Molossidae > Tadarida > Tadarida brasiliensis. The sequence goes on from CM061269.1 coordinate 39,738,995, forward strand.
TCTACCAAAGATAGCAATGGAGTTCGACAAATGAATAAAATAATTTCCATGTTAGGCCCAATTTGTCCTTCTTCCTAATAAGTTATAAAATAATTGTGTGTTTTTTTCAAGTCTTTAAAATATTGAGAAATTCTCCATGGACTCTCAAGTTATTCAATCAATTAATTATTTAAAAGTGACATTATAAGGGCAGGATCTATCAGGTGGAACAAAACAAACATGGTCTCTGCCTTATATATGTACAGTCTATTTGGGGATACAGGAATCTAGAGGTAAATAACTAACTAAACAAACAGACTCTCTCTCTCTTTATCAATGTATCTTCAAAGTCCCTAAGAATGCCTGGCACAGGGTTTACAACAACAACTATTTTTGATGGGAGAATGAATTAATAAATGAATGAATGAATGAATGAATGAATGAATGAATGCATGCAAGAAATCTGCATCATAGAATATCCAGTTTGTCACAGGGCACAAATAAAACAAAAACTGTAAGGCGAAACTAATGATCTAGTTCTTCATTGCCATTAATACCCTACTAAGAAATGTCACAAACATTTTTGTTCAGAAGTGATTTAACCTGATCATTGTAAAGTGAGCCTTTAAACAATAAAAGAAAAATGCCATAGGAAATTATGTCCAGGTAAATAAGAATGCTTTGAGAATAACAAAAGGAGGAAATGTGTACATGAGTGTGCATGAGTACTGGAGGACTGAATACATCTCAGAGGTGTAAAAACCACTTACACTGTTACACCACTCATAAGATTCTAGTACCCAGTGGTATGATACTCTAGAAAAATATGTCACACTAGTTTGCATTAATATAATCCATAATCTACAGATGAAGGGTTCTAGCCAGCCAGAGAGGTATAAGACTAGTTTAAAAAAAGAAAGAAATATGGTGAATAAATGTTTCTCTAAATTTACTTAATGAATTCATAATATATTAGGTATGCTATTTTAAAATTTGACTCCAAAGTCAAAGTTCAGGTCATTTATTTTCCATAATATATGTAGCACAGAAGATCCCTTTTGGCAAATTATTGTGATATCTTGTCCAAAAGAGAGGCAAAGTCATTTTTGATAGCCCTTGATATAAATCACACACAGTCAGTGTAAATCAAATATATTTTATAAATGAACCTAAATAGTTATCATTTTTTTCAGCAACTTGTTCATTTGAACGGGGACACAGAACAACTTCTGAGGTCTTACATTTACTACAAATTGAGATGATTATTAAAACTATGAATGAAATTTGATTTCCTTTAGGAAAAGGTATATTTTCCAATGTACTTTCAAATCATATGCTCTTGAGAATTACTAAGAATTTTATACCTAGCGTTATTTACTTAAATCATCATCACACGTAAACTCAGTGTGTCCATGGTACTACCAGGTGGTAAGGGAGTCATGGAAAGTGAATAATACTCAGAACTAGACCACAAAGAATTTATGGTCTCTAGATTTTACTGACTTGTAATAGCCACTTGAGTTCTCAGACAGCTGACAATTTTTAAAAATCAAAAAATTATAGCATTACATGTATTTCATGTAACAGCAGTCATTTCCAATAAGGCAGTTCTTAGATGACAGCTAGAAAACCTTGACATTTGGCTTATGATAAAGTAACTGAATTTTATCCTGATACTTTCATTAGGGGGAAAAAAAAAAGGCATTTAATATTCTCCTTTAGGACTAAGTTCCAGCTAAAAAAGCTGCCACAATAACTCCTACCATCATCATCACTATAGCTTCTCCAGTAACAAGTATTTACTAAATACAGTTATGTGAACAATACAGACTGGTAAAACTGTCATGGGCTTAAGAAGTAGGTACTTAAAAGTAATAAAGATTACTATGGGCCAGAACTGTTCTAAGTGCTTTACATATATTAACACATATAATCCTCTCAACAAGCCTGGGAAGTAAGGAAATTGATCCAAAAACTTACACACCTTGCCGTCATTTTATAAATAAGGAAACTGTGGTTCAGGAAAGTCAAGTAACTTGCCCAAAATTAAAGGTCATAGAAGTGAAATCTAAACCCAGATGTGTCTGATTGAAAATCCATCCTCTTGACTACTGAGCTAGGTTATTTTAATATTCAAATTTGGTAAATGAACCAATAATCAGCTTTTAATTCTCTTGTCCTTAAAAAAAAAAAAAAAGGGTAGTAGAAAGTATCATAGAACACTTTATAGAGGAATAACTGAGTCTTGAATGATACATAAGAATTCAACAATGAGACTTGAGGTGGGGAGACTTTCCAGGCAGAGTGAACAGGATTTATGAGGGTCTAGAGGCATGAAACAACAGAGTATGATTGAGAGAATATAAATAATCAAGAATGGATGGACTGCAATGAACAACTGGGAACTTAATTTTTTTAAGAAAAATAGTCAGGAATAAATTTAACAAAAGAAATACAAAACATATAAAAACTGGAAAACATTACAAGATCTAAATTGGGGAAAAAATATCCTATGTTCATGAATAGAAAAACTTAACATTGTTCTGATGGCATTATTCCCCAGACTGATCTACAGATTCAGTGTAATCCCCATCAGAATCCCAGATGACATCTTTATGAATATTGACAAGTTGATTCTAAAATTCACATGAAATTTCAAGGAGGCCAGAAGAACAAAAATCATCTTAGGAAAGAATAGCAAAAAGGAAGACTCACACTTCCAGATTTCAAAACTTATTACAAAGCAACAGTAAACAAGATAGTATGATTCTGGCATAAGAAGAGACATACAGATCAATGGGGAAAAAATGAAAGTCCAGATAAACCCTTACATTTATGGTCAACTGATTTTCAACATTGGTGCCAAGGCCACTCAATAGGGAAAGAATACTTTTTTAAAACAAATGATACTGGGACAACTAGTTAGCCACAAGCAAAAGAATGAAATTGGACCCTTACTCCACACCATACAAAATAAATTAACTCAAAATGGATCAAAGACCTAAATGTAAGAGCTAAATTTTTAAAAATCCTAAAAGAGCCCTGGCTGGTGTGGCTCAGTTGGTTGAGTATCATCCCCTGCACTGAAGGGTCACTGGTTCGATTCCCAGTCATGGCACATACCCAGGTTGTAGGTTCAATCCCTGGTTGGGGTGCATATGGAGGGTTAGCAATTGATGTTTCTCTCTCTCTCCTCCTCTCTCTCTAAAATCAATAAAAACATATTTTTTAAAACTCCTAAAACAAAACATGGCATAAATCTTCATGACCTTGCATTTGAAAAAGGATTCTTAGATGACACCAAAAGCATGAGCAACAAAAGAAAAAAATAGATTGGTCTTCATCAAAATTTAAAATATTTATGTTTTAAAGCAGAGATGGGGAATATCTGGCCCATAGGCCATAGACAGCCCATGAAATCAATACCAGCTAACATCACATGCTTCACCAAATTAACCTGACCAAATATAGCAGGCTAATTTTTAAGTTGATAATTTTGTATGGCCCACGAATTATGTCATAAATATCCAAATTACTCTTGGCAGAAAAAAAATGTTCACCACACCTGCTTTAAAGCACATCACCAGGGAACAGAAAAGGCAACCCACAGAATGAGAGAAAATATATTCAATTTTCATTATTCACAGTAATTGTGTTTCATAATGTTACTGTAGATACTGAATTAGCAAATACTGAATAATTACCCCTAAGAGAAATAAAGGATTAAGTTCCTGAGAGCTTCTGATCAGAACGTTTTTATCAACCAATCAATATATAACTTTTTTTTACATGAGTTTATATTTAAATAGAAACTTATTTAACACTTATTGTTCATTCATTAAGATAGAACTCATGGTCAGCTACACAACTCATGCCTAAATAAAGCTAACAGATATATTTTCTCCATAAGGCACATGACAACATTCTTGGGCTTAGGAACACTAGATAACTTTATAGCTCAAAATGCCCAGTTTTCAACATAAAACTATGAAGCATGCTGAAAAATAAGAAATTATGCTCCATCACAAGGGAAAAAGAAATTAGCAGAACCTCTCCCTAGGAAGTACACATACTGGACTTACTAGACAAAGACTTTAAAATCAACTGTTTTTGTTTTGTTTTTAAGTTTTTATTGATTTTTTTAGAGAGAGAGGAAGGGAGAGAGAGATAGAAACATCAATGTGAGAGAGAAACATCGATTGGCTGCTGCCTACACACCCCCCACTGGGAATCAAGCCCTCAACCCAGGCATGTGCCCTGACCAGGAATCAAACTGGGATCTCTCAGTCCATGGGATGATGCTCAACCCACTGAGCCACACCAGCCCTGCAAAAATCAACTGTCTTAAATATGCTCAACGAGGTAAAGAAAACCATGGACAAAGAGCTAAAGAAAATTAGAAAGCTGATAGCTCAACAAATAAAGAATATCAATACAGAGATAAAAATTATTTTTAAAAAACCACAGAAATTTTGAAGCTGGAATGTCCAATAAGTAAAATAAAAAATTAATTAGAGAAGTTTAACAATGGGTTTGGGTTGATTAAAGAAATAATCAGAAAATGTGGGGATGTGTTAAATTAATTAACCGGTCTGGGGCACAGAAAGGAACAGAAAGCTGAAGTAACTACATTAGTATCAGACAAAGTGAATTTCAGAGGACTAAAGATTACATGAGAAAAGAAAGGTCACATATTTTTTTTAAAGAGTTGATTAATAATACATAAGAATCTTAAACATTAGCATACCAAATCACAGAGTTTCAAAATGTATGAAGAAAAAACAGCACTCCAGGGACAAATAAACAAATCCACAATTATAGTCAAAGATTTTAAATAGCACTCTCTCGCCCAGCCAATGTGGCTCAGTGGTTGAGTGTCTACCCAAGCACTAAGAGGTTGCAATTTCAATTGATAAAATTAATAAACCCCTAGCCAGATATATCAGGTATAAACTAAAGAGGAAACCAATTACCAATATCAAAAATGAGAAAATGGATATCACTGCAGATCCTAAACATATTTAAAGAACAATAAAGAAATTATCTGCACAACTTTGCACTAATAACTCTGAAAACTCAGGTGACATAGATAAATTTCTTAGGAAACACAAGCTATCACAAACATCCATTATAAAACAAATAATTTGAATAGCTATTAATATAAGGAATTTGATTTTTAATTTAATAACTTACCACCACCACCAAAATAAAATCTCCAGACCCTATGATTTTGAAGCAAAATTCAACCAAATGTTTAAAGAATTACCGCCAATGCTACAAAATCTATTCCAGAAAATAAAGGAAAAGGAAACACTTTCCAAAAATAAGAGAACTACAAATCAATATTCTTTGTGAGGATATATGGAAATATTCTTAACAAAATATTAGCAAACAGAATTCAGCAAATATAAAAAAAAAGAATTATACTCAAAAGCATTTGTTCCAGGATGCAAGGTTGTTCCAATATTAAAAACTCAGTGTAATCCACCTCATAAACAGACTAAATCAAGAAAAAAAAATCACAGGATCATATCAATTAATGCAGAGAAAACATCTGACAAAATTCAATACCTGTTCATATTTACAAACACTTGGAAAAAGTAGCAAAAGAAGGTAACTTCAACCTGATAAAGAGCATCTACAAAAAAACCTACAGTTAACATGATACGGTTAAATACTAAATTTATTTTCATCAACATTGTGTAATTTACTAAATGCTTCCACCCTAAAACTGGAAACAAGGCAAGAATGTCTGCTCTAAACATTCTTATTAAACACAGTTTTGGATATTCTAGCCAATGCCATAAGGAACAGAGATCAGAAAGGAGGAAACAAAACTGCCCCTAATTGTAGATGACATGATTGTCTACATAGAAAATCTCAAGGATTCTATTAATATCAAAAAACCCTCGTAGAATTGATATGCGAGTTCAACAAGGTCAAAAAACACAAACATACAAAATACAGTATATTATATTTTATATAATATCAATGAGTACACAGACACAAAATTAAAAATTCACTATTGTTTACAATCACTAAAAAAGTACAATACTTACAAAACAAGTAAGTGTTGTATGCTGAAAACTACACAGTGTTGATGAAAAGAAATTCGAGAATACCTAAATAAATGGAGAGATATACTATGTTCATGGGTTGAAAGATTCAACATACTAAACATATTAATTCTCCTCAAACTGATACACACATTTAAAAAATTGGTAACAAAATTCCAGCATATTTTTTGTAGATAAGAATTTATATAATTTATATGAAAGGCAAAGAAACTGGACTAGCTAAAACAATTTTAGAAAAAAAAAAGACTAAAGCAAGAATAATAAGTCTATTTAATTTTAAGACTTACTTATTATAGCTACAGTAATCAAGACTATGTGGTATTGACAGATTATACATCAATGAAAGAGACTACAGAACCCAGGAAAAAAACATCAAAAATATGTTCAATATTTTTTTAAATTACAAAAGCAATTCAATAAAGTAAAGAAAGATTTTCAGTAGTGCTAGAGCAAATGAATATCCATATGCCCCTCCCCCCAAAATAAAATTCAGTCTAAATCTCTTTATATTAAATTACTAAACTGTATATAAAAATTAACTCGAAATATGCCCTGGCAGCCCATGGACCAAGGATTAGTGGGGTTCTATTCCCAGTCAAGAGCATGTGTCTGGGTTGTGGGTTTGGTCCCTGGTCATGGTGGGGCTGATGAGGGAGGCAACCAACAGATGTGTCTCTCTCACGTCCATGTTTCTTTCTTTCTCTCTCTCTCTCCCTCCTTCTCTTCCTCCTTTCCACTCTATCTAAAAATCAATGGAAAAATATCTTCAGGTGAGGAATAACAATAACAACAACAAAATTAACTCAAAATAGATCACAGACTTAAATGTAAAACATAAAACTATAAAGATTTTTTAAATAAGAAGAGAAAACCTTCAGGATCTAAGGATAGGCAAAGAGTTCTTAAATTGGACACCAAAAGAATAAACTGTAAAAGAAAAAAATGAAAAATTGACCTTTAAACTTTAAAACTGCTGCTCTGAAAAAGACAGGCAAGAAAATGCAAAGACAAACTACAGACTGGGAGAAAATATCTGTAAGCCACATATCCAACATAGGGCTGGTACCAATAATATATACAGGACACTGGCATCTCAACAGTAAAAAAGTAAACAATCAATTAGGAGATGGGTAAAAGACATGAAGAGACAATTCACCAAAGAAGACAGACAGATGGCAAATAAGTCCATGAAAAATGTTCACAGTCATTTGTCATTCAAGAAATGCAAATTAAAACCACAAGGAGATATCACTGCACTGTCAGATAGCTACTTTTTTTAAACAGTGACAATACGAATGCTGACAAGGATGAAGAGAAACTGGATCACACATATGTCACTGATGAAATCGTAAACCATATATATTGCCACAGTTTCAGTTTCTTAAAAAACTAAACATGCAGCTACCATACAACCAGTGATTATACTATTGGGTATTTATCACAGACAGATGAAAACTTACTTATGTTCACACTAAAACCTGTACACAACTGTTCATAGAAGCTTTATTCATACCACCAAACTAGAAACAATCCAGTTTCTCAAATGGCAGTTAAACAAATTCTAGTACATCCATACCCTGGAATACTACTCAGCAATAAAAAAGAATGAGCCAGTGACACACACAAGAAGAATCTCCAGATAATTAAGCTGAGTAAAAAAAAGCAAGTCCCAGTTACTTACATACTATATAATTCCAGTTATATAAAATATTTTAATTTTAATTTTTTCAATTACAGTTTACATTCAATATGACTTTGTATTAATTTCATGTGTACAGCATAGTGCTTACACAATCATAGTGTTATCGCAATTATCCCAGTACCTACCTGGCACCATACATAGTTATAACATTACAACTGATTATACTCCCTATACTGTACTTTACAACTCCAAGACTATTTTGTAACTACCAATTTGTACTTCTTAATCTCTTCACTTTTTTACCCAGTCCTCTAATCCCTTTCCCCTCTGGCAACCATTAGACTGTTTTCTATATCTATGAGTCTGTTTCTATTTCGTTTATTCACTTATTTTGTTCTTTACATTACGCATATTAGCGAAATCAAATGGTATTTGTCTTTCTCTGACTGATTTATTTCACTTAGCGTAATACCTTTTAGGTCCATCCATACTGTCATAAATGGTAAGATTTCATTCTTTTATATATCACCAATTTTTTATCTACTCATTTATTGATGGGTACTCAGGTTGCTTCCACATCTTGGCTATTGCAAACAGCACTGCTACGAACATAAGGATGCATATAGTCTTTGGAATTAGTGTTTGGGGTTTCCTTGGATATATACCCAGAAGTGTGACCGCTAGGTCATAAAGCAGTCCCACTTTTAATTTAAAAAAATTTTTTTTTTCTTTATTGATTTTAGAGAGAGAGGAAGAGAGAGGGAGAGAGAGAAACATCAATGAGAGAGAACACTGATTGGCCACCTCCTGCATGCCCCACACTGGGGATCAGGCCCACAACCTGGGCATGTGCCCTGACTGGGAATTGAATCGGTGACCTCTTGGTGGATGGGTTGATGCTGAGCCAACCCGCTGAGCCAACCCACTGAGCCACACCAGCCGGGCCCCATTTTTAATTTTTTGAGAAAACTCCATATTGTTTTTCATTGTGGCTGCACCAACCTGCATTCCCACAATGTATATAAAATAGTTTTGAAATGGCAAAATTATACAAGTGGAAAACAGATTAGAAGGCGGAGAGGGACAGGAGGGAAAGGAGTACATCTATAAAATGGCAAAATGTTCTCTGTCTTAACTATATCAATGTCAATATCATGGTTGTGATATTATACTATAGTTTTGTAAGATGCTATGTTTGGAAGAAACTGGATAAAGTATACATGAGATCTTTCTCTTTCTTACAACAGCATGTCTGCACATATCTCAAAGTAAGTTTAATGTTTTAAAACTCAATATAAATGAGGGAATATAGATATATTTGTTATCTTGATTGCAATTCTTTCATTATCAACATTCATCAAGTTATACATTATAATACAGTATATATACATATAATACATTATAATATTATTTTGATGTGAATTATTCCTCCAGAAAGCTAGAGAGGAAAAAAAAAAATGCCGTATTTCTCTTCCTTTTCACTTTGTGTATAATTCAGTCTTATAGTCATTAGGTGAGCCAACCAAAATGGGCAGCCACACCAAAAGTGAATGCAGGAGTGGGGGATGGACAGTTAAGAGAGGTGTTGGCAATGCCCCAGACATAACTGTCAGAGCCCAAGCAGGGTGAAGAGGGTTTGGCATAGAAGGGGTTGCCTGGTACATAGTGCTAGTGCTCCATAACACAACTTTCAAACACTCTGATGTCTCAGCACAAGTGGTAGAAGAGAACACCCATACATGGAGGGAACAGCAGTGATGAGAGATTGCTGACATACAGGAGGATTGACTGAACAAGTAAATATATTGCGGATAATGAAACCACATTCCTCATTGTTGGAGAAAGAAGTTACAAACGTGGAAAGGGAAAAAGAAGAATAAACCCGGTGGTGTTGGATTGCAACTGGAGGTACTGATGTAAATCCATGATCTTCAGCATATATATAGAAATAAATCAATATTTAAATGTGTGAATATGTGTATGCATATGCATACACATATTCCCTAACTGTGTTCTCTGAGAGAGCCTAGAAGCAGCAACATCCTAATAATAATGAGCACATCTAACACCCTGACCTTGGATTCTAAATACCATTCTCCATTAAAGGAATCAGGGCTGCTTGGAGAAATTGTTGAAATGTTCCTGGGGCTAATGTAGGGAAAGGTATACAATCAGCCTGAAAACTTTTTTATCCCAGAAAGTAAGAACTTACACAGATAAATCAAAAGAACACAGAAGTCAGATTGAACTAACTTGCTTAATTTGTGAAATATATTGTTAGTAACAGGTTGAAGTAAACCAGCTAGGAAACCAAGAGTCTATATTGATATAAATAGAAAGAAAGTGAATGAATAAATTGATGATTTGATGTGAAATAACATGTTTTTGTTTTGGAATGGAAATTTAACTTTACTGAGAATGTTTTAATTTTGACCCATAGAATTTGACCATGTATTAGTAACATAATTAAAATTGATTATAAAAATATAGCTCATGACCTGAAGAATCATACATATTTGGGGGGAATGTAGTGGACTGTGACAACTCTAGGATTTCTCTCCCATCATATTTTTCCACCTCAGCCATGTAACAGCTGACTAACAATGAGGAAAATCAAGAGGGAGGAATGTAAAATGGCTCTTATGTTTCTTGCTTGGGTGTCCAGGTGCTACTGATTGATACTGGGAATATAAGAGGAAGAGAAGGTAAAGTGAAACAATGACTTAAGTTTGGAAAATTTTACACTGAGGATGTTTGGCAAGCAGCTAGTTTTATGGGCTTGAAACTCAGAGGAGAATCTAGTGCTGAAATAAATAACCACATGAGTGGATCCCTAACTACATTAATCAGAAACTACCCAAATGTCAACAAAAGTAGAATTCAATATTCTACCACTTAATAGGCTGTCAACATTTAAAAAGTTATTAATGAAACTTTGTAATAACATAAAATGTATATGATAGTGTTTTTCCTTTAAAGAATGTATTAAGTGAAGAATGAAAAAAGGCACGCAAAATCTGGGAAGAGATGCATTAAAAGGTTAACAGAAATTGTTTTAAAGATGGAAATTTATGAGGTTTTTCTACCTTTGCATACATATCTTTCAAATTTGCTACATAATATTTTCTACTTGGAAAGTCACAAAAAAGATTTCCTTCTTTATCTTCCTTTGATAAACATAATGACAATTCCTAATTAACAAAGAACCTGAACAGTAGGCCCTCGGTAAATGCATAAATGTATCTATACCTGCAGTGAAGGCTGCTACCTGAGATTTTCTGCCCTATAGAAAGCCTGCAGTCTTGTCAGCGGGAGAGGCTCATGTCCTGCTGTCCTGCATCTTGCAGGGCTGGACAAACTGATCTGCGTCTACCTCTCTGTCCAGTGACACGAATATTTTGACGGGCAATTTACCTGGGTTCCCAGAAGGATTCACTGACGGGTCCCAGGGGAGGTAAAGCTCTTGTTGGATCCCCCGAAAACAACAACCAGAGTGGTCACCGTCCGCAGAGATCAGGGATGACGCCTTCTTCACTGGAGTGTGGGCTGGGGACTGCAGGGCTCCCTGTCCCGACCTGGGCAGGCGCTCCCAGGGCCCACGAGCCAACTGCATCAGCGCGCCTGGCCCACTCCTTCACATGGGCCCTGTGCTCCTTCACCCCGGTTCTCAGAGCAAACCCGATCCGGCCGCACTGGCGCCTCCGCACCTAACAGGCCAGGTGGAGCCCTGACTTCGCCAGGCCAGGCGGCCAGGGCGAGGCGGCGCCCTCGCAGGCGTCGGCTCTCCACTGTTTTTATGACGACCCTCCTCGGGGTTTGGGGGAGTCCTTCCTGGGAGGAGGACCTGGTCTGGCTGGCAGAGCCCAGCCCCAGGCCTCTGAGCGTCTCCTGGGGGCTCGGCCTCCCGAGGGTTCAGGGAGTGAGGGCTCGCGAGGCCTGGCGGGTGGGCATGGGAAAGGGGGACTCAGGGAGGGACCCGGCAGACAGGGGGAGAAGCCATTCGGGAGCCCCAGACCTTCCCGACAGCCTCTCTTTGAGCTCAGTCTCAACTCTTCTCCCCAGTAAACGATGAAAATAGGACCCAGCAGCCAGAGGTGTGGTCTCAGCACCTGCCTGGCCGCTTTAGGAAGCCCACAGCCCCAGCCTGCACGTGGCCCCGCCCCCAGGGCCCGTTGGGCGGAGCCTCCCGGGAGAAGCTCCCCTGGCTTCTGGTTCCTTCCTCCGGAGGTTGCTGAGCTGCGCCAGGTGCGCGGGGCTGTGATGCGCGAACTCCAGTCTCTGCTCTCAGAAGGTAGATGCAGTTGACCCGGGAACGCGCTGGGGTTGGGGCGCCCACCACCTTGCACAGTCGAAAATCTGCACGTATACACCGATCACAGCGGCCAGTTGAACCTTGAACAGCGCATTTTTTGAACTGCCAGAGTCAACTGAACTGTGATCAGTAGAACTGAGCGAGTCAATTGGAAAACAAATCCACATAAAAGTGGACCTGAGCAGATCAAACCCTTGACCATTCATGATAATCCCACAACACCTTTACCTCCATGGCATTGTTCCCATGCTACCTGTCCCTCCTTCTTGGGTGTTTTTCTTACCAGCCACCATAACACTTAGCAAATACACAGTTTTGACCTTGATGACCTTCGTATAGTTGAGGATGAGAATCCACTTGGCAACTTTGGCCACTTGTGTTTCAGTGAACTTAGTGTGGTGTCCAGGAAGAAGTCCTTGTCTTAGGAAAACTTCTAAGAAGATTCCAATATATCTCTACCTCCTGACAGTCACATCATGAGTAATTACCCTTCCCCTTGAGTGTAGGATACCTAGTGATTTGCTTCTGGCTCACAGGATAAGTGAAAAGTGATGGCATGTCTTTTCAATTATTAGTTTATAAAAGATTGTAACTTCTGTCTTTATAGCAGACTCCTGGTTTGATGAAGCAAGCTGCCATGTTGGACGGACCTACATGACAAGGAACTGAGGTTGGACTCCAGCCAACTGCAGCCAATAGCCAGCAAGGAATTGAGGGCCTCAATCCAATAGACCTTAAGAAACTGAATCCTGACATCAACTACATAGGTGAACACACAAGTGGGACTTTCTCCAGGTGAGCCTTCAGGTGAAACCGAGCCCAGCTGACACTGTACTTGCAGCCTTTTGAGAGACTCTGAAGCAGAGAACCCAGGTAGGAGTCCTTCCTTGTTGCCTTGTCTACATTCCTGACCCACAAAACCTGTGAAACGATAAATATGTGTTTTTTAAGGCACTAAACTTTGGGGTATCCATTATACAGCAAGAGATAACTAAAACAACTCTAAGTTACTAGAACTTTGGTGTAAGATACAGTATGTTTGGGAAGGCAGACACCAAGTAGAAGGATAACCTCCTTGACAACATCCCTGGAGTTACTGTCTTCATACTCAATCATTATGCCACATATTCTTATGCTAACATGGTATCATTGTACTCTACAAAGCCCTAGTGTACAGAAGGTGAGTTGGAGGTAAGATAGTGTTTGGTGGAATGGATGGTCAGGATGGAGTCATGAATTGTAATGATGAGGTCATTTTTCTCCCCAATTTTTTTTTCTTCTTTCCAACTCACTCTACCATTACATTCTTGTTACTCTTTGTCTCCCTTTCCCCCAAATTCTGGGTGGCTTCCTGGTGACCACTCCTGCAAGTGATGGCCAGGTGATCTCTTGTTCTTGCAATAATGCTATCAAGCTAGGTATCCTTAAGAGATTTCTCTGAGGAGCAGGAAGAGCTTGTCCTCTTCCTCAAGGTACTGTCACAAGCAGCAAGACCTCATCATTGAACTCAAAATGTGCCTTCCAGACAGATTCACACCCCACTTACAATAGATTCATCAGCCAGACCCACCCAGTTATTAAACCTTACCCTAGCCAACCCAGTATCCACAATCACACAACCCATTCATGCATACCCCACTCAATGACTACCCACCTGTGAGATACTCTTGAATCAGGAGCTTTTCCTAAATGAAAGTTAGCTGCTATTGTCAGGAAAATATTCCTATCTCTGGTTCTTTTTAGAAATGCAAGCTGTGTCCTCCTTCTTGTTCCAGTAAGTGTGGAAGAATGGGAAAAGGTGAACTGCTACACATTTTCATTAGAATAAGTTAATGGCGGGAAACATGACTTACCACCCCAGACTTCATGAGGGAGAGAAGAGTTCTTAGAACAGGTGACATTTATTTTTCACCAAGAGATCCAAGAGGAAGATTTCTCCCTACCACTAACCTCAGTCAGCTCCTAGCACACCCTTTTCCCACTTCCAACTGCAAAATTTTCAGGGGGTAACAAGGGAGGATTCTGGCTATGTTATGCCAGAGTAACTCATCCCACCCTACTTGTGTATATAGTTCAGGATATGAGGGAGCAGATAAAAAGACAGTGTGAGCCAAGTTCTAGACTTCAGGGTTTTTCTCACTTTGAAAATGCCTGAAACATTTTAGAGTAAACTTTTTGTACTCTTTATGAGAAAATAGTGTTTTAACTATAGGACATCAGAGCAAAGTCAAATAAAGGACCCTGGGGTAAAACTGAGAAGGCCATGTAGGTTCCCTATAAGGGACTGGTCATCTTATAGAAACAAAAAGAAGAAATCAGGTAAAGCTGAAATAACTCCTTCATTTTCCTAAGCACAAGTCCAGAGACATGGAAAACCCAAGACCCAGAGAACACCACACTCCATTTAAAGAAAATTTATTGAGCAGGATCAATATTTGGTTATTCTAAACAAAGATTGTTCTTATTGGAGAATATGTTGTCATGAAATTGGCGAGACTTTCTCAACAAGGACCAAATGATTTCTTTGAGCAAATTTTTTCTCCTTTGTAGTGCTAGAAAAAATGTTTTCTGTTTGAAAAGAAGAGTCAAATCTCTGAGCACAGTGTCTTCATCAGAGGTGAGAGGGGCTGGAGGGATCAGGTATAATTGATATATTCTGGTGGGTCTTGGATGGGGCACAGGCTACCTAGCATGTGGGGAAGGATGTTGACTCTGGCACAATAGCTGGTTCTTGAAGGCTACAACTGTATAGGGATGTCTGATCCTGACTCTGTTCTTTATTGTACTTATAAGAAAACTCTAGTCAGCAGTGACAGCTTCTTGGTTGCAGCACTGGATACTCACACATTCTTCTTGGTGTGGGACAGAAAGAGCCCCCGATGGTTGGAAGGATGTCCTTTATCAGGCTCTTCCTAGGCCTGCAGTTCCTACTTCTGTTGACTGAACTGCAAGGCCTCAAGTTCATGACTACTTGCCATTTTTCCCTGTAGGATCTTCCCAATGGCTGTCATGAGCTCATGGGCTTCAGGATACCCACAACTCAAAAAGACAGCTGCACTTTCAGCTGGGTCATGTTCCTCGGCAAAGGCTGGCATGAATTTGGCTTTTTGCTGGGGAAGTTCCAGCTCTTTGATTTTTCCTTTGGAATCCATCCAGTGATAAAATTTCCTTGTCTTTTTTCTGAAGTAACTATCACGAGGAAACTCTTCATTCTGTGGCAGAGACAGGAAAGTACCTTGTAATTTTCTGTCCTCAACATAATGGCTCTTCTTTCTGCCTTCAGATGTCTCTACTCCCAAATCTTCACTTCTACATTGTCCTGCTTTGGAACCCACAGTTCTCACTTTTCTTGCCACTGGTGGTAAACTGTTATCCTGGCCCTTCCATAAGACATTCGTAGAGACCCAAGCTTCCGGCCTCAGCTCTGTGCTGATCCTACTGTCCTGCAAGTGGACAAGAGCCCCCTTGGAAGCTCTCATGTCCCTACTAGAGATGTTCTGGAACGGATTCAGTGAGGATATGGAAGAAAAGCTATCTGAAGTAAGGGACAATTTAGTGGAACAGCTTTGAGCCTGGCTTTGCTCCTTGCTCTCCATTTTACGTTTTAACTCATCAAGGACCTGCCTTTTCAGGTTAGATAGTTTTGAATCTTGGGTCTCTAATATTTTTGGTGAGGGACATTCAGTGGTCAGGGGAAATGCTTCTTTCCTCATGTTGACATTTATCATTTGGGAGCCTCCCAACTCCTGGGTTGTCGAGATGTCGCAAGGTTGTGATTTAATTGTACCTAGCTCCTGGTCCTTGAATATCTCTGTGTACATTTTAGAGATTGGAAAATGTTCTAAATTTTCTTCCACTGTCTTCTTGCCCTGAATCAATTCTGCTCTCACACTGGAACTCACATTCTCATACCTTGGCTTATGTCCGGCCCCAGTTTGCTTCCTGGATACCTCTGGGCTGCATCTATTGTTCAGTACAGTCTCACTCTGATTCCATTTGTCTATGGTGCTGTGTGTGAGGGGCTGAAAAGTCTGCCTGCCATGCACAGGTTTTTGGATGTTCTCTGCAAGCTTATCCTCCATATCAGCATGTGATGTTTTCAGGACCCCCTGTCCTTCACTGTTTACATTTGAGGAAGCCAGGAGAGGACAATCGAGGATGGGGACTGAATTTATTGTTCTCAGCTTGTTTCTCTGAAAAGTTTTGGAGCTTCCCTCAAGGGGCTTGAAGACCTCAGCTTTGGAAACTACCCCAGAAATATGGGTGGCTGAGGAGGAAAAGTCAAATTGGGGAAGAGGCCATGTTTTGGCTTCTCTCAATGTATAGAATTTCATGTATTCAACAACCTTTAGTGGGAGGCCCCACCTCTGACTCATACGAAACCTTATAATATGGCCTTCTAGCACTTTTCGAGTATGGGGATCAAGAAAAGAAAGCTCTGGAGTGGTAATCTGGCTGTAGACTCTACCAATCATTGTGTTTTTTGAATTTGTATTTTCCTTATTGGTCTGGGAACTCCCAAAAGGAGGCTGTGTGTTGTCCTCAGCCACCCATGAATCACACACAACTATAGGGATTCTACCTTCAGTGATCTGCCAACACTTCCTTCTCAAATGTAATCTAAGAATGGTTTTTATTTTATTCCGGTTTATATTCTTCCTTGAGATATTTAATAATTCCTTTTCTAAGCGACTCATTGAGTGACACACACAGTTAATTTTTGTCTCTGAGGCAGCCCTTGGAACCTTCCCTAGGTGGCATTCTGAGAGCCTTTGTGGGCTGTCTTCTGGGCTCTTCTCTAGGATATACCCAAGATTCCTCTTCATATCCTCCCTTAGCTGAAAGTTTTGTGGAACCCTCTCACAGACACGTCCTGGTAAACTCAATTCACTCTTACCTAGTGACTTGCTACACTGTCTTTGAAGCTCAGAAAATTGCCTGCCTCTCTGCTGAGAGGTTTCTGTTAATTTGCACTGAGGTGCCATCAGTTGTAGAAGCCCTACATTCCTCCTGGCATGGGGGCACCTGAGTGGGATTACCCTCCTTGGAATATAGTGCTGCAGTTTCTCCTGGGATTCACTGGTGCTATGAAAATGGCCAGGAAGGATGGAGACTGGTAAATAGGCATGGGACGATTGACTCAACAATGGAAGGTTGCGAGCTCGCGGGCATGTGGCATCCTGAGATCTTTGGACCACAGTAGGTAAACTACACAAACTTTCCTGTTGCTTCTGCAACATATGACATTTCAGGTGTTGATTTTCATTCAAGATATTAGAATCTGACTTATTCTGGGATCCATGGAAAGACACTCCACAGTCCGTAATCTGGGATGGAGAAGAAGATGGTAGGATTGGGAGTCGGGATTGAAAGTGGAGCTGGGGCTGGACCTGAGTGAAATATTGTGACTGGGGCTTGATTTGAAGCAAATGTTGAGGGTCTACATTGAATAGGGGAAGGAGATGGAAATGAGGAACTGGTGGAGATCCTTGATGCTGCATTTTGACTATAGGAGCATTACAAATTCCATTGAATAAGACAAAGTGAGTTTCTAGTGAAGAACTAATTCTGGAACCCAGTAGGGTAGCCATTAGGGACTCACTGTGCAAAGAGGGAAGACCCCAGAAGAGCTGGTTATATTTCTGCTGCAAGTTTCCCCCCAAAGTCTTGACATAAAAGAGCTGCTGGCTATTGTACAGCTGCTCTGGTTTGTCTTCAATGTTCCAGCCAGTTTGGAGGACTGTGGTATCCTGTACATCAAGTGGTTGCAATGAATTCCCTAAATATGTCTGTTGGTATTCTGACCAAATTTGTTTTGAAAATGGTCCTTCCTCATTGTCTTTCTTCTCTAAAATCTGAAAATCCTTTCTCTTTTTTACTTGTCTCTCCAGGAATGCCTGGACATTAAGGCCAAGGAAAGAAAGGCTACTGGTCTCCATATGCTTTGAAACAGAATCTCCCCAGAGACTGGTCTCTGGTAAATGGAGAAAAACATGCTCTTGCTGAAAATCAGAGTGTGATAATGTGGGGAGAAACATGTTATTGGCAAAATCCTGCCAACAGGAAATGTCTGATATTGACAGGCTTGAATGGTCAGTGTCTCTGATTGTTGGGACATGAGTGGACAATACACTAGAACTATCTGGAGATGTGTCCTCTGGAACAGGCTTCAATGAGGTGAAAACTGATTTCGATTGAATCACAGTAGAAGGACAGTTTGATGGTGGTGAAGTAGACAGCATTGGTGAGATGTGTTGACAAGCAAATGAATCAGTGGCATTCGTTGACTGTGACAAACCTGGTAAGAAATATCTTGGGTAAGGGTGTGATCACTTGAGAAGATGGTATTCAGAGACAAAGTAGATACTTGTTGGATAATAGGACCAGACTCCTTATTGTCACGTGGTGGAAGAGGGGTAAAGGCAAGGGGTTGGGATGGGGAATGGTCCACTGGGAATTTGGATTCTAAGGTAGGAAAAGGTTCTGGTGGCAGAGAGTAACCCAGTGGTGAAAGTGAACCAAAGTCAGTTAAGGGGGTCATTGGCTTAGAGGAGAAAATATCGGGTGGTGGTAGAAAAGGCTCAAGCAAAGGGCTGGGGATTGGGTCTCTTGGTGGGACTACTGAGAAGACAGAAGACAGAGAGTATGAGAACTCAGTACCAGGAGCTGTGGAAGCCAAAGGAGTAGCATCTTCCAGGGCCTCTGGAAACAGCAGCCGGTTGACCTCAGCAGTTGCATTATTACACACCTCACAGGAGGGGTCAGGACATAACAGTTGACGAAAGCAGGTGGTATCATGATGCTGGCCCAGGGGGCTGCAGGAGACAGGAAGGACAAAGCTATAGCCAGGACCAGAAAAACATATGGGATCTTGGTAGGTCTGGCACAGGTAGGGCCTCACACTGCATACTATCCTTTCAATTTCCCTACTTCCTTGATCTCACAATATAACTTTTACTCCTTTCCCAAAGGCTTTCACATTCTGACTGATGATTTTCCTTCCTATGTTAATCCCAGGCTCCACTGAAGCCCCAGAAATTCTTAGACTCTGCTTTAAAAAGGGTTACAGAAACAAGGTGGTAAAGTTTAGTCACCTTTGCAGAAGAGAAAGCATCTTCTTTGCCTCCTCTACTTCGCTCTGGCAAGCTTTCCAACCTGAGAAACCAGGAAAGTAATGAAGGTAGAACAAAGACATCTTATAGGAGGCTATTTAAAATATGCTTTAGAGGTACCCTTGGTAGATTGGATTTGGAGAGGCCCAAAAATGCTCAATGATAAGAGCAAAGCTCAGATCTATATTGTTTTATCTTCACAAAGAGCTTTCACATATATTATCCCATATTATATTCAAAGCAACCCTTTGAGGAACATTGATCAATGGTTATTTCAAAGAGGAATCTGAGTTCCAGACAGCCAAAGTCCTTTTTAAAGTCAGTAGACAGTAGTTCTGGCTCTTGATATCTCACATGGCCACCTGTGGGCAATATTCATTGACCAGGTCCATCACTGCTTCATACCTCAGAATTGCAGAGCAGGGAATCTGAGATGTGTCTCAGGTTCTGAGTGCTATCTCATGAGCCTCTCCTCTGAGGGCTCTGTTTTCTGAGAGGGAATGTATCTAGTGTCTGACTATGGACCTGGGACCTCATGGAAAGGACAGAAAGGATCACCCTTGGAGAGCTCAGGTAAAATAGGCAGAGCCTTACCTGTCTGTATCCCACTGTCTCTTCGCCTCTTGGCTTTGCTCTGATACTGAGAACAAAAAGAAAAGAATGAGGGGCTAAGACTCATTTCTTTCACTCCTCTCCATAGGAAACCAAGACTGTTATGATCCAAGAGTAATACGACTCTCTATTTCAATGAACAGAACTTGAATATTTATCTTTTATTAATTTTTAAGGGAAATAAAATTTTTTTTATGTTTTCTTCTTTGAAAAACTCAAAAAAAGGATTATATCTATGAGGTTCATTCTTGGTGTTCTCACTAAGAGTCCTCTGCTGAAGGAGGTCATAAAATCTGAGGCCAGGAGTTTTGTCTGCGCTCCATCAGAGGACCCTGAACCTGGAACAGAGCTCAGACTCCTGCCTCTGCTCAGAGGCTCTCAGATGCTCAGCACTGCTCTCTTGATCAGCCCAACACAAGGGAAGGCATGGTCCAGTGACACCTGATATGGGAATGTGGTTGATCATGAAGTGCAGAGATCCCCCACTCTCTGAATAACACAATCTAGAGCTGCAGATATATTGTTTGCGATTTTACCCGGAAACGTGCCACCATACCCAGATGGTCTGTGAAACCTTAATCTTCCCTAAACCACTAGCCCCGCTTGGTCTTTTCCCCTAGGAGAGTAATGTTCTCTGTTCCCTCTTCAGACATCCCATTTTAGGTAGCTCTCTGACCCCACATAAACTCATTTATAACTTTGAGAAGAAGAACAGGAAAATAAAGAATCATACTCAAGGGGGAAAGTTCTGGTTCCAACTCTGATATTTAAAGAGCTTAGGAGTCATCTCTCCAGGTTACAGAAGGAAAAAGCTGAAAAATGGAAAAACAATTGCTTTTCTTGGAGCCATCAGAGAACTGAGGTCAAAGGGCAAACAACTACTCAAAAGTTTCAGAGAGGGTGAATGCAGAGAATCTTAGTCACGATCAACTTACATGGAGCAGAAGCCACTGGAGCCATAAACTGGTAGGAACACTTAAAAGACATATTGACAAATTGCTGAAGGACGCATGTGGACCAGCATGAGAGTGAGAAACTCATAGAATCACTATCTTAGGGGGGCCCCAACTGTTCATGGATTTTATCCCCAAGAACTCTATTAGGTTGTCATGGTGAAAAGCCATGGAAAAAAACTCTCATATTTCTGGCCAAGGTGTGGAGTGGAGTGAAAGATAACCATTCTGCAACGTTTTGAAATATTTCCTGAGTGTTATCCATCACAGAAGCCTCCTCAGTTGACAAAAAGACTACTAGAGCCTTATTTTACTTGGGAGAAGAAAAATTACTCAAATGCAGCCCTCTCTAGCCTTCTTATCTCATCTAAAGAGTGAAAAGAAAGAAAGGTTATAAACACTTGTAGACATCACAACCCAGGACACAAGTGCATGAAAGGACTAAGATTTAATCATATGACTCCCCTAAGACCTTACCACCACATCAACAGAGCTCTAGTATAGTAAGGAGATCATAGCTAAAAGAGCGGTAAGGCATAGGGTCTCTTTAAGCAGGAGACTTGGGGCACCCTAAAGACAACACAGGAGACAAAATAAAAAATATATATAAATAAATTGAAGCCTCTTACATATACAGCAACAGTAAATATTAAACACAGTCCACACCTACCCAGAAAAAATAAAACTTCATGCTGATAGTCTATTTATCCTAGTTCTTGTTACACAATACATTCTGTCTGGCTTCCAAAAAAAATGACAAGCCATGTTAAAAGCAAGAAAAAGCAGTTTGAATAGACAAAGCAAGCATCAGATTGCCCATTTAGATGTGACACTGATTTGGGAATTACTATAGATGGAATCCTCACTAACCATTATTAATATGTAAGGGCTCTAATAGAAAAAGTGGACAATGCAAATGAAGATGAGGAATATAAGCAGAGAGGGAAGCTCTAAGAATCAAAAGGCAACATTAGAAACCAAAAATGCTATAACAGAAACAAAGAATGCCTTTCCTTGGCTCATCTTTCAGTTGCATATGTGCAAGGAAAGAATAAGTGAGCTCGAATATATGTCAATAAAAAATTTGTAAACTAAAAGAGAAAAATAATTTTTTAAAAATTGTAAAACCCTGAGTAACCAGGAAGTCTGAGACCATCTTAAAATGTGTGACATACATGTAACTGGTACATCAGAAGGTAAAAAAAAAAAAGAACAAATTGGAAGAAATGTGTGAGGTAATAATGGCCAAGTATTTCCCAAAATTAATGACAGATTAACCATAGATTGTGGAGGCTCAGAAGATACCAAGTAGGATCAATACTAAAAGAGTCTATATCTGCATATATCATATTCAACCTCTAGGAAACTAAAATATATAATTTTGAAAGAATCCAGAGGAAAATAAGCACAAACGTAAGAATTATGGGCTTCTCATCATAAACCTCTCAAGCAAGAAGGGAGTGAAGTAAAATATCTAGTGTTGAAAGAGAAAAAATTACCAACTTAGAATTTTAGTTCTAGTTCAATTATCCTTCCAGAGTGAAGGAGGAAAAATAACTTTCTCAGACAAATGAAAACTGAGAAAATTCAGCAGCAGCAGACCTGACCTGCAATAAATGTTAAAAGAAGATTTTCAGGGAGAAGTGCAGTGATAACTTGGATCTATGTAGGAAAGAAAGAGAAGAAATAAATGCAGATAAAATAAAACTTTTATTTTTCTTAGTCTCAATTTACCTGATAATAATGACATTTCTTGGAGTATGATGATAAGTGAAATAGATGATAGCAATGTTACAGAGAAAGAAGGGAGGAATTGAGAGCTCTGTTATAAGGTACTTCCATTACCTATGAAGTTGGTATATTGTTATATAAATGTGGACTTATATTTGTTGTATATGTATATTAAAAACTCTAGGGCAACTATTGAAATATTTGTTAAAGAAGAAGAATCAATAAGAGAAGAGAGAAAATGGAATCACGTGAAATGCTTGTTTAAAACAAGAAAAGGTAGGAAAAGAGGGAAAGAAAAGAAAGAGATACAATGAAAAGTAAACAGTTACAGGCACAGTAGATATTAATTCACATATATGAAAGAAAATGTAAGTGCTCTAAATTCACCAGTTCTCTTTCATCGATGTTTCTATCTCTCTCTCCCTCTCACTTCCTCTCTCTCTAAAATCAATAAAGGAAAACAAAAAAATTTTTTTAAGTTAGAAACTGTCAGTGGGTAAAAGAACAAGGACCAATTGTATTTTGTCTACAAAACACCCACTCTAAATATAAGACACACATAGATTAAAAGTAAAGGGAAAGAGCCCTGGCCAGCTTGGCTCAGTGGTTGGAGTGTCCACCCACAGACCAAAGACTCTCGGGTTCAATTCCAGTCAAGGGTACATACTTCAGTTTCAGTTCGTCCCCAGCCCTAGTCGGGGTTGCTCTGGAGGCAACCAAGCCATGTGTCCCTCTCACGTCGATGTTTAAAAAAAAGTAAAGGGAAATAGAAAAATGTATCATGCTAACTCTAACCAAAAGAAAACAGGAGTTTTTTGTCTGTTTGTTTATTTTAGACAAAGCAGACTTCAGGGATAAAACGAGGCATTATATAACAACCCTTAATGTCTAACAAAATATCAAAATATGTGACGTAAAAATTCATAGAACTGCAAGTAGAAATAGATGAATCCGCTGTTATTATTGGAGACGTCAATACTCCTCTATTAGAAAAGAACACATTCAGCAGGCAGAAAATCAGTAAGGATATAGTTGACCTGAACATGAATCAACGTGATGTAATTGACATTTATAAAAACTTCATCCAACAACAGAATTCACATTCTGCGGAAGCACACGTGAAACATCCCCCAAGGTATACCACATTCTGTGCCATAAAACATACTATAACAAATATAAACGAAGTCATATAAAGTCTGTTTTCAGACTATAATGGAATTAAAACTAGAAATCAATTACGGATAGATAGCTAGAAAAGCCCAAAATGTTTAGAGATTAAAGAACATAGTACAAACACATGGGTCAAGAAGGAAGTCTCAAAAGAAAAAAGAATTTTAAACTAAGACAAAATAAAAATACAACTTCCGGTTTGTAAGCTATAGCTAAAGCTGTGCTTAGAGAAAAACTGATAACCTTAAAGGCATGTATTTGGAAAGATTTAATATTTACCTGACTGATGTCTCCCTGTTTCAAAAATACTGGGAAAGAACGCTTCTTCTTTAGGTAGTACAGTGACAGAAGGAGCCCCACCCCACACAGGAAGACAAGGATGGGAATAACTAGGAAGTGGAGCTGGAGTTCAGCCATGGCGCAGTAAGGCTTCTCAAACAAACCAGGTAGTTGGCATCATCGAAAGTGCTTCGCTGCCTCGGGCAACTGGACGTCGAGAGAGCATTCTTAACTAGAATCCCAGGCCCACATCACAGAGCTATGGCACGGACACCAAAGGTTCTTGAGGGTGGGGGAGGGGACAACTCAGGGAAGATGAACTCACAACCCACCCCCCATCATCTAGCCCAGCAGATCTGTCGATCCCTACCCGGCCCTTTGCATCCCTCCAACCTAACTTCCAACTCCACCCATTCATCATACCATATGTGGACCTTAGTGAAATTTTCTATTTATTCCACCTGTTACCCAGGTAGTACCTGAGACCCTTTTACTGCTTGGGGATCTCATTTTGGACCCCAGTGACCTCTGAAAGCCTGCTGTGCCCGGGGATTTATACCACCAAGATCTACTCTGTCCTCCGCTACAACTTCCCCTATGCATAATGTGTTTTTACCTGAACAGAATGAGAAATATTAACATATTCAGCAGCAGCCCCACCCTCATATCACCCCAAAGAATCCACATTCACTAAAAATATGAGAGGGCACAGTAGCCTCTAACAGTGAACAAAAACCATGAAAAAAGAGAGAGGACACATCAAACCCACAGACCCATGGCAAATAACTTTAAAATCTATAAATCATTTTTCTCCCAATACCTCTTTTAGACCATTTAGCCCCTTCCTGCCATCATTATCTCTCTCTGCTCGTCCCTCTTTCTCCTCTGTGCCACATCCTCTCTCTCCCTGCAGCACCTTAATTTCTTCATTTTACAGAGCAGTTGTGTTGGCCTCCAACCCACAGGACCAAAGTCACCTTGGTTTAGAGAATGGGCTTCTTCTTAGCATAATTTTAATGAGCATAACTCATTAGAAGTACATGTTTGTGTTTCTTGGCTCACACCTATGGTTACTTCTTCCATGAAAAGTTTATGATATTTTTTTCCCAATCTACTTTCTCACGTTTTCACCAAAATTCCTATTGGCATCTCTATACCTTTTAAAATAATAACGTATTTTTTGTTGATGGTGTATATGTATGTATTTTATCTCTTTATGCCAGCTAATCATTTAATAATTATAACTCTTTCTTAATTATGTTTTTATTTATGTTTTTTAGAGAGAGAGGAAGGGAAAGAGAGATAGAAACATTGATGTGTGAGAGAAACATCGATCAGCGGCCTCCTGCACACCCCCTCCTGGGGATGGAGCCTGCAACCCTGGCATGTGCTCCGACTGGGAAGGGAACTAAGACCTCTCAGTCCATGGGATGACGCTCAATCCACTGAGCCCCTCTAGCTGGGCAATAATTATAACTCCTTCAGCTTCATTAATTAGCTATAAATTGCTGAAATGAAGCCGACTGTGTCAATTCCTTACTTTGCTTGCCTGCATTTCCTCTCTGAGTCTTGATGAATCAGTCTTGGCCCCAGACCCCCAGTCCTTTCCCGAAGGCCACATGAGGATGTTTTACCAGTAATGACAGCTCCCTCCTTTGCCTGTCTACTTCTGCATCCGCAGCTTCGCCATGGTCTCCACCCAAAAGCAAGGCGCACTTCAAGCGCCCCCCCCGCCAACTCCCATGTCCTCCCTTGACTGCCAGAGGTGTCTCTGTTCGGAAAAATCCCTCCACACATCTTTGCATCTCTTGTATTTTTTTTTTTATATCAAGTCTGGTCCTGTTTCTAAGGTCGTTAGGACCCACAACTGTAAAAACATCGTTGAAAGGATAAGCAAGATAAGCTCCACCAAGAAGTTTCCAGGTGAGAAGTGGTTATAAAACTGGCACATAGAATATATCCTTCAAAAATGGCCTTGTCATAAAAAGGAAAGGCCAAGAAACTTCTCCAGATTAGGGGAGACTGAAGACACATGACAGCCAAGTGCAGTATGTGAATCTAGACAGAATCTTGTAATGGAGGAGGTTTGGGGGGCACACAAAGGACATTACTCAGTAAGTTGACAAAAATAGAATAAGAATGGGAAATTAGTTAAAGGTTTTATGCCGAATGTTAAATTTACTCAAGGGAATAACTACTGTATATAAGACACTCTGCTTTTTCTTAAGAAATACACAAAAAGAGAAAGTGCATGATGCATAAAACATTCTCAAATATTCCGGTATGTGTGAATAGATTTCATTAATGTAGATGTGTGTGTGTGTTCATATACAGAGAAATGGGAGGGAGGGAAGGAGGCAGAAATAGAGAGGAGACAGTAAATGAGTCAAAATGTTTGTCAGTAAATCTAGACAAAGGGTGTATGGTTTTACCATCCATGCAACTTTTCCACACGTTTATTTTATAAAATGGACCACAGACTGTTGTCCTGAATTTTAGCTGAAGTTTGAGATTTCTGCCTTTGATTCCCACAGCCAACCACCACCACACACCCGGACCCCAGAGGTGTGCAATGTCTCAGGTTCTGTCCCAGGCAAGAAACCTTGGATCCTCTGCACATTTGAAGCATGTTAACTTTTTTTTTTTAATTCTCACCCAGGGATATTTTTCGATTTGTCTTCAGGTAGAGTGGGAAGGAGAGAGGAAGGGAGGGAGGGAGGGAGGGAGGGAGAGGGAGAGAGAGAGAGAGAGAGAGAGAGAGAGAGAGAGAGAGAGAGAGAGAGAGAGAGAGAGAGAGATATCAACTTGTTGCCTCCAGCACAACCCCGACCAAACCGGCCAGGGCTGAAGCATGCTAACATTTTAATAGAATTCTACAAAATACTGAAAAGCACCCCATGCCCTCCATAAAAGATGAATTTTTTAAATTATACACAATATAAAATATGAAAAATTTAAAATGTCTCTTGCATGGGACATTTCATTTGCATCGGGTGTCACCAGATCATTCATCTCCTGGGGTCTGTGGAGTGACGGGGTGTGCCAGCACTTCCTCTGCTCGTCTGGTCACTCACCACGCCTCAGCTGGATTTCCATCCTCCAGAAATGTGTTGACATCTTTTGTCTTAGCCTATCCCCTTCTTGTCACTCTCAAGCACGTATTTATTTTAAATCCTTTACTTGTTCTAACAGCTTTATTGATATTATAGTTCACATGCCATACAATTCACCCATTTACAGTCCATAATTACATAAGTTTTGGTACATTCACAGACATGTGTATCACCGCGGTCAATTTTAGAATATTTTCATGACTTCAGCCCTAGCCAGGTGGCTCAATTGGTTGGACCATCGTCCCATACACCAAAAGGTTGCAGGTTTGATTCCCAGTCTGGGCACAAACCTGAGTTGCAGATCCCATCCTGGGTCGGAACACATTCAGGAGGCAACCAATCTCTCTCTCTCTCTCTCTCTCTCTCTCTCTCTCTCTCTCTCTCCTTTCCTCTCTAAAATCAATCAAAAGGAAAGAATATATGCACCCCTATGTTCATAACAGTGCTATTTACAATAGGTAAGATCTAGAAACAGCCCAAGTGTCCATCAGTAGAGTGGATAAAAAAGCTGTGGTACATATACACAATGGAATACTATGCAGCTGTAAGAAAGAAAGATCTCCTACCCTTTGAGGCAGCACGGAGAGACCTGGAGAGTATTATCCTAAGTGAAATAAGCCAGTCAGAGAAAGACAAGTATCACATGATCTCACTTATATGTGGAATCTAATGAACAAAATAAACTGACAAAAAAAAAAATAGATCCAGAGACATGGAAGCAGGGAACAGACTGATGAACCTCAGAGGGAAACAGGGAGGGGGCAGCAGGAAGAGATAAATGAAAAAACTTATATGCATATATGCATAACCCATGGACACACACAATAGTGTGGTGAAGGCGAGGAGGGCAGGAGTGGGGTAGAAGGGTCAATGGGGGAAGAAAGGGGGGACATCTGCAATACTTTCAATAATAAAGATAAATTAAAAGAAATAAATCAATAAAACAAAAAAAAATATCCTGGGGGGGTAAAAATAAATAAATAAAATATTTTAATGGCTTCAAAAAGAAAACTTTCTATCTTTAGCTATCGTCCCTCTCCTCCCCTTCCCCCCACCACCCTAAGAAACCACTAATCTACTGTCTGTGTAGATTTCCTTATCTGTATATTTTTCATATGTGGTCATTTGTGATTGGCTTCATTCACTTTGCATAATGTTTTCAAGGTTCATCCATGTCGTAGCATGTATCAGTATTATTTATTGCTAAAAATATTACATTTTATAGACATACCATGTTTTATTTACCTATTTATTAGTTGCTGGATATTTGAATTGTTTCCACCATTTGACTATTATGAATGTTTATAAGTTTTTGTGTGGACATATGCTTTCATTTCTCTTGGAAAGAGAAAGAATATGCTTAGAAGTGGAATTCTTCAGTCATAGGTTAACTCTATATTTAACATTTTGAGGAAGTACCAAAACGTTATCCAAAGTGTCTGTACCATTTTTTTATTCTCAACAGCAATGTGTGAGGGTTCCACTTTCTACACATTCTCACTAACACTTAGTTGAATGTTTTATACTAGCCATCCTTTCGTGAGTGTAGTGCCATCTCTTGTAACGGTTTTGATTTGCATTTCCCTGATGGCTAATGATGTTGAGCGTCTAATCTTTTACATTTATTGGCATGTGAAAATGAGAGCAGATAAACACATATGTTTGACGTTGTTGAACTCAAAACACAATAGCTTATTTTAAATGTGACAGGAAAAAAAATGTCTTCTAAATATTTGAAAACAGAGTGATGCCAACTCAACATGTAGTTTTTTACTTCTATACCTTTAGTATGTTAGTATAGTCACTGTGTGATGAGGAACAGCAATACTGTGCATGGGATTTGCTCTGTAGGATTACTTCTTGCACGGAGTTGAGAGAACTCACTCAAATGACTCCTCAGGGTGGACTAAAAAGCAGAGCAGACCTGATTGCCAAAGCCTTTAAAGCTCAATGCTTTTTCGTCACCAATGCTGTTTGCATCTGTGGTGCAGAAGTGTGTTTCAACGTGATAAATATCAAAGAAATGTGAGAACTCTGACATGGACATATAGCATAAGTCTGAGAGATGGATGGCGAGATGTTTCAATGGGCTTGTTCACTTTAACCATAATGTAAAAAACTGGCTGTAATACATATACCAAATGATAATTGTGAAAGTTGGGTGAGGGCACATGGGAAGATATATTGTTGTATCTGCTCCTGTACATGTTCATGTATTTCCGTAATAACAAGCTTTAAAAAAATGAAAATTGTTAGGTGCCTCATAAGGAGAGGGAAGGGCCAAAGGATACCTGGCAAGGGTGCATCTGTCCATCAAGATGGGAATTTAGCTCTCTCTCAGTAAGGTGATTCGGGAAGTGTCATTCTTTTGGGTTGGGAAGGAAACCTCTTTCCATGTAACAGGAAGGAAAAAGGAAGAAAGTGAAAGTGTTTGTTGAGAAGTTCCCATCCCATGGTTCTAGCTCCTCTGAGGACAGGGGTCCAGAACATCAGCTGAGCCAGAAGAGAGGGACTCAGCTGTGAAGTGAGAGAGATTTGAAATCCATTTGAGTGGCTTTAGAGAGAGAACGGACAAAGGAAACAGGGACCTAAGCTCCATTTGTTTTGTCCACATGTTAGTAAATAAGGGATGATTCTTTGTGGAATGAATAAATGATTTCCCAGAAGGTCTCGGATACCAGTAGAATCGATTGTGAGATTTAATCCAATGTTGATCAGTTACATATATAAGACATTTCTGGGGAAAACACAGAGTGGAAATGTTACCAGACGGGAAGGATTAAAGGGGACTGGAAGGGGCCCATTTGTCGTGGAGCTGTTTAAAATTTGGTTTCCTGATGGACCCTCAAGTCTACCTTGGTAAGGGAGGGAAACAAGAGCTTCATGAACTGCCAGGGAGTGAGTGGAAAAATGAGTGACCTGGGGTTGAAAAATTAACAAGGGGCATATCAGCTGGAAGGATAGGGGTTTAAGGTGGAAGGGTGGAAGGTCAGACTGTATTATTTCAGATGGCAGAGGTGTTCCTGGCAGTAAGCTCCACAGTGTGGCAGTAACTGCACCGGAGCGGAAGTAAAGGACCCTGAGATGAGATGATGAAGGGAATGGGAGGCTGGGGTACTGGCTGCTGGATCCACATGGATATCAGAACCCCCATTGCCTGCTCATCCCTTCCAGTTCCCTGCCTTGGGCTCCATTTCACCTTTTCATCCTTTCTAAGACTTTCACAAAATGTGCATTTTTTGTGTGACCCCAAGATTCAGACATTGTAGAGTCAATGACATAACTCTGTGCAAAAGATACAAGTGTGGTAGTGAGAGAGAATTGTGCTGGACATGTTCTGTTTGTTTGTTTTTTCTTTGTTTCTTTCTTGACTCTCAGGATCGACAACACTTACTGGGAAAACTACCTGAAGTACTCACTAGGACTCACATTCCATTTTCGTGTTTCAGTCTGTACAGGTAGTGATGACTCCCCTCCAGAACTCTATAGTAAGGGTGGGTATGTGTGCAGGTTTGGCCAAAGAGAGCATTCCACAGATGTCCATGGTGATCCCCCAAATATCTGTAACTTTGGTGTATAGTCTAGAACTCACCTCTGGTTCATGAGCTGCAGGTGTTCTGGGGGACATTTATTATATCTGCACCAAAGTCACGAATATCAAAGGCTACATCTCTGTCCTGAGAGGTGAAATGTCCACACTAAGGACAAGATCTTGCATCTTTCCATCGAGCAGGATGGAAGGAAGGCACCAAGACAGGGATGCCGTGCCTGAGGACATCCCTGCAGATACTGTCTCAGTACTCAAGGAGCAGCCATGCGTGTTTGGGGTGAGGCATCAGTGTGCTGTGAGGTGCTCTGTTCAGCCAGGGCAGGTGGGGCTCAGATCAGTGTGGGGAAGCTGGGAGTCAAACAGGGTCACAGTGTGGGGACGATGAGGCATAACCTTGGTTCCACCAGCAAGGTCACTCTTTCCCCTCTTCATTTGTTCTTCTTTTCTCACTGAGTCTAAGGCATCTTTTCTTTACTTTATGCTTTGTTTTACCCTGGGGGGTAGGTGGCTGCCTTGTTAACCTTCCTCCTACTGATACCTGAATGATGTTTTTGCTCAGCAAAAAAGAAGTTACTAATCCCATAGCCTGAAGAAAGACCCTGGGACAGGAACCACTTCCTCAAGGTGACTCCAGTAGGCATACTTTAGTGTCAAGATTAAAGTATGCTTCCCTAACACATTAACATGACCCATGAAACACATTTTTAAGACCTTTCCCCAACCAGCCCAGGATCTACTGCAGCCTTATCCCCCCAAACACTCCCATTCAGGATTCACCCACCTGTGACGTCCTCTATTTACTAACTTATAAATAATGATTAAGCCCATGTCTCTTCACTGATATTTTCTGAAAAATATACCTGTCCTTGATCTTCTTCAAATATAGAAGGCCTGTCTTCTCTACTGTTCAAAAGGAAATTAAGCATTCCCTGCATGGGGAGGTGTGGGCTGCTATACATGTTCATTAAGGTTAAGCTAAGAGGAAGGAGACAGAGCCCATCACCTCAAGTTTCATCAGGGAGGAAGTGGGCTTTATTGGGGTGGGGGGGGGACACATGATATATATTTTCAACAAGAGCTAAAGGGGACTGGTCACTTTGAAGCCAAAGGAAGCAATCAGTAGGAGCTGAACTAACTTCTTTCTTTTCCTAAGCACGAGCCCTGAGATACCCCAAACCCATGTCCCACACAGTATGCAGAACAGACATCACTATTCTGCAACATTACTGAAACATTTATTAGGGATAATCCATATTCTCCACAATGAAGGAATTATTTGTGGGTGGGAATTTTTTCACTAAAAATTCTGCAGCACCGTTTACTGTCTAAATAGTAGAGATTGACCTCTACTGTACCTTTATCAGTGGTGAGAGCAGCAGGAGGCCCTGGGGCAGCTTGAGGCCTGCAGGAGGGTCTTGGATGGGGCACAGATTGGGGGTGCTTCTGACATAATAGCTGGTCCTTAAATTTCACAACTTTGTCCTTGTCTCTGAAGACAGCTTCTTGGTGGTGGGACTTGGTGTTTGTCACTGTACAGGAGGGAGCCCTGGAGCTGTAAGGATGCCCTTGGATAGGCTCTGCTCCAGCCTGCACTGCTACCTTCTGCTGAGCTTCCCCAAACTTCACTGCAGAGGGGAGGGGCTCTTGAGGGCAGGTGACACCTGTTGCTTGCTGACGCCCCAGTTTCTCCTCCAGGAACTTCCCAATCTTTGCTCTTATAACTGGGCTTCTGCTCTGTGCAGATGATATGGAGCTGCACTTTTCCTGGGAATATTCTTGGTGTTTACGTTTTATCCCAGGATGAAGCCATGGAAAAAAGTGGTTTATTTTATTTCTGAAAAAGCTGTCAGGAGGAGACTGTCCCTTCTGTGATAGGGTCTGGGGAGACTTGCTCCCAAGCCTCTCCTTTAATACCACATCCCAAGTACGCAATCTCGTCCTTCCTGGTTGGGATGTTTCCAACCCTGCATCCTCTCCACCAAGTTCTTCTGATTTGGAGTCTGTGGGGCTCACTTTCTTTGCAGCAGGTGGGAAATTTTTCTCTTTACACAGCCATGAGACATGCTTAGGGACCCAAGGCTCCTGTTGCTGCTCCACACTGAGTCCTCTGTCCTCCCAATGGACATGTGGCACCTGGGGAGCTACCCTGTCCACCCTGGAGACACCCTGAGCATGACTCAGGGGGGCTTTGTAAGTCAGTCTGTCTGAGTGATGGGACAAGCCCGTGGGTTGGCCTCGGGCCTGGTTATTCATCCTCTTCTCCAATTTAGACTTTAATTCATCAAGGAATTGCTTCTGAAGGTTTGCAGATTTAGGATGAGAGCGAGCTGATATTTTTGCTGAGAGGCTTTCAGTGGTCACAGTAGTTGTTCCTTGACTCTCATTCATGTTTATCCTTTGGAAGATTCCCGGCTTGCTGGTTGTCAAGACATCAAGCTCCTCAGCCCTGGACACGCTGGGCATGGAAACGGGCTCTGATTTCTTCATCTTTTTACCCTGACTGGAATTCACTCTCTGATCCATTGGCTCAAGTGCCATGACGGCTTGCTGTGTGGGCATCTTTCGGGGGCAGATGTTGGCTCCTGGAGAATGTCTGTGACTTTCTTTGCCAATGATGCTGTTTGTGACATTCAGAAGAGTGTGTCTAGCATCTCCAGTTCTCTGAAACTTCTCTGCCAGCCCATGGGGGATATCGGAGGGTGATGGTCTCAGGCGCCCCTGACCTTCCTTGCCCACAAGTGAGGTGGCAGGGAGAGGATGAGTCAGGGTTTTAAAGTTTCCTCTCCGGGGCGTGAAGCCCCCTGAACTGGAGTCCACCTCAGAAGTCAGGTTGTGTGAGGACAATTTAGAATTGTACAGGGAATGGGAGGAAGTGTCTTTGAATTTAAAGGTCTCTATGGATTCAAGAACTTTGGCTGGGAGACTCCACATCCCCCTCGAAGGAAACGTGTTAATGTGGGCTTCCAGCATCTGCTGTGCCCGGGACTCCAGGAAGGAAAGCTCCTGGGACGTGCTCAGGCAGTAGTCCCCACCCACTGATGGTGACAGACTTCTCCGTTTTATTGGAGTGTGGGATTGCACAGAAAGTGTCTGCTGGTTAACATGCCATGAACTATGCACAGTCCCAGGGAGCTGACCCTCACTGATTTCCTCAAACTTCTTGCTCAAATGTACATTCAAGGCATTTTCCAGTTGTGTCTGTCTTACACTCTGCCCTGACACCATTGAATTTTCACCTGACAGACCCATCCTGTAACTGCCTAGGTCTTTCTCAGAGTCATACCCCACCTCCTTGACTTGATTGGAGTCACGTCGTGCCAAGGTGGAAGGCAGTGAGACTTTGACACGAGCATCCTGCCAGGAACAGTCTGAAACCGACAGGCTTGGGTGGTCAGTGCCGTGCCGGACAGAAGTGGACAGTGCACCAGTGCTGTGCGGAGATGACTTCCCCAGAGCAGGCTTTGATGAGATGGACATGGATTTAGGTTGAGTAGCTGTTAAATTGGGGTCTGGTGGTGGTGAAACAGACAAGGTTTGTGGTACCTGATAAGTCACTGAGGCTGCGGGACTCAAAGTCTGGGCAAAATCTGGGGAGGGGTTGAGATCTTGGGTAATAGAGGACTCAAGAAAGATGGCATTCAGGGTCAGAGTTGTTTTCACATTCTGAGTGTCATGTGGTGGGAGAGAGGGAAAGGTGAGGGGTTGGGGTGGGGAATGGTCCACTGAGAATTCAGATTCCAGGGGAGAAAAGGGATCTGGTGGCAGAGATAGTGGTGATGATGATATTAGAAAAGCACCTAAAGGTATCACTGTGTTAGGGGAGAGAACAGAGTGAGGTGCTGGTAAAGTCTCAGGCAGAGCAGTTGGTGTGAGGTCTCCTGGAGGGACTGCTGAGAAGGCAGGGGACAGAGTGAACGATGGCTCAGTCACAGGAGCTGTGGAAGCCACAGGGGACACAGAAGGAGTAGCATCTTCCAGGGCCAATGGGAACAGCAGCTGATCCATCTCAGTGGTTGCCTTTTTACACACCTCACAGGAGGGGTCTGGACATAACAGTTGACGAAAGTGGATGGAATCATGACGCTGGCCCAGGGGGCTGCAGGAGACAGGAGGGACAAAGCTGCAGCCAGGACCAGAACAAGGAAAGGAGGACCCACTGACCTGGTGGGGGTGGGGCCCCTGAAGCCTGCTACCCCTTCACATGGCCCCACATCCATGACTACACAATGCACTCGACAGCACTCACCCCAAGGCCTTCACTCACATCCCTGTTCCTATGGCAACTCCCTCCCATGACTATGGAAGGCTGCACTGAAACCCTGGAAGCACATAGAACATGCTAAAGAGGGATCAGGGAAGAAGGAGAAAGACTGGTCACCTTTTAAGGATAGAAATCAGCATCTTTTCCTCCTCTCCTTCCTTCTGGTAGTATCTGCAACCTGGGAAACCAGGAGAGTAGGTAATATGTGGTCACAGTAGAAGCACAGGTAACACAGAGGATCCCTTTATGGGAGACCATTGGGATATTTACTCTGAAAGCCTCAAGAATCAGTAGATGACATCAAATGGTCAATGATAATATTAATAAGGTTCCCGTGTATGTTGCTTCATTTATAAAGATCTTTCATATACATTATCTCATTTGAATCTCAAAACCACCTTGTAAAGCAGAGAGGTCGGTGGTTACAACAAAGAGGAGTCTGATCATCCTGAAGTCAAAGTGCTTTCACATAGTCAGAAGAGGGAAGTGCCGACTCTGGGCATCTATTGGGCAGCACCCATTGCCCAGGTCCATCACTGCTTCATACCCAGGGACAGCAGAGCAGGGAATCTGAGGCTTCTCTCAGCTTCTGACACTCTTCCCATGAGCCTCTCCTCTAAGGGTTCTTTTTTTATGAGAGGAACTGTGTCTAGCAACTAACATCATAGAAGTCATGAACCTGGATCCTCATAGAAAGGAGAGAGATAGGGTCACCCTTGGGGAGCTCACGTGGAGTGGACAGAACCTTACCTTTAGGGGTACCTCCTTTCCTCCTCCTCCTCCTGGCTCTGCCCTGTCGCTGAGAACAAAAGAAAAGATTGAGGGGTTGGGACTCATTTCTGTCACTCCTCTGCCTAGAAATCTCAGACATTAATTACCCAAGAATAATATGACTCATTAAGGAAACTTTATGTTCCTTCTTTCTATCAATTTTTAAAGGTTTAATATGTTTTCAGTTTTTTCTTCTTTAAAATACTCAAAGATTGTTGTGTCCATGAGGTTCATACTTG
Source organism: Tadarida brasiliensis (assembly GCA_030848825.1). Taxonomy (NCBI): domain Eukaryota; kingdom Metazoa; phylum Chordata; class Mammalia; order Chiroptera; family Molossidae; genus Tadarida; species Tadarida brasiliensis. The sequence goes on from CM061269.1 coordinate 39,774,796, forward strand.
GAATTCTCAGTCAGAAGTTCTCTGCTTAAGGAGGGCATGAAATCTGAGGCCAACAGTTTCATCTCTGCTCCCTCAGATAGGACCCTGAACCTGGAACACAGCTCAGGCTCCTGTCTCTGCTCAGAGGCTCTCAGAGGCTCAGCACTGCTCTCCTGATCAGCCCAACACAAGGGGAGGCTGGGTCCAGTGACACCTGACATGGGAATGTGGCTCATGATGAAATGCAACAAACTCTGATCTTCTGCAGAGATCGCAAACCCAAAATAACCCAATCCAGGGCCATGAAATCACTGTTTGGGGCTATTCAGCAATGCTCCACCACACCCAGATGGTCTGTGAGCTTCAGATGGTAACCTGAGTCCTCCCTGACCCCTAGCCCTGCCTGCCCTTCCCCTAGAAGAGTCATGTTCTGTATTCTCTCAGACATCCCATCTTAAGTGTCGCTCTGACCCAACTAAACTCATGTATAAATGTGGACCTAGAAACGGAAACAACAGTAAAGAATCTCTGTTGGGCTTGTGCAGGGTTCCTTACCGTTTGTGTGTGTTCATTTTTCCAGAAGGTTCGGGTTGATGGAATTCTCACCAGGAAACAGAAGAGGAGGAGAAGCAACCATAACACACAGACGTAAGTTGGGGTGCAGTAATAATTTAAAGATTGGCTCTTCAGAAACAGGCTGAAAGTCATTTTCTGAATGTCAACGCAGCCTGAGGCAACTGAACCCTGAGAAAGCAGGCTCTTGACTTTACGGCCAGGCCTGCATCACAGAGCACTGAAGCATCACAAAGGGTTTCTGAGGGTGGGGGACTGCATACCTTCAAGAGGGTGTGCCTACGTCCCCCCTCCCCGCACCAACCCAGAAAATCCCTCCACCCATCGTGGGTGTCTAGGTCCCTCTGCTTTACCCTACTATTCTATTTTCTAACCCACATTGTATGATATATATTTACCTTAATGAAATATTCTGCTTGTTCCATCTGTAACTTCATAATTATGTGAGTCCCTCTTTAATGTTTGGAGACCTTGATTTGGGTCACCAGGACCAGACTTTGAAAGTCTGAAATACTGCCTGGAATTTTCGCTGTACCCCAACATTTACAAATCTGTCTTTCCTATAGAATGCGTGCCTTACATGAACCTGGATACAGAACTCAAAGTTATTTTCCATGTATTTAGTTTTGCCAATGCTGAATATCAAATTTTCATTGTTTCAGTAAATTATAAGTGAATAATAAAAGTGTAAAATATGATCTCTCTGAGGAATATATCTCACATATTTTACATATATCTAACCCCTAGGTTTTGTAATAAAGCTCTCCCCAGGACGTTTCAGGCAGCATGGAGTTGGCCAACATGATGGTTGGTAGAGTGAGATCCCCATACAACCCCATGCCATCTTCCCAATTAGGGTCTATCACCACACAGAAGTGCAGATTTCACCCTGCACTTGGTTATATTGTCTCCAAGGAGGAGTATTTTCCAAAAGCTCTACTGGAAAAACGTGCTGCTATTTGAGGAGGCCCATTAGAGATGAGTCATTACTTTAGGATTCTCATAGGTTCTCGGTTTTCCAGGGACGGTGCTCAGTGCTCTCACCCCATCCTGATCACTGTCCTTGGGACAAGCCACATGTGTACACACTTTTCTGGACACCAAAAAGGCTGAAAAGCACATTCTGGGGCAAAATCATTTCAAACAGCTGCAGGATGTCCATCATTCACACAACAAACTTTTACTGAAACCTGTTATATAGTATTTCTAATAGAAATATTAACAAAATAAGGCCTTACTTCTGCACTCAGGCAGGCCTTTATGTACTATGTTAAACCTATAAACAATTCTAATGAAGTGATATGAAGGAGAAATAAGAACTCAAAATAGATAAAGAAACAATTCAATGTAGTGTAAGGACAGAGAGGAAAAAGGGGTCGGCAAACCTCAGAGTTGGTGCCAACTGAGAGGGACATTGTGAGGTCTTCCCCTTCCTCCTGGTCCTTGTCATCATCATCCTCCTCTTCCTTCTTTAACTTTATTTTCTAGAGCAGTTTTAGGTTCACAGCAAATATAGCAGAAAGTGCAAAGTGCTCGATGCCCTCTGACACCCCACCACACCCACCACCTCCCCCACTGTCAACATCCAGCACCACAGTGGGACATTTGTTCCAACTGATGAACCTACATGGACACATCATTATCACTCCATGTCCATAGTTTGCATTATGGGTCGTTCAGTCTTGGTGTCATGTGTCATACATTCTGTGGGTTTAGATCAAAGTATAATGACATGTGTTCACCATAGTAGTATATCATACAGAGTATTTTCACTGGCCTAAAAGTCCTCTATACACTGCCTGTTCATCCCATTCTTCCCCCTTAACATCTGGCAACCACTGATCATTTTACTGTATTCTGCATTTTACCATTTCCTGAATTTTATCTAGGTGGATTCACACAGTGTGTAGCCTTTCAGATTGGCTTCTTTCACTTAGTAATATGCATTTAAGATTTCTCCATGTCTCTTCATGGCTTAATAGCTCATTGCTTTTACCCTGAATAATATTCCAGTGTCTTGATGTACCACAGTCCATTGATCCATTCACCCTGGACACCTTGACTGATTGCAAATTTGGCAACTATGAATAAAACTCCTATAAACTTTGTCTTTTTTTAGTTTACTTTATTGAGATACAATTCACATAGAATACAATTCACATTAAAAGTGTACAGTTCAGTGGATTTGGGTATTTTCAGAAAGTTGTGCATCTATTACTACAATCAAATTTAAAACATTTTCATCACTATAAAGAAACTCTGGCCCAGCCTGTGTGGCTCAGTGGATTGAGCATCATCCCATGGACTGAGAGGTCCGGTTCGATTCCCAGTCAGGAAATCAAAACATGCCTGGGTTTCGGGCTTGATCCCCAGTAGGGGGCATACAGGAGGCAGCCGATCGATGTTTCTCTCTCACATTGATGTTTCTATCTCTCTCTCTCCGTTCCTCTCTCTCTAAAAAAATCAATAAAAACATATTTTAAAAAATTTTTTAAAGAAACTCTGTTCCCTTTAGCCTTTACCCTCAATCCTCTTGTTTTCCCAAGCCCTAGGTTACCACTAGTCTACTTTCTCTGTAAATGTGTCTATTCCAAACATTTCATGCAAATGGAATCATATGATATGTGGCCTTTTGTATCTGGCTTTTCACTTAGCATGTTTTCAAGGTTTGATTCTGTTGTAGCATATATCATTACTTAATTTCTTTTTATAGAAAACATTTCATTATACGGATATACCAAATTTTGTTTAAAGATTAATCAGTTGAACATTTGAGTGTTTCTACTATTTGCCTAGTATGAATAAAGCTGGTATGAACATTTGGGTATGTGTTTTGGTACGGATATATGTTTTTATCTCTTATTTATTTTTGCACTAACTTAAAGTCATACTTTGTTAAAGCTTGTTGCTTTCTGAAATATACATAGTATGATCATTAGACTCTCTAGGAAATGAGATCTTCGGGGTCTAAATGTAGTTTTTATTAAATATCAGGGTCATCAATTTGCCCTCCTGCCAATACTCTCAAAATTAGCCCTTGAATCAGCAGGAGTGATGGTGATGTGTGATGCTTAACATTTAAAAACAATGAATACATTAAGTTCTCAAGGTCCTATTCTTAGAAAGTCAGAAAGGGGTGTGGGTAGAGGAGGTGCAATGCAGCCCTAGGGAACGTGAGCAAACGTATAACATATATAAAAGGACACGTCTGGTCACAGTAAAGCATAAAGTTATGTGCCTAAGGATGAGAGTAGCAAAAAATTTGGCTATAAAAGTACTGAATTGTGGGATTCATTGAATGACAGTTTAAGAAGCTTGAACATTGTACCGAGGGCAGTGGGAAGCTGAGGCTTTCATAACCAGAAGAAAGGCATACCAGATCTCTGTTTTGGAAGATGACAGGCAAAAGAGAAGATGGTTGTGAGCTCACGAAGAAATATGCCAAATAAACTCTTGCAGACAATAGAAAAACAGATGAATTCTGGCTTTGGCCAACATTATGCTTTATTGGCTGATATTTCTCCACAATTCAGGAGTAGATTGAGCTTCTGACTTGCCATCCCTTGGTTCTGCTTTCTCAGTGTTGGCTCCTTTCCACTCCACTTCTCCTGTGGTCCCAAGATGCCATCCTGGCAGGAAAAACAGAATTGTTGTCCCAGTGTTCTCAACTAAAGTCCCAATATCCCACTGAATGGGACTAGCTCAGTCACAAGAGTACTCCTGAAATAATTATTGGGAACCAGAGAATACTATTGGCCAAGACTGTGTCACTGCTACTCAAAGTGTGGTCCATGGACCAATGCTTGTCTTTACATTTTTGTTATTATCAGCTACAAGCTGAGTATAGAAATTGAGGATGTTAAGAAACTTTTATTGTAATTTGACAGAGTAATAATAAAAAAGTTAAGCTTGTGTATTGTATTTTTTTGTGTGTATGTCATTTTCCAGTAATTCATTTTTATTGTATTTTACAGTGTCAGCCCACAGTGGAAGGGGGTATGGGGGACAAAGCAAACTGGTCCTTCACCACAGAAAGTGTGAGAAACGTCTGTGTAATCCTCATGCTCCACTGTGAAGCCTGGGGTGAGCCAGCATTCTGGAAGCACACAAGACCATCTACACTAGAGGGGAAGTAACAAATGTCCACTGTCACTGTGGAACCTAATTTGGAGAGAGGGAGGGTGCTCCCAGACTCACTTTATTTCTCCTGCATTCTCATGTTTCTTCCACGTTGACCTGCCCTTATTCAGAACCTTGGCAAGAATTTACTCCAATTAAGCTTTGCATACGGCCATGTTAATAGGCTAAACATTACATGGCCTTTCATCTACCCTCCCCAGTGGAACTTTTATTGCTAGAATCAAAGCTTTCAAATGGCTTTCCTAAGCAGCAAAAGCAACTTTGAGCTAAACTAACTCAAGGTACTTACAAAATGGATCCGCTTTTCTTTCCCATGCTCTTGGCACTGAGGCATGGAAACTGCAGAACCATATAAGAGGTTTGAGGGAGGAAAAAAACTGTGTAGGACAAATTTTGAAGATAGAAGTTTCTCATTAAAAGGATATTTTAGAATATTATTTTAAGTCAACTAGTTAGGGCAGTTGTATAGCAAGGAAATGTAGCATTTTGGCAAATACCAGATTTCAGTCCTCTTTTAAAATAAAATGGAAATAAATACACAATTAAAAATAAAACTTTTAAAAACAGATTCTGAAAGAGCCTTTTGATTCTGTTAGTATTTAAAGCTCTGCAATTAAATTTTTTCTGGAGAGCAACCTGTGTTTTTAATCTCACTGCTATCAAGGGCTAATACAGGCACAGGATTTGAGATGTCTGCTCCACTCAGAGCTGGAAGTGACCTTGGAGAAACTTCTAGTCTGGCTTTCCCATTTTACAAATTGAAAAATGAGCCCAGCTTGTGTGGCTCAGTGGATTGAGCATTCTCCCATGGACTGAGAGGTCCCGGTTTGATTCCCAGTCGGGGCACATGCCCAGGTTGCAGGCTCCATCCCCAGCGGAGGGCATGCAGGGGGCAGTTGATCGATGTTTCTCTCTCTCACCGATGTTTCTATCTCTCTCTTCCTTCCTCTCTGTCTAAAATATCAATAAAAACATATTTTTTAAAAAATTAAAAAGAAAATAAAAGTGTGTCCAGAGCAGGATTATTTCTTTTCTCCTTAATCCTTCATTGTGTGTGTGTGAGTTTGTGTGTGTGTGCATGTATCTGTGTGGGTGTGTGTGCATGCATGTTTCTGTGTTTTCTCTGGCTTGGAAACTTGGTGTCTGCACAGTATTAGCAATTTAGACAATATGAGACATCTTTCTTTCCAGGGCCCTAAATCACCTTCCAATATACAGATAAGTACTCAAAAAACTCCAAATTTTATCCAGTACTGCCTCAAAATGTGTAATTTTTGCCTAAGTGAACTTTACAGTTGAGATAGTAATGCATTTTTTGAAAACTGAATGGACATATAATATATACATTCATACCTTCTGCAGTAAAATAAGGTAAATGTAATATCAATGATCCTTGATAGCCCAAGCTTAGTCTAGTAAACAATTGCGGTACTCCAGAAAAGCACAGTCCGGATATGGACACAAGTATACATGGACTCCAGCAGTGGCCCTAAACCTGCCATCATTTTTTAAAATTTTGTTACTTGCATTTTAGCAATTTACTTTTTTTCATATAAACTCAATGGTTGTTTATCCAATGCACACACACAGTAAAAAAACAGACCTGTGACAGAACTGCCTTTAGTAGGTCACAGGACTACCCTTAAGAATTCATGTAGTGTCCAGCTGGGGTGGCTCAGTGGTTGAGTGTCGACCCATGCACCAAGAGGTCCTGGTTCGATTCCCGGTCAGGGCGCATGCCCAGGTTGTGGGCCTGATCCCCTGTGGGGGGCATGCAGGAAGTAGCCAATCGATGTTCTCTCTCATTGATGTTTCTATCTCTCTCCCTCTCCCTTCCTCTCTCTAAAATCAATAAAGAAAAAAAAATGTTTTAAACAGAATTCAGGTAGTTTAGATCATTTTATCCCCTCAAGGGGTGAGGGAAGTACAGGGATGAAATGGAATAGAACTAATGTCTGCTGAGTACTTAGTATGTGACCCCAAATTTCCTCATTTTATTGCTTAACTATCCTGTGAGAGAAGAAATAGGTTTCTCATTTTACAGATAACAAGACTGAGCCCCAGAAATATTAAATTGCTTGTCCAAGGCCACAGAGATAAAAACAGCAAAAAAATGAAGGTTTGAACTGAGCTTGCTGTGGTCCCAGGCCTGCATCTTTCATTATCATACAGCAGCTATTTTTTGCTGTGTAAAAAGCCACCCCAAAACTTACTGGCTTAAAACAGTGAACATTTTTGCCTACAGTTCTGTAATCTTAGCTGGGCTGAGCTGAATGATTCTTCTGTTGATCTTGCCAATGGTCACTCCTGTGGATTCACCCAGCTGGTAGGTCAGCAGGAGCCTGGGCTTAGCTGGGACACTGGGATGACTGGGCTTTTCTCTCAGGGCCTCTCTGTTTGTTTATTTATTTATTTATTTATTTATCTATTTATATTTATTATTATTATTTTTTAATCCTCACCCGGGGATATTTTTCCATCCATCTTTAGACAGAGTGGGAAGGAGAGAGAAACATCGATGTGAGAGAGACACATCGATTGGTTGTCTCCTGCACGACCCTGACCAGGGCCGGGGACCATACCACAACCAAAGTATATGCCTTTGACCAGAATCAAACCTGAGACTCCTTGGTCCATGGGCTGACACTCTAACTGCTGAGCCAAACTGACCAGGGCTCAGGGCCTCTCTCTTATGTGGTTTCCCCGATGGCCTCTCCATGTAGCTCCATCAGGGTAACAAAATTCTTGCAATGCAGGTGAGTACTTCTTAGACCATAAAGGCAGAACTTAAGGCTTAGACCAGGAACTCCTACAGCATCACTCTGCCACGTGTGGTTAGTTAAAATCAGTCACATTTCAACTCAGGTTCAAAGGGAAAGGACTACACAGGGCAAACACTGAGATGTGGACCACTGAGGACCAGCAATGTAACAGCCGTCACCATAATCTTATCACTGGCATCACCAACTCTAAAGGTTGCTATTTATTCTGTTCCTTACACATTCATTATGTCCAGTTTTTATCTCTTCTGCTGGTGGTTCCCCACTTTCTCTGACCATTTCTTAGCTTTTTTGCAGTATAACTGGACTTTCTTAGCCAGCTATAAATGGAGGATTCGTTTCCTTCAAATCAGTCAACTGGCCAATCACAAAATGTCAAATCTATGTGGTTTTCTAAATTATTATTATTAAATTTATTGGGATGACATTGGTTAATAAGATTACATAGGTTTCAAGTGTACATTTCTATGATACATGATCTGCATATTGTATTGTGTGCCCACCACCCAAAGTCAAATCATCTTCTATCACCATATATTTGGTCCCCTTTACCCTTACTCCCACCCTCTGGTAACCACCATACTGTCGTCTATGAGTTTCCATTTTATATCCCACATGTGAGTGAAATCATATCATTCTTAGCTCTTTCTGACTATTTCACTTAGCATAATATTCTCAATGCCCACCCATGTTTTCAAAAATGGCAGTATTTCGCCTTCTCTTATGGCCAAGTAGAATTCCATTTATATATGTACTGCATCTTCTTTATCCAATCTTCTGTTGAAGGATGCTCTGGTTGTCTCCAAGTCTTGGCCACCATGAATAACGCTGCAATGAACATAGGGGTGTATATATCTTCGTGAATAAATGTTTTCAAGTTTTTCGGGTAGATACCCAGAAAAGGGATTGCTGGGTCATATGGTAACTCTATTATTAACTTTTTTAAAAACTGCCACAGTGTTTTCCATAGTGACTGTACCAGTTTACATTCTCACCAACAGTGAATGAGGGTTCCTTTTACTCCACAACCTCTCCAACACTAGTCATTACCTGTCTTGTTGATAATAACCATTCTAACAGGTGTGAGGTGGTATTTTATAGTTTTTATTTGCATTTCCCTAATAGTTAGTGAAGTTGAGCATCTTTTCATATATCTGTTGGCCATTTGTATGTCTTCTTATGAGAAGTGTCTGTTCAGGTCCTCTGCCCATTTTTTAATTGGATTGTATGGGTGTTTGTTGTTTTTTGTTTTTGTTTTTGGTTTGTTTTGTTTTTTAGTTTTATAAGTTCTCTATAAGTTTTGGATTTTAACCTTTTATCAGATGTATCATTGGCAAATATGTTCTCTCATTAAGTGGTTTGTCTTCATTTTGTTAATGGTTTCCTTTGCTTTGCAAAAATGTTTTAGTTTGATGTAGTCCCATTTGCTTATTTTTTCTTTTGTTTCCTTTGCCCAAGGAGCTATGTCAGAAAATATATTGCTATGAGAAATGTCCAAGATTTTACTGCCTATGTCTTCTTCTAGGATTTTTATGGTGGTTATGAGTCTAACATTTAAGCATTTAATCTGTTTTGAGTTTGTTCTTGTGTATGGTGTAAAAAAGTGGTCCAAGCCCTGGTCGGTTTGGCTCTGCAGTTAGAGCGTCAGCCCACAGATCGATGGGTCATGGGTTCAGTTCTGGTCAAGGGCATGTACCTCGGTTGCAGTTCATCTCCGACCGTGGTCGGGTTGTGTGGAAGGCAACCAGTCGATGTGTCTCTCTCATATCAATGTTTCTCTCTCTCTCTCTCTCCCTCTCTCTTCTCTCTCTCTCTCTCTCTCTCTCTCTCTCTCTCCATATTCCGCCCTCCCTCTCACTCTGATGATAAATGGAAAACTATCCTCAAGTGAGGATTAAAAAAAAAAAAAAGTGGTCCAATATTCCCAACCATTTATTGATTAGACTATCTTTACTCTCTTTATATATTTTTGCCTCCTTTTTCAAATATGAATTGACTATAAAGGCATGGGTTTGTTTCTGGGCTCTCTATTCTGTTCCATTGATCTAGATGTCTGTTTTTTATGCCAGTACCATGCTGTTTTGATTACTATGGCAATGTAGTATAAGTATAGCTTGATATCAGGTAGCATGATTCCTCCAACTTTGTTCTTCTGTTTCAAGATCACAGTTGGTATTTGAGGTCTTTTGTAGTTCCATATAAATTTTTGAAATATTTGTTCTAGTTCTGTGAAATACACCATTGGTATCTTGATAGGAATTGCAGTGAATCTATAGATTGCTTTGGGTGGCATGGACATTTTAATGTTAATTCTTCATATCTATGAACAGACATATTAACCCACTGTTGGAGCTGTTGTTTGCAAAAATCATCTCCCATTTGGTTGGTTGCCTTTTTGTTTTGTCTTCTATTTCTTTTGCTGTGAAGAAGCTTTATAGTTTGATATAGTCCCATTCATTTATTTTGGCTTTTACTTCCCTTGAGTTTGGGGTCAAATACGTAAAACATTCTCTACAACCAAGGTCCATAAGTTTAGTACCTATGTTTTCTTCTATGTAGTTTATTTTTTCAGATTTTATATTTAGGTCTTTGATCCATTTTGAATTAATTTTTGTACATGAGAACATTCATTTGCATGTGGCTTTCCAGTTTTCCCAGCACCATGTATTGAAGAGGCTTTTTTTCCTCCATTGTGTGTTTTTGGCTCCTTTGTTAAAAATTATTTGCCCATATAATGTGGTTTTATAATATTTCTGGGCTCTCAGTTTTGTTCCATTGGTCTGTGTGTCTGTTTTTCTGCTGTTTTGATTATCGTAGCTCTGGAGTATAATTTGAAGTCAGGTAGTGTGATACCTCTGGCTTCATTCTTTGTTCTCAGGATTGCTTTGAGTATTTGGGGTTTTTATGGTTCCATGCAAATCTGATGATTTTTGTTCTATTTCTTTAAAAATGACATTGGAAGCTGTCGGGCAAAGACATCCAGAATCATGGAAATAGGGAACAGACTGACAAACCTCAGAGGAATAGGGGGTGGGAGAGGAGGGAAAAGATAAACGAAAGTACTTATATGCATATATGCACAACCAGTAGACATGGACACTAGGCTGGGGAAGGCAGGAGGGGGGTGGGAGAAGGAAGGAGGAGGTCAATGGGGAAAAAAGGGGGATATCTATAATACTTTCAACAAAAATAAATAAATAAATAAATAAATAAATAAATAAATAAATAAATAAATAAAGACATTGGGGTTTTAATGGAGATTGCATTAAATCTGTATATTTCTTTGGGTGATGTGGCCATTTTAACTATGTTGATTCTTCCAATCTATGAACATGGAATAGCTTGTCATTTCATTGTGTCTTTTTAAATCTATTTTAATAATGCTTTGTAGTTTTTAGTATATAGGTCCTGCACATCCTTTGTTAAGTTTATTCTTAGGTATTTTATTCTTTTGGTTGCAATTGCAAAAGGAATTGTATTTTAATTTCTTTTTCTGAAATTTTATTATTAGTATATAGGAAAGCATTGGATTTTTGTGCATTGATTTTGTATCCTGCAATTTTACTGTATTTGTTTATTGTTTCTAATAGCTTTTTGGTGGAGTCATTAGGGTTTTCTATATACAGAATCATGTCATCTGCAAAAAGTGACACTTTTACTTCTTCATTCCCAATTTGGATGCCTTTCATTTCTTTCTCTTGTCTGATTGCTGTGACTGGGACTTCCAGTACTATATTGAAGAAGAATGGCAAAAGTATACACCCCTGTCTTATTCTTGATCTTAAGGAAAACGCTGTTAGTTTTTTCCCATTGAGTATGACGTTTGCTGTGGGTTTGTCATATATGGCCTTTATTATGTTGAGGTATGTTCCCTCTATTCCCACTTTGTTGAGAGTTTTTAGCATAAATGGGTTCTGGATTTTGTCAAATGCTTTTTCTGCATCTATTGATATTATCATATGATGTTTATCCTCATTTTGTATATGTGGTGTATCACACTAAATTATTTGCAGATATTCTACTAACCTTGAATCCAAGGAATAAATCCAAATTCATCTTGGTGTATGATGTTTTTAATGTATTTTGGAATTCAGTTTGCTAATATTTTGTTTAGAATTCAGTTTGCTAATATTTTGTATAGTGTTTATCAGGGATATTGGCTTATAATTTTCTTTCTTCATAGTGTCTTTATCTGGCTTTGGAATTAAGAAAATGCTGGCCTCATAAAATGAGCTTGTGAGTCTTCTCTGCTCTTGACATTTTTTGAATAGTTTGAGGATAAGTGTTAGTTCTTATTTGAATGGTAAAATTCACTGGTGACATAATCCAATCAAGAACTTTTGTTTATTGGGAGATTTTTTATTGCTGCTTTGATTTCATTGGTTGTAATCGGTCTGGTCAGATTTTCTGTTTCTTTTGTTTCATTCTTGGAAGATTGTATATTTGTAGGAATTTATCCATTTCTTCCAGATTGTCCAATTTTTTGGCATATGGTGATTCATAACATTTTCTTATAATTATTTATATTCCTGTAGTGTCAGTTGTTACTTCTATTTCATTTCTGATTTTATTTATTTGGGTTCTCTCTCTCTCTCTCTCTCTCTCTCTCCCTCACCCTCCCCTCCCCTCTCTGATGAATCTAGTTAAAGGTTTGTCAATTTTGTTTATCTTTTCAAAGAACCTGCTTAGTTTTATTGACCTTTTGTATTATTTCTTAGATTCTTTTTTTTTTTTTCCACTCTGATCTTTGTTGTTTGTCTCTTGTTCTCATTTTGGAATTTGTTTGTTGTATTTTTTCTAGTTCCTTTAGGTGTAAGGTTAGGTTGTTTATTTGATTTTTTTTTTTTTTTCCCTTGAGGTAGGCTATGAATTTCCCTCTTAGGACTGCTTTTACTGTGTCCCATAGATTTTGTGTTGTTTTGTTTTTATTTTCATTTGTCTCAAGGAATCTTTTGATTTCTCCTTTGATGTCAGAATTAGCCCATTTATTGTTTAGTAACATGTTACTTAGCCTCCATGTGTTTGTGTGTTTTTCAGTTTTTTACTTGTAATTGATTTTTTTTTTCATATCATTGTGATAAGAGAAGATGCTTGACATTATTTCAATCTTCTTAAATGTATTGAGACTCATTTTATGTCTTAATATGTGATCTATCCTGAAAAATGTTTCATGTGCACCTGAAAAACATGTATATTCTGCTGCTTTGGGATGAAGTGCTCTAAAAATATCAATTAAATCCATCAGGTCTACTGTGTCATTTAAGGCCAATGTTTTCTTGTTGATTTTCTGTATGGAAGAACTATCCATTCATGTTAATGGGGTGTTAAAGCCCCATACTATGACTGTACTGCTGTTGGTCTCTCCCTTTATGTCCATAAATATTTGCTTTCTATATTTAAGTGATCCTATATTGGGTGCATAAATGTTTTCAGTGTTATATCCTCTTGTTGGATTGATTGATTTATCATTATGCAATGTTTTTTGTTTGTTTGTTTCTTATTATAGCCTATTTTGTCTTATGTGCATATTGCAACCCCAGAATTTTTTGCTTATATTTACATATCTTATTTCATCCACTTACTTTCAGATGGTGTATTTTTTTCATATAGAAGTGGGTCGCTTGTAGACAGTATATATATATATTTCTTATTTTCTTATCTATTCAACTACCCTTTATCTTTGGATTACAGCATTTAAAGTGATTGTTGGTAGGTATGTATCCACTGTCATTTTTCATAATTATGTTTCTCTCCCTCTTTTTTTTTTTTTTTTTTTTTTTGCCTTCTTCTTAAAGATCTCCCTTTAAAATTTCTTGTAATACTGGCTGATGTTAATTAACTCCTTTACCTTTATGTTGTTTGGAAAAGTCTTTATTTCTCCTTTAATTTTAAATGATAGCTTTGCTGAATAAAGGAGTCTCGGTTATAAGTCTTTGCTTTTCATCAATGTGAATATTTCATTGTGAATATTTTGTGCCAATTACTTCTGACCTGAAATATTTCTGTTGAGAAATCAGCTGACAGTCCAATGGGAACTCCCTTGTAGGTAACTGTCTTTCTCTTGCTGCTTTTAAGACTCTTTATCTTTAACCTCTGCCATTTTAATGATGATGTGTGTGTCTTGGTGTGGATCTCTTTTGGTTCATGTGGTTTGGAACTCTCTGTGCTTCCTGGACTGGTGTGTCTTTTTCCTTTACCAGGTTAGGGATGTTTCAGCCGTATTTCTTCAAATAGGTTGTCAATACCTTGCTCTCTCTCTTCTTCTTCTGGTACTCCATGATGCAGATATTATTACGTTTGATATTGTTTGAGAGGTCCCTTCGATTTTCCTTATTCTTTTTTTTTTTTTTAATCCTCACCCAAGGATATTCTTCCATTTATTTTCAGAGTGGGAGGGAGAGAGAGAGAGAGAGAGACACCAATGTGAGAGAGACACATCAACTGGTTGCCTCCCCCATGATCCCAACCAGGGCCAGGGACTGAACCTCAACTAAGGTACGTGCCCTTGACTAGAATCCAACCGTTGACCTTTGGTCCACAGGCCAACATTCTAACTGCTGAGCCATTCTGACCAGGGCGATTTTTCTTATTCTTTTATTTATTTATTTTTGCTGCTCTGCTTGTTTTCTGCTATCTTGTCCACTGAATCACCAATTTGAGTCTCTGCTTCATCTAACCTGTTATTGATTCCTTCTAGTGTATTCTTCATTTCAGATATTGTATTCTTCATTTATGATGGGTTCTTTTTTTTTTTTTAGTTTTATTAATTTATTTTTGTTACAGATGCTTCTCCTTTTTTCCCCATTGACACCCTCCTCCCCATCCCCCCCACCCCATCCCCAGCTTTGTTGTCCATGTCCATCAGTTATGCATACATGCGTATAAGTTCTGTGGTTTATTTCTTCCCTCCTCCCCCACCCCCTCTTCTGAGGGTTGTCAGTCTGTACCCTACTTCCACGTCTCTGGGTCTATCCTGTTCCTCAGACTGTTATGTTCATTATATTCCACAAATAAGTGAGATCATGTGATATTTTTATTTCTCTGCTTGGCTTGTTTCACTTAGGATAATACTCTCCAGGTCCCTCTATGTCATCTCAAAGGATAAGAGATCTTTCTTTCTTACAGCTGCATAGTACTCCATTGTGTATATGTGCCACAGTTTTTTTTATCCATTCATCCACTGATGGACACTTGGGCTGTTTCCAGATCTTAGCTATTGTAAATAGTGCTGCTATGAACATGGAGGTACATAATTCTTTCTGATTGGTGTTTCAGGCTTCTTAGGGTATATTCCTAGAAGTGAGATCACTGGGTCAAATGGCAATTCAATTTTTAATTTTTTGAGGTAACACCATAGTGTTTTCCATAGTGGCTGCATCAGTCTGCATTCCCACCAGCAGTGTACTAGAGTCCCCTTTTCTCAACACCCTCGCCAACACTTGTTATTTGATGATTTGTTGATGGCAGCCATTCTGACAGGTGTGAGGTGATACCTCATTGTTGTTTTAATCTGCATCTCTCTGATGATTAGTGATGTTGAGCATTTCTTCAGATGTCTCTTAGCCATTTGTATGTCCTGTTTGGAGAGGTGTCTATTTAGGTCCTCTGCCCATTTTTTAATTGGGTTCTTTGTCTTCCTTTTGTTGAGTTGTATGAGCACTCTATATATTTTGGAAATTAACCCCTTATCTGATGTATCATTGGCAATTATGCTCTCCCACACAGTGGGTTCCCTTTCCGTTTTGATGGTTGTTTCTTTTGAGTGCAGAAGCTGTGCAGAAGCTTTTGAGTTTGATGTAGTCCCATGCGTTCATTTTTTCCTTTGTTTTTGTTGCCTTAGGTGATGTATCAGTGAAGATTCTGCTGCGTATGATGTCCGAAATTTTGTTACCTATGTTTTCTTCTAGGATTTTTATGGATTCATGAGTCACATTTAAGTCTTTTATCCACTTTGAGTTTATTATGATGGATTCTTTTTTATGATTTCTAGGTCCTTTTTTATGCTTATCTCTTTGTTTACGTTCTCCCTGAGTTCATCCATTCTTCCCATAAGTTCCTTGATCATCCTTATAACCATTGTTTTGAACTCTACATCTTGTAGCTTGTTTGCCTCCACTTTTTTTAGTTCTTTTTTTCTGAATATTTTTCTTGTTCTTTCATTTGGGGCATGTTTCTTTGTCTCCTCATTTAGGCTACCACTTTGTATTTGTTTTAGTGTATTCAGTAGATACACCATGTATCCCAATCTTGGTATGCTGACCATACATACTAGGTGTCCTGTGGGCTCAGTGGCACAATCTCCCTGATCACCTGAGCTATGTGCTCCAGGAATGCCCTTTGTGTGGTTATGCGAGCTTTCTTGTTGTAATTGAGTCTTGATTGCTGTTGGCTCATTTGTGAGTGGGGTTGACCCTAAGGCTAGCTGAATACAAGGACTGACCCCAAACACAGTGTACAAACTGCTGTGTGCAGGCTGACCCCACAAAGTGGAGTTGGCCCCAGCAGAGTCTGGTGCCTGCCAAGATCTCCCTTTGGTGTGCCACTTGTGAGGCTAATTGGGGTGTGCTCCATTGTGGTCTGAAGCTTGCTACCAGTTTTGTTGGCTCTGGGGAATCTTCAGAGGGACTCTGGTGCAGGTCAATGTCAGACGCTGTCTGTAACTGGTATCAAGTGATCCACAGTTTGTGACTCCCTCTGTTGGGAAAGAGCCACGTTATGTACCTAAGATGGCTTCCACCAGCTCCAAGCCCAGGAGCAGGTCAGAAAAAAGGCCCAAGGCAGCCCAAGATCTGCCCCCATCTGCCAGCTGCTCTGCCACCCTCTGTGGATGCCTGGACTTCCACAAGAGCCCTCTGAAAAAAAGTCTGTTGAGATGACTAAGGCTGGCCGCAGCCCACAGTCTCGTCCACAAGGCAAGAATTCAACACTGCAGGGCAGCAGGAGTCAAGAGGACAGGGCTAGTGGATTTCTTCCTTGGCAGAAGTGCCAGAATGGCACGCAGGGTGGGAAAAATGTACCCCACTTCAAAGCCACACAACTCATTGTCTGTCTGAGTTTCCAACAAGAGCTCCCCAAGAAAGAGCACGTCCAGGCTGCATGCAGAAACAGACTTTTCTGCAGGGTGCCAGATCAGCCGGGTGGGGCCACCAGGAGTCAGAAGGACAAGACTACTGGATCTCCTGTTGGGAGGCAGAACCTGCAGGGGGATAACGACCCCTGCTTTAGAGCCACACAACTCAATGTCTGCCAGAGTCTCCAATAATTCCGGAGTTCATTTGAACCTCCTTAAAAATCCCCAAGGCAGAGCACACTGTAGGCCAAAGCTGGATGCAGCCAGCAGACTTTTCTGCAGGGTGTAAGTTTGGCAGTGTGGGGCCCCTGGAACTCAGGCTGTTGTTGTATGGCTAGGGGTGCTCAACCCAGCAAAGATGGCATCTGTGGGCAGTGTAGGATAGGGACTTAGCACATGGATTTTGGCTGCTGACCCTTTAGGTCTCTCCTCAGGGTCAAGCAACTCAGTTCTTCTCTGTATGACTCCAGTTTGCTCTGACTCACTTTCCCTCTGTTAGAGCCCCAGGTGAGTGGCCAAAAAATAGCTTTTTTGTACTTGCCCTTTAGGAGGGCTCCTGGGTTTCTAACAGACTCCCCTCTCTCTCTGGCAGATAGAATCCCAGCTGTTTTTCACAATCAGATGTTATGTGGGCTCCTCATCTTGTCTCTGGTGCTCAGGGCTAAAGAGCTTGGCATGGGATTGAGACCCATCACTGTTCAGGGGGAACTGTCGCAGTTGAGATATCCCTCCAGATTCTCAACTGCCACACGTGGGTGCAGGGTCAGCCCTTTCCACGTCTCCAGACTCATCACCAGTCTCTGTGACTTCTTTTGTAGTTCCTTGGTTAGAAGACTTCTGCTCAGCGAATCTTCAGTTGGTTATTCAGGTTGATTGATCTATAATTTACTTGTAATTCCAGTTTGGTCCTGGGAGGAGGTGAGTGTAACTTCCACCTACACTGCTGCCATCTTAGATCCACAGAAGTTAAATATTTTTAAAACATCCTTTTCAAAATGCCCACTCAAACAAGGTATTACATTTGTGAATTTTAAATGCAGGGTGACTTTCTAAGTTTAAAATTTTTTTAAGAAATCATTAGGCAAAAGTCCAACTGCTAAATTACCTAACATTTACAACTTCTGCTTGTAAAAGGAAAAGTAACATAAGCAATTAGAAATAAACCAACAACAATAGCAGAAATGATGGCAAACAGCCTCTTTGTAGCAAGTGATGAATTTTTACATTTATTATTTATTAATAAATGTTTTTTCTGTTCATGGCCTTTGTTCAGGGCAACAGAATTAATATTCCTAAAATTCCATTTTCTTATGATATGTCCTTGTAATCAGAGTAGAGCAATTCTCTGTTGCTTACAATTCTCTAATCTTAGTTATTTCAGTATAACATTCATATACTCATCATATCCATATACCATCTGCATC
Organism: Tadarida brasiliensis; assembly: GCA_030848825.1. Lineage (NCBI taxonomy): Eukaryota > Metazoa > Chordata > Mammalia > Chiroptera > Molossidae > Tadarida > Tadarida brasiliensis. The sequence continues at coordinate 39,792,762 of CM061269.1, forward strand.
CAATATATATTTATTAATTTTCTTTATATCAACTGTTTTACTTAAGTAAATATACCTTTTTTCTAACCAATCATTTCTGTGAAATCAGAAGTTCTATGTAAATGAAATTAAAATATATAATACAAATTTTAAAACATAAATTTGTCTGCCACTGAAAATTACCTATGCTACTGTGACAGTTAATTTTAATCTGTCACCTTGGCTAGGCTATAGGAATCCATTGTTTGGCCTAACACAGTCAATGCTGCAGTTAGGTGTTTATTAGATGTGATTACCATTTAAATCAGTAAGCTTTGAGTAAAGCAGATGACCCTCCATAATGTGTGTGGGCCTCAAGCAATCAATTGAAGGACTTGAGAGAAAAGACTGAGGTCCTCTGAAGAAGAAGGAATTCTGCCTCCAGACTGCCCTCAGAGTCAAGAGGACAACACCAATGTCTGGGGCGGGGTCCAGCCTGCCAGTCTGCACTGCAGATTTTGAGCCTGTCCATTAGTTTTCACAATCAATGAGCCAATTCCTTTCAATAAATGCTCACTCCCAACCCTCTGTGTGTGTGTGTGTGTGTGTGTGTGTGTGTGTGTGTGTGTTCGCGCACATCCTATCCTATTGGTTGTTTCTTTGGAGGACCCTAACTCCCTTACCAGTCTTTGAGAACATTGGTTTTACACATTGAAATATTCTGGTTTAGATGTCAATGTCTACCTTAATCTGGTTCCTCCTTCCTATTCCAAGTTCATTTCATGTGACTTCGCAATGCACCCTCTGTTTTACTCCATTTGTTCACCTCTCACCTTTGTGCTCTGCACTCTGCTGAGAATGCCTTGGTGTGAGGCCTCCCGGGTTCCTGTCTTCAAGGCCCTTGATCAATTACTTCATGAGGAGCTAAGGAAGAAACAAAAGGCAGATAAGTGTCTCACATCTAGAAATATGAATAACCAGTTTGAATAGCTTTGCATAGTAAGGTTTTGTCTTAGGTGCCAATACTGCCTAATTGGTGGTGGCTACTTGGACCATTTTAAGGATTTTGAGGCTCTATCTGAAAGTACACAGTGATCTATTAGTGATGTCTGACAGTAGAAGAGTGAGAAGGAATCAAATGGAAATAAACTTTGTACATATTTGCCATCTCTGGCCTGGCTATTAAGGAAACCAGCCAGAATATTTTCCTGAGCCATTTCCCATGCTTACTCAAACAGGATATTAGAACTATGAACTTGTTTAAAAAAATAAAAAAAATAATTTATATTCAAGTCATTTCCCAGATTTATATATGTAGGGAAAGTCAAACAAGAGCATTCAAAGAAGGTAGAAAAAGTACAGAGAACAGGCTACATTTGCCTCCCCAAAGCTTCTTTTCTCCTGTAAAACCAAATGTCAAGGCAGAATCTGCCTGCTGGGGTGAGTGAGTGGGGATACAACTTCCCCAGCATGTGCACTCAGCTACTCCTTACGTAGCTGACACTGCAACATCCCTATAAATACTTCTGGGAAATCAGTAGGTATAACAATTCTGTTGGAGCATAAAGTTGCACCGGTCCTTCCTTCACATCCCAGTCTTCCCATCCTGAGATAGCTGGAGTGAAGACAGCACAGCAAGATCAGAGTTTGCCCTATTGATACAGATTTTCCTGAAAATCAACCCAAAATTGTCCTGATGGGGAAAAAAGTCCCTATACCTGGTTTTCAATGGTTCTTTTCCATAGTCCTTAATATGGGGGGGGGGGGGGAGAATGATTATCTATACAGATGAATTCAGTTCCTTTCATTTATTCTGAACTTGAGCACTTCTCTTCAACAAGACTGTGACAAGCACTGAAGATACAGAGAGAAATCACATGTGACCACGCTTTCAGGGACCTCCTACCTTACTTGAAGTCATAGAATATATAACAGCATTTCTTAGACCAGGGCAGGCAAACTTTTCTATAACAGGCAGATAGTAAATGTTTTCAACTCTGGGGCCACAGGTTTTCTGTTGCATCTACCCAGCTCTTCAATTGTAACACAAAAACAGCATAGATAAACAAACTCAAGAAGAATATGGAGGGTTTGACTAGAAAGAAATGATAAAGATTTATTCAAGGGTCTTAGGGTTTGCAAACAAGAAATAGGCAATAACCAGTGTGTTCCAAAGAAGAAGGAAAAGCTAAGGATTCTTATAATAAAAAAGAAAAAGAAAGAAATGTATATTCTTGAGAATAATATGTCCTACATTTTTAGCCTCAAGATTGGTCTGAGATGGTCATTCTCTCGATGACCAGTCATCTGGAGAATGGATGTTAGGCAGTTGCATGAAGATTCTTTCCTTAGTCCTTCAGGGAGTTATCAGAGGGTTATCTGGAGGTTTGATGTACATCTGAGCATTGACTCAGAACTGAAAAGTTCAAAAGTTTAAGTTCTCAGGCTAGTTAAAACAAAAATAGAATCATTTCCTCATGCCTCAACATACTAGATTTTAGTAATTTAGCAGCTTAACTACAGTGACTCCATTTTATTTCTTCACTCTGTTTCTCAGACATTACTTAAATAGAAGCTTATGGCTATGTTCCAATAAAAATTTATTTACAGAAAAAGGCTGCTGGCCAGATTTGGCCTGTAGTTTGCTGATTCCTGACTTAGACTCAATTAGACAAATTAGGACCTGAGATGAACATCTCTCAAAGGAAGAGGTTTAAAAAAAAATGAGTGGTTAGTGTGGTCTTTTGAATAATCAGAACCTTACTCCTTGGAGGTGATTTTTTTTTAATTTATTAAAACTCCAAATAAGATATATGGCATTTCTTGTGAGTATGTGAAGAAATAAAGCTGTTACATTTAATAACAGAATGGCTTTATTCATTTAAAAATATTTTTAACACAAGATTTGTGATAGTCACAATCCATTCTATGAGGAACAATTACAGAATATGAAAATGATGTGATAGAAATCCACAAGGCAGAGTGGAGAAAGCCCTAGAGAGAAATCAGAAAATTCTCATGCAATGTATGTAATGAGAATGTGCCCCATCAGGCACAGAGGTCTTAATTTTTCAAGCCATCATGAAATATTCTGGAGAAAAAGACTCTCAACCCAAAACCTCAACAAAGACTCTCTCATTCATATACCCTCCAGCAACTAGAAATTTATTGAGTAGTAGGGCAAATACAGAAGTCTTGAAAATTTAATGGAAGATCAGAAAGTACTATTTTAATATTAGGTACATGAGTAATGAAATCCTGGCCTTACAAAAAGAACTTGATTCTGAAAAGCTGATTTGAGAAGTCCATTGAAACACATGGCTTTGGGTAGATAGTGCCACCAGCTCAGCTTGTATGACAGAGTAAATTCTCTCCCAAAGTTCTCTGCACTGTCCTTCATGATATTAAAATTCAGTGTCTATAGGTTAGAAAAATGGTACTCCCCGTTTTATTTTGAAACCAGAGTCTAGACAGATACAGCTACAGGCAGTAGTATAATCATTGCCATCATTCACAAAACGACTTTCATTTCTAGAAGTGACAACAGAAGCAAAACCTAGCAAACTTCACTTCTAACCAGGTATATATATTTCCTTTATACTTGAACCCACATCAAAACATTCTAAATACATCAGTTGATAAATATTAATATATCTCTTACCTACAATCAGGTATTTACATTTTCAGAAAGGACTCTTAATGACCAAAGGTTTTTAAGGCCTAGCAATGATTCTGTAAAGTAAGATTTCAAGCATTACGAGGGATAAAATAAATTTATTGGACAAGATAAAAAGGTTCTCCTGAAATTAACCCTGATTATTAGCTTCCCCAATACTTATGAAACAGGCTTTATAAAAGACTGTTTGAGCCCTGGCCGGTTTGGCTCAGAAGTAAGAGCGTCAGCCCACAGACCAAAGAGTCACGGGTTTGATTCCAGTCAAGGGCACATGCCTAGGTAGCAGTTCAGTCCCGGCCCTGGTCTGGGTCATGCGGGAGGCAACTAGTTGATGTGTCCCTCTCACATCAATGTTTCTTTCTTTCTTTCTTTCTTTCTCTGTCTCTGTCGCTCTCTCTCTCTCTCTCTCTCCCTGCCTCCCACTCTATCTGAAGATAAACGGAAAAAAATATCCTCAGGTGAAGATTTAAAAAAAAGACTGTTTGATTAAAATAGTAGTGGATAACCAGCTGTCCACTCACCATGTCAAACACATTTCTCACAATTTTAACACAAATTGTTGTCATTATAAACTATAATGGATTTGGTTAACTAATTTTTTCTCTAAGTGTGTTTATGTAAAGCCTCACTCTCAAGAATCTGAAATCAAACAAGAAGCACAATCTCTTAGTCACCTACTCTATTTATTGTATGGAGCTAGCTGCTGGGAACACTAAGACATATAAGACATGGTTCCTGTGCTAACAAAAGATTGCATGGCCAAAATAAAAATAAATAGTAAAGCAAATCAACGTTTGGCCAATATAAATCCCCACAAAAAATATAATCACACACTCACCAAAATCAGTTTTTCACTAGTTTCCCACAGCAGTTAGAATAAAAACAACACTTCTTAACAGGGCCTATGAACACTCATATACTATAGATGACAGCTTTTCTCTGGCCATAAGTTTACTTGCTCACTCTGCTCTAGACATACTATACTATCCATCTTTCAGTGCCTTGTGCTTACCATACTTCCTCTCACCCCAGGGCCTTTGAACAGACTTTTTCCTGAACCTGAAAGGCTCTTCATTCCCCTTTCTTCCTAGATAATCCCTTTTTATTATCAAAATTCAGATCAGATATGACACCCCACCTCCAGTATGTACTCTCATTGCCCCCATATGCTTATTCCTCTGGGTATTTTCCACTGTAGTGAATCTTTTATTAATTAAATATTATTAATATATTTCTCTCTACTCAAAGCTCCATGAAAGCAAGGATCATGCCTAATTTTTACTTAGCACTGAATTGCTATGCTTAGATAGATATAATAGGATGCAATAGATATTTGCCTGAATAAACACATGAATGAATAAATGAATGAATATATCTAGACTTACATAAAGAAATTAATCAATATATTTTTATTTGATAATAATCATTTCAAAGTCTAAAGGTCAACTCAGCAAGTATTTATGAAATTCCTACTATCTACCTGGCACTCTGCTAGGCACTGGAATATAGAGATGAAGACATTGTCCCTATCCATGCTGCTTACTAAGAGAGACAGATGAATGAACAAATAATTACAACATAACATACTTTATAGATAAGAGAAATGCTTTGAAAAACACAGAGGCAAGAATTAATTCTGCCTGAGGAAGCTGAAGACTAGAAGGAGGTGATACATGAGTTTCTGAGGAAGAAATAAGAGTACAATGGGCAAAATAGTGAAAAGGGGCATTTCTTGCATAAAATGAAATGTGAAAAAGGTCAAAAGGTTTGAAGAGCTTGGTATAGGCATGGAAGAGCAAATAGTTTGGTACCACTGTGGCTAAAAGTGTGTGGAAAGAGAATGACTTGAAATGGGATGGAAATTGTAGGCTGAGGTGAAGTGATGATAAATCCCAGGTAAGAACAACACACCCAAGTGGGCCGAATGGTAATTAATGGGAGGTAAAGAATAAAGGTTTGAGAAAGTAATAAGAAAGAGAGATATCTTCATGGGGATGATGAAGGATAATTTGGAATCAGGGTCTCCCTTTCTCTGATCACCTCAAAATCATACTTTGTAGGACAGTGTTCCCCACAGTTCCCTCATACAACAATCACATGGCTGTTAAAATACATATGCAAGAGACATATCCAACCCTTCTGCATCAACATCCCCAAAGGAGAAGCCTGGAAATAGGAATGTTTAACCAACACCCTAGGTAACTTGTATAATCAAGGGAACTTGAGAAAAATTTTCAAAGGGAACTCCCATTCCACCTTCAGGTAAGGCTCACCATCCTTTTCCCCAGCACTGTCCACTGGCCTGTCAGGGATGTGTCTGTCCAAGAAATTATCAACTTCAATTAACAATTAATATAATGACCTTTTCCCCAGTACAATAATAAAATAGGACTATGCTACACAGAGAAAATACAAGCATCAACAACACATCATTGGGAGAATTGTACATGCTACTCAAGGAACATTTCAGCCAGTTTGCTCAGAAGGTAGAGAAACTACACTTCTGGTGCAGAAGGAAGAAACACAATGAATTTCTATTAGTGTGGTGGCTATAGATGATTTCTTAGGCCTCCAAATCCATTTGCTCCTCCCAAGTGACTATCAACTTAATTATAAGTAGAGGTCCAAAAAGCTGTGAGGCTGACTTCAGAACAAGTGAAATTCTTTCAACCCACAGTTGTTGGGCCTTCCACTGACAGAAAATGGAGAAAGGATATATACTACATAACACAGCCTTGTGTTTGAGTTTATCACACACCCTGTACTGGAAAAAAACTCTTTATGTGCTATTGAGGCATTACTGTTCAGAATTTTGAGTTGCTCATACTGTAATCATTTGGATAGTAACCCTTCATTTAGACTACACACTTTCTGTGACAGCTGGGTCACCTCTTGACTATCCATCACTACAGATATATGAGGAAACTGGGTTGTTGCAAGCCTGAACCATTGTTAACTAAAAGCCTGTTCCATTCTTGGGAATCTAGCTGCATAACTGCCTCCAACCTCAAAACTCATTGAAAAGCATCAGAAATGAAGGATACATTAACTGAAATGAAGACTATATTACAGGAAATCAACAATAGAGTAGATGAAGCACAGAATCAAATCAGTGATTTGGAATATTAGGAAGCAGAAAACACAATCAGAACAGGGAAAAAAAATCCAAATAGTGTAAGGAGCCTCTGGGGCAACTTCAAGCATACCAACATTTGCATCATGGGAGTGCTGAAAGTAGAAGAGAAAGAACAAGAAATTGGAAGCCTATTTGAAAAAATGACAGAAATCTTCCCTAACCTGGTGAAGGAAATAGATATACAAATCCAGGAAGTACAGAGTCCCAAACAAATAAACCCAAAGAGGCCCACACCAAAACACGTCATAATTAAAATGCCTCACATTAAAGACAAAGATAGAATCTTAAAAGCAGCAAGAGAAAAGCAGTTAGTTAGTTACAAGGCAGGTCCCATAAGACTGTCAGAATTTTAAGAAAATTTAAGAAAATTGATTTCTCAACAGAAATTTGCAGGTCAGAAGGGATTGGCAAGAAATATTCAGAGTAATAAAAAACAAAGACCTACCTACCACCAAGATTACTCTACCCAGCAAAGCTACCATTTAGAATCAAAGAACAGATAAAGAGCTTTCCAGATAAGAAAAAGATAAAGGAGCTCATCATCACCAAACTAATATCACAAGAAATGTTAAAGGGTCTTCTTTAAGAAGAAGAAGAAGAAGAAGAAAGATAAAAAATATGAATAATAAAACCACAGTAAACACATATCCATCAACAATTACTTTAAATGCAAATGGATTAAATGCTCCAATCAAAAGGCATAAGGAGGCTGACTGGATAACAAAACAAGATCCTTACATATGCTGACTACAAGAGACTCACTTCAGATTAAATGATACACATAGATTGAAAGTAAAGGGATGTAAAAAGGAAAAAAAAGTTGAGGTAGCAATATTTATACCAAACAAAATAGAATTTAAATCAAAGGCTATCACAAGAGACAAAGAAGGACCCAGCAACTCCACTTTTGGGTATTTATCTGAAGAAACACTAAACACTAAATCAAAAGGACATATGCATCCATATGTTCATTGCAGTATTATTTAAAATAGCCAAGATATGGAAGCAACCTAAATGTCCATCAATAGAAAAATAGATAAAGAAGAAATGATGCATATATACAATGGAATATGATTCGGCCATAAAAAAGAATGAAATCTTGCCATCTGTAACAACATGGATGGACCGAGAGGATATCATGCTAAGTGAAATAAGTCAGACAGAGAAAGACAAATGCCAGATGATTTCATTTATATGTGGAATCTAATAAACAAGCAGAACAGAAACAGACTCATAGATACAGAGAACATTTTGACAGTTGCCAAATGGGAGAAGGGTTCGGGGGATAGGTAGAAAAGGTGAAAGGATTTAGAAGTACAAATTGGTAGTTACAGAATAGTCATGGGGATGTAAAGTACAGCATAGGGAATATAGTTAATAATATTGTAATAACTATACATGGTGTCAGATGGGTACGAGATTTATCAGGGTAATCACTTCTCAAGTTATATAAATGTCTAATCATAGGCTGTACATCTAAAACTAATAAAATATTGCACACCAACTGTAATTTAAAATGAAAAAGAAAAATAGTCATGGGGATTTAAAGCACAGAATAGAAAATATAGTCAATAATATTGTAACAACTATGTATGGTGTTACATGGGTGCTAGACTTACTGGGATGCTCACTTCATAAGTTATACAAACATCTAATCACCATGCTATACACCTGAAACTAATGTAATATTATAAATCACCTCTAAGTGAAAAAAATTAATTATTAAAAAAATTTAAAGAAATTGATGCAAAAAGTTACACATCTCACCATCATTTTATAGGTAAGGAAACTGAGGTTCAGAGAAATCAAGTGACTTGCCCAAAATTAAAGGTAATGGTGAAAGTGGGATTTAAACCCAGAAGTGTCTGATCACAAACCCATGGGTTTACCTACTGACCTACGTTACCTTAACATTCAAATTTGATAAAAATAAAATTGTAATAGACAACCAATTCTTTGGTCCTTTAAAAAAAAGAAAGGTAGTAAAAAGAAACAGAGAATACTAATGAAGGAAGAATTGAGTTTTAAATGATACACAAGAATTCAACAATGAGACTTGAGATGGGAGAATTTCCAAGCAGAGGAAATAGTATCTATGAGGGTCCAGAGGCATGAAACAGTAGTGCATGATTGAGAGATTATAAACAATTAAGAATGTATGAACTGCAATGAACAACTGGGACATGGAATTTTCAAAGAAAAATACTTAGAAATAAATTTAAGAAAACAAGTGCAAAACTTATCCTCTGAAAACTACAAAACATTGTGGAAAGAAAGTAAACAAGATCTAAATAATTGAAAAAATTAACTCGTGTTCATGAACAGAAAGACTTAACATTGTTCAGATGTCAATACTCCCCCAACTTGTCTACAAATTCAATGCCATCCCCATCAGAATCCCAGCTGACTTCTTTATAGATATTGACATGTTGGTTCTAAAATTCATATGAAATTGCAAGGCGCCCAGAAAAAACAAAAATCATCTTAGAAAGAAAGAGCAAAGTAGGAGGACTCCTACTTCCTGATTTCAAAACTTACCACAAAGCAAGAGTAAACAAGACAGTATGTCACTGGCATGAAAACAGACACATAGACACATAAAAGAAGTGAGAGTCCAGAAATAAACCCTTACATTTATGCTCAACTTATTTTCAACAATTGTGCCAATGCTATTCAATAGGGAAGACTAGTTTTTCAAACAAATAGTACTGGTACAGCTGGCTAGCCACATGGAAAAGTATGAAATTAGACCCTTACTTCACACCATATACAAAAATTAACTCAAAATGGATCAAAGACCTAAATGTAAGAGCTAAACTTTTAAAAAATGTTAGAAGACAATATGGGGGGGGGGGGGGTGAATCTTCATGACCTTGAATTTGACAAAGAATTCTTGGATATGATACCAAAAACATGAACAAAAAATGAAAAAACAGATAGATTGGTCTTCATCAAAATTAAAAATACTTATGCTTTAAGGCATATCAACAGGAAAGTGAAAAGACAACCCACAGAATGAGAGAAAATATATTCAGTTCTCATTATTCACAGTAATTGTGTTCTATGAAGTCATGGCAAATATTGAATCAACAAATAATGAATCCTTGTTCCTAATGGAAATATAGGATTACGTTCCTGAGAGCTTCTAGTCAAAACATGTTTTGTCAACCAAGCAATACATAACCTTTTTTATGTGAGTTTCTGTTTAAAGACATCTTATTTAATATATATTGTTGATTCATTAACACTGAACTCATGGCCAACACTGCTATAATTCATGCCTGAATAAAGCTTATTTAACATATATTTTTCTGTATAAGCCATATCATAGCCTTCTTGTGCTGAGGATCAGTTGACAGCATTTCAGCACTACCATTGTGAGCTATTTTAAGTAGCAAAATGACTAACAAAAAGCACAAGAATACAAAAAAAAAACCTAACATTAAATAGACCAAAAAGAAAAAAAAGAATACTTGTTTACAGTAGGAGAGTTGAAACAAGAGGGTTGCTTTGTGCCACCTCAGCCAAGAATGTGCACACCAGGCAACTCGACAGTTTTGCCACTCTGCACAACTTCATGCCTTTTAATGTGAAAGTACCACAAGTACTGATTGGGGTTACAAATAAATTTTAGTGAGTAGGCGAATTTGCTAATATGGCATCTATGAATAATGACAATCAACAGTTTTGAAAATCATATATCTGATAAGAGGCTTGTATCCAGAATATATAAAGACCTCTGATAACTCAATAATAAAAAGACAAGTAGCCCAGTTGAAAAAGGGCAAAGGATTTGAATAGACATTTCTAGAAGAAAAAATTCAAATAACTATTAAAAAAAAAAATGATGCTCATCATTAGCCATCAGGGAAATGCAAATCAAAACCATAGTAAAATACTACATTACACCCGCTAGGGTGGCTATTATCAAAAGATGTAATGATAACAAGTGTTGTCAAGGACAAGAAATTGGAAGCCTCATACACGACTGTTGGGAATATAATAATGGGCAGCCATTTGGAAAACAGTCTGGCAGTTCATCAACAATTGAACATAGTTATCTTATGACCCAGCATTTCCACTCCTAGGTAGATACCCCCTGAAAATGATAACATGTTTACACATTAATTTGTACACAAATGTTTACAGCAGCATTATTTTTAATAGCCAAAAGGTGGAAACAACCCAAAGATCCATCAAATGATGAGTGGGTAGACGGAAATGGTATATCCATACAATGGAATGTTATTTGGCCATATAAAGTGCCAATACATGCTACAACATGAATGAACCTTGAAAACACAATGCTAAGTAAGAGCAGCAAGTCACAAAAGACCAAGTATTCTACAATTCCTTCCTATAAAATGAACAGGGAGATGTATAGAGAAAGAAAGATTAGCAGTTGCTTAGGCTTAGGATGGAATTGGTGAGAGAAAAGGGTGATAGCTAAAGGGTATGAAATTTCTATTTGATGTGATGAAAATGTTCTAAAATTGGTGATGGTTTCACTTATACTATAAACCACTGAACTGTATATTTCAAATGGGTGAATTGTATTACATGCAAATTATATCTCAATGAAGCTATTTTGTTTTTTAAAAAGTTTAATGGAGCATACAATTGAAAAGCGGTCACTGAGATACTGGCATAGAATCAAATAGACATACCATGAGACAAGAGAAAGCAAAAGGCAAGCACAAATCATGTTCCTCTCCACACCAAGTTATCTCACTCATCTTTTCTCTGGCTAACCCATATTCCTGTCCATTTCTCAGGTATTAGATCAATTGAAATGCCTTTCACAGTTTATCAGAATATTAGTTATCCTATACAGGGTACATTTAAACTAGTCATTTAATTTGTGGCAAAGAATTTTTAAATTAGAATCATTTATACATATTGAAAGAAAGAAATGTTAAAGTTGTTCCTTCTGGAATATTTTTTTAGTTATTAAATTTACTAAATAATGAAACATCCGAATGTTTTAAGCCAAATACTCTGGCTCCCAAATGCTTTTGAGAAATAACGTTTTCCTTGTTAATTTCAAAATCTTGGCTGCGTTTCCTACTACTTTTAAACAATGTCATATATAAAATACCTAATTTATCTCAGCCTACATTTGACAGGAGGGGATTTGGGGACTGTCATAGAAAGATTTGGTCAAACAAACAGGACAGCTTGAAACTGCCACAACTTCATAACAATGTTATCTGTTCATCCATCTCCAGGCCCACAAAGGCAAGGACAGTAACAAGTGGTGAGTGGGCTCTGATAAAAATTTCAACACGAGGCAAAGTACACCTTGAAGTTTTATACCTTACCTTGTAACTTGCTTTCCAAAAAGAATCACTCACAAATAGTAATAATTTTTGTAGGATACAGGAGATGAAGTCAACTTCAGACTCTAATAACCAGTACACTACAATCCTGGTATTATCTCTCCAGTTCCCTAAGACTTAAAGTCAAAAGACATAAACAGGCAAAGCAATGTAAAATATACTTCTTAACCTTCACAAGATTCTCTATACTTATAGCATTTGGAAAACACCAGACATTTCCAATTATGTAAAATTTGTTTTCTTCAGATACTCTAAACCTGATTTTGTGAAGCACTACTAAGTACTCAGTAGATAAAAAGATGTCAATTCATCATAGCTATCCAGGTCAGTACTTGAGGACCAAGATATACCTTAAGGCACATTTTTTTACCTTATAAATATTTAGCTCCATCATATAAGTAAGTAGGAAGAAAGCTAGAGGAGTAAAAAGAAACCTGATCTGAAAGCATAAAATAAGGTCTTTGTCCCAATACATCCTTTTCTAAAATAGTAAATTGAATGCTATGACTGTAACCTATAACCTTTCAAATGTTACTTTGTAGTTCATCCATTGATGGAGTCTATTTTGTCAATCCTATGATTTGCTTAGCCAATAAAATGCAAAGGAAGTAATATTTTGCCATATCTAAATCTAGGCCTCAAGAGGTTATGATACACTTTCTGAGCTTGCTCCCCACACCACCTTTACCACAAGAGCATGCTTTAACCAACCTGCTGCAGGCTGAGACATGCAACAGAGGTGAGTCAGCCCAGTGACCCAGATAGCCCCCAGACATATGAGTGAGCAGTGTCAAGATTAGCAAACTCACCTAGCCAATGGACAGCTGACAGACACAATAACACATCAATGAACCTCACCAAGCCCAGTCCAAATCAGCAGAAACCACCCAAATTAAGTTATAGACTTAACTGTTCTAAACTTCTGGTTGCTATCCTAGCTTCTTGTTTAACCAACAGAATAGTGGACATAATTAAGAACAAGTATCTTTAAGAAATCTATGTCTGTAAATTTTAGTTAAGTATTAAAGCTAAAATCTACAAGTGGTTCATTGCTTATAAAGATCTGCATGTTTCATCTATTGGAATTAACTATTAAATTTGGGCCCAAATGTAAAAATCTCCTCATTTGCAGATCAGCATCTGGCACCTATTCAAGTACCAAGAGGAGACCTATTTACAGATTTGAAAAAGATTAAAACTCAAACAATAAAATTATTTTTGTATGTCATTCATGTTTAAATAAAATTATTTTAGCAACTTAATTGTTCAATTCAATTTTTTTTTTAAACTTGCTTTTACTTAGACTTGCTTTTTTTTTGTAATTGATTTTAGAGAGAGAGGAAAGAAGGAAAGAGAGAAAGAGAAACATCAATGTGAGAGTGAAACATCTAGCGCCCCAACTGGGGATCGAACCCCAGACCTCGGTATGTGCCCTGAGCAGTAATTGAACCCGTGACCTTTCAGCATACAGGATGACACTCCAACCAACCGAGCCACAGCAGCCAGAGATAGACTTACTTTTAAATTTCCCTTAAGACTAGTTTAGTCTGGGAGCGTTTAGTTTTGTTTTGTTTTAAATTATTTTTATTAATTTATTTTTGTTACAGATGTTTCTCCTTTTTTACCCATTGACACACTCCTCCCAATCCCCACCCCCCTGACCCTGTCCCTAGCTTTGTTGTCTATGTCCATTGGTTACTCATACATGGGAGCGTTTAGTTTTAAATGGCATTTGGCTGGCTGATGCTCCCTTCTCCTAAAATACCTATATGCACCCAGCAAAAGAACAACACTAAAAACTGACTCTTGGCAAAATTTGAAGGGAATTTCCTTTCTTAAAGCAATGGAGCTGAAATGATCCATGCATCATTCTGAAAATGATTCATCCATTACTCCGGAGGGTAGAGAAATTTCTTTCTCATCTACTCTTATGATCCTCTGGCTTGGAGAAACATAATTATATCCAACCAGGAAAAAAACTATTATTTATCAACTGAGTAAAAGGAGATATGATATAGCCATAATACTGTTTCCACTTACCCTCCTCAGACTCCCCAACATCTTTTGTATATACTGCAACACTCAAAGATAGGACAGAACAGGAAAAGGGCCCAGGAGGACTAACTAGAAGACTCATATCACATCCTGGGTAGTATGATTCCATAGTCATGTGGGAGGGAGAAGAGAGTAGAAGAGCCTTTTAAAAGTATCTTTTAGGCCCTGAACAGCTTGGCTCAGCATTGGAGTGTTGGCCCAAGGACGAAAGGGTCTCGGGTATGATTCCAGGTCAAGGGTGTTGTGGGAGGCAACCATTCAATGAGTCTCTCTCACATTGATGTTTCTCTCTCTCTCTCTCTCTCTCTCTCTCTCTCTCTCTCTCTCTCTCTCTCTTTCCCTCCCTCCCTCCCTTGCACTCTATTTAAAAATCAATGGAAAGATATCCTCAGGTGAGTATTAACAAAAATAAACAAATAAATAAAAAAATAAAATAAACATATCTTTTAGAAGACTAATTACACTCCATTAACTCAGATTGCCAGAGAACCAGACTTAGAGCTAAGAGGTGACATTATCTTGGCTAAGGCAGAAGAACCAACATGGTTAATGCCTACAATCTAAATCCTAGAATTTATGCTGTAAACTAAGTATATCCACCCATCTTGCAGTAGTATTAAGTTCAGTCAACTCCCAAGCAAAATTGTCCCCTCTTATCTATGGGGTATATGTTCCAAGACCCCCAGTGGAAGCCTAAAACCACAGATTGTACCAAACCCTGTGTATACTGGTTCTTTTTCCTACACATACATACTTTTTCACTTAAAGGAAGCACTTTTCATCTTCTCTTTGGCATATTCAAATTTCGAGCATCACTACTCATGTGATTTAGGACCACTATTAAGTAAAATAGGGTTACTTGAACACAGGCAGAATGATATCATGACAGTTGATCTGATAACCAAGAGGGCTACTAAGTAACTAATGGGTGGGTAGCTCATGCAGCATGGATATGTTAGGCAAAGGGATGATTCACGACTTGGGCAGGATAGAGCAAAAGGGTATGAGGTTTCATCATACTATCAGAACAGTATGCAATTTTAAACTTATAATTATTTATTTCTGGAATTTTATTTTTAATTGTTTCAGATTAAGGTTGACTGCAGGTAACTGAAACTACAGAAATTGAAACCACAGATAAAAAGGAACTCCTATAGACAACAAGAAAATCTATCTTCACATACACTGTTGGTGTATACTAGATTAAAGATAAAAATATTAAAATGTTATCAAAATAGAGCCAGCAGACTTCCACTTCTGGGAAAGTGTGGTAGATGTAGTTTTTCACATTTCTCCTGCTAAGTACCACTAAAAAATCCTGGATATGTTTTATACAAAACAAATAAAGTACTCAGAAAGGTAGAGAAAAAAAAGGCAGACTAACCAGAGACCTCAGGACTGAAGAAAAGATGTGATGGTGAGTTCCCTTGGTTTTTTTTTACACATATATCCCAAATTTGGAGCTAAAGAATCTGAAAGCCAAAAAATGCTAAAGAGTGCAAAAAAAGCCCCAACAAAAACCTCTTTTCCCTCTAGCAAAAGGACCAGGAAGGGGTAGCTTGCATGACAGAAAACATTTAGACAATAGCAGCTTTATTGCAGCCAAGCACTACATGCCATGAACTAGTAAGAATTCAAATTAAATGAAAATAATAATAATCAACATATACCAACACTGTGGTGACAGACATGTTATTTGACAAAATTGTTTAAAGTTATCATAGTATGGATTTAGACAAGTGCATGACATGCATCCATCATTATAGTATATCATATGAAATACTTTCACTCCTCTAAAAATCCTCTGTATTTCACCTATATATCCCTTACCTACCTCCCACAACCCCTGGCAACCACTAACCTTTTTAATGTCTCTATAGTTTTGCCTTTTCCAGAATGTTGTATAGTTCAAATCATACAATATATAACCTTTTCAGATTGGCTTCACTTATTTATTTATATATATATACTTATATATATATTTATTTAAATATATATATATATATATTTAAGATTCTTCCATGTCTTTTCATAACTTGATAGCCCATTTCTTTTTTAGCACTGAAAAATATTCCATTGTCTAGATATACCAGTTGATTTATCTATTCACTTACTATAGTACATCTTTATTGCTTTCAAGTTTTGGCAATTAGAATAAGCTGTTATAATCACCCATCTGACGATTTTCTGCATGAACATGAATTTTCAACTCCTTGGGTAAATTAATACCACAGAACATGATAGCTGGACCGCATTGATAGCTGGATCACATTGTAAGAATATGTTTAATTTTGTAAGAAACTTCCAAACTGTTCCAAAGTGGCTGTACCATGTTACATTTCTACATCTCAACCAGCATTTGGTTTTTGAATTTTGGCCATTCTGACAGGTGTATAGTGATATCTCATTCTTGTTTTAATTTCCATTTCCCTGATGACATATGATGTGGAACATTTTTCATGTGCCTATTTGCCATTTGTATAAACCCATACAGTATACAACACTGAGTGAACCCTAATGTAAACTATGAAATTTGGGTGATTATGATGTGTCAATATAGGTTCATCATTGTAACCAATGTACGACTCTGGTGGGGGATAACGGCAATGGGAGAGGCTATGCATGTGTGAGGACAGGGGGTACATGGAAACTGTACCTTCTCATCAATTTTGCTGTAAACGTAAAATGGCTTAAAAAAAAAAGGTCTTAAATATGAAAAAAGCCATCATGAAAAGGTTTCAACAAATAATTTCAAACATACTTGAAACAAATGGAAAAAATTGAGCCCTAGACCAAACAAAAAAAAGGAATCTCAGTAAATAAATAGAAGATATAAAGAAGAACCAAATAGAAATATTAAAACTAATAAATAAAATAATAAAATTCTAATTTTAAAAAATAGTTTACACTTCTACACATTATACTAATTGAAAAGAGCCAGTCACAAAGGACACATATTTTATTATTCCATTTATATGAATTATCCAGAACAGGAAAATTTATAGAGATAGATATTAAATTAGTGGTTGTCTAAGACTGGGGAAACTGGAGGGTGGGAGTTTGGAGGTGACAGCTAGAAGTAAGGGATTTCTTTTAAGGATAAGAATATATTCTAAAATTGATTGTGGTAAGAGAAGCATAATTCTCTGATTATAATAAAAGCTTTAGAACTGTATACATCAAGTAAGTGGATTGTATATTATATAAATTATATCTTAATAAAGTGTTAAAAATATAAATAGCAAGTATACAAACTGACCTATTTTATTTATCAATGTAGATCCCACAAGAAATACTAAAATAACAAACGTAACTGAATTATGAATAAACCATCCACTCTGACCAAGTAGGATTTATCCCAAGATTGTAAGGATGGTTTAATATTAGGAATTATATTAACATATACTCAAATTTTCACCAAGTTTTTCTAAGTTTCATTACATAGCAGAAACATACTTGATCAAAATCAATAAACATAAGTTTTTTTAAAATTTAACTAATTAATTATTTTTTTTAAATATTTGGATACTCCTGCCAGTGACCATCATGGTTGACTTCCCAAAACTGATTATATTTCACTATCTTGAATAATTTAAGTCCTAATTTATTAGGCCAATCTCTTCCTGCTAGTCAATGATTAGTTCAGGGACAGGTAAACCTATTTACTAGGGAAATAGATTATTTACTCTTAAGAGAGTCACAAGAATTGACTTCTCTCACTTGCTCAATGTGAATATGTAAGTGTTCATTTAGTGTGATTACTAGAATCCATCATCAGACTAGGAGGAAAACCAGTCTAAGTATGGAGTGAGCCCTGTGGATAGGAACACAGTATTTTGTATTTATAGTGACATACTTTTGTCAGTATGTTGACATTTCCTCTGTTACTTGCAGCCAAAATCAACCTAAGAAATATACATTCCTTACATGGTTAAAAAGAATAGTAATAATAATGTTTCACACTTAACAATAACTATTTAACAGTGAATGCTAAAGACTTCCCCACAAGAATTAATAATAAGTATGCTTGTTATCAAAATTCACTATTTAAAATTGGTATGGAAACTAGGCTTGCAAGGGGACATTAAATAGAAATAAGAGCTACATTATGGAGGGAGAATATAAAATAGTATCTAACACAGTTGTTAGGTGTCAGGAACTAATTGCCTTACATACATTAACTCAATACATAAAACAACTCTATGATGTACATGCTATTATTATCTTCATTTTACAGTTAAAGCAAGGAAATTTCAAGTAACTTAAGGGCAAAAGTTGGAATTTGCTTCCAGGTACCAGAATTTGCACGTGAAATAACTATTTACTTACAATACATCCACAAGATACATAATAAACTCTAAAAGTCTTAGAATTACAAAGAATATTTAATAAAATTTCTAGATACAGGATTAAAGGAAAGAGCTATCAGCTGGTTCCTTTCCTCTGTCTCCATGGATGGCTACAGCTACCTCAAGGGATTGTTAGGAGTATAGCTACAATGGTTCCAAAATAAATATTAATCTCCAGCTAAAAATGTATTGGACCAAGTACATGTATCTCATTATTAGAAATATGTATCAAGTATTGAGGAATGTATATTGATAAGATTCAGCTACCCTGGCGAATGGGCTCTACTCTTTTATCCCTAAAGAGGCTATTTGATAAACTATATAAAAATTGAAAGGACCCTGGAAATGATGGCCTCCCGAAGCTGAGATGGTTTACCACACAGCCTCATCTGCATCCCCACACACATATCAAATAGGAAGTAACTGGGACATTGGAATCTGTGCCTGAAAATCACAAAACCTCTACTTAATTGATGTGCATGCTTCTTTCATGTGTATCTATATCTTTTCCTAATGCTAGATTAATTTAAAGCTGGGTGAAGCCTATTGTGAGTTATGAGTTTGATTGCTGCTCCAAAACCAAGACCACTGCTGAAGAATGAGCAAAGCAGAACACCATACCAACTGATCTACTATACGCCTGAAGTCAGTTGAAGGTATATTGCAGAAGAGCACCCTTTAACAAAAACAAAAGTATAAAATGCTAGCAAGAAATGTACATCAGTAGTAAATGACAGCAAAGGTGTAATGAAATAAGCATTTTCTAACTCTTTGGCAGGGATCTAACACACTACACTCTTCTTAGGGAAAATGTTCATATTTATTAAAACAAACCTTTAAAGTATTCCTGTCTTTTTAACCATTTCTAAGAATGCATCTTCATGAAACAATCACGGTTTAGACAAACATATATGGACAAAACTACTCATCACAGTGTGGTAATAAAAAAAAGTGTTTTAAGGTAACTAAATATGACAATATTAGTAGCTATTAAAAATGATGTATTTGAAGAATGTCAAAGAGCTTAAGGTAAGATTGCAGATAAAAAGCTGAAGGACAAAAAGCAGCATCCAAGACAGTATGTAGAACATAATTCCAACTGTTACACACACACACACACACACACACACACACACACACATACACACAGAGATTCAAGCACATAGGTTGAAAATACACTAAAATATTAACTGTGTTCATTTAAAGAGTAGGATTATGGTTAATTTTTGTTTTCTTTTTACACCACTAAAGTTTAATCTCCATGAGAGCAAAATTACATCTGTCTTGTTCACTGCTATATTTTCAGAATGCCTAATATATAATAGGTGCTAAAGATATATATCTTGAGTAAATGAATATTTTTAATTACTCCATTTTCTAAAATAAGCATTATTTGCTTTCTAACAGAAAAAAAGTCAATCATTATTTAAAATATGTGTATGTATGTATAACCTGCACTTGAGTAAATTCTATTCACTGATTCATAAATGGTCTAACTTCTACATATATAAATTTACATAATATAATTCTAATCCAAAAGATTTTGTTCCCAAACTCAAGTCTGTGCACCCAGAACATCAAACTTTTACTAGCTAATTCTTTTGCTCAACAAAGAATATTTAGGAAGTATATATATTTTCAGAATCTTTTGGACTTTACATTTCCCCCTTATTCTCAATTTCCACACCAAAAAATATATAGTTAGACAGATAGTATAATTCAGGAGGATAAGCATGGGTTCCTATTAATGAAATGTTTTCATAGAGATAAGGTTTATTCCTTAATAAATAAAAGTTTAAAATATATTTAAAATGAAGTTCTAAGTGATTATTAGGATCATATGAAAATAAGGAGATTCCTGGTCAAAATCTTATTCAGTGACACATGTGGAACTTTGTGACCCTCCAAAACAATCACTGGTGCCAAAGAACAGATGTTTGACAAATTCTTTGATTGCAAGGGCGGAAGCCAGTTCAAATTAGTTTAAGCAAAACGGAAATTTAATGATTTACTGAATCAGGAACCCATGGATACATATGACATCTGGCATAGTGAAATCAATGAGCTCAAACTATATTATCAGGCCCCCTTCTCTCTCCATTTCATTATTGTGTTACTCTGCCTAACTCCATTCTGCATGCAGGCTATCTCCACAAGGTAGTCAATATGGCCTCAGCAAGCCAACCACATCTTTCCAGCTTAACATTTCCAGAAATAGAATTTCCCTCTCTGCCCATATATTAATCTTATGTAATATACTGCTTGACCCTTACCTAAGGTTAGTCAAACTGAAGGTATAAGGGCACAGTTCTCCTGACGGCCGAGTCTGCCCAAGATTCTGACACAAACTGCAGTGAGTAAGCCAAAGTGAAACATCAGAGGGAACAGTCCTCACAAGACTACTCTCACTTCACACACCAGCCACACAAGTTCGTGGGTCCCAAAAAGGCCACCCTTGCTTCAGGCCAGTTAGCTACAAATTTAGGGTATCACATGACCACCCTCAGGTTCAATAATCGGCTAGAAAAACTCAGAGAACTCAGAAAAACATAGGACTTATCATCACAGTTTTATTATACCAAAAGGAAACAGGTTAGAACCAGCTCTCCCAGCACCAATGTATGACAATACTCTAACAGTATTGCCAGCTAAGGAAGTTCACCCAAGCTACTGTGGTCAGAGTTTTTACTGGGGGTTAATATGTAAACGTGATTGATTGAATAATTACCTACATGGTTTAACTCAACCTCCAGCCCACATACTTGCAGAAAGTCAGGCTGACTTCATGTGGTCTGAGGGGCGCACCATAATTCACTTTGTTTAAACAAAGTACCAATGGGCCCATCACATCTAACAAAAACACTCCTATTAGGAAATTCCAAGGGATTAGATGTTACCTCCTAGGAACTGGGGACAAAGGCCAGCCTTCTCCTGGAGCTGAGGCCAAATTCTTTATTACACAACCTTACTTGGCCATCCCTCAAAGAATCAATCACTAAGGTTTAGTAAGTGAAATAATCTGATTGGGCCCAGGCCAGTTTGGCTCAATGGTTAGAGCGTCGGTCTGTGGACCAAAGAGCCATGGGTTCAATTCCGGTCAAGGGCATGTACCTCAGTTGCAGTTCAATTTCTGGCCCTGGTTGGGGTCACGCCAGAGGCAACCAATCGATGTGTCTCTCTCATGTCGATGTTTCTCTCTCTCTCTCTCTCTCTCTCTCTCTCTCTCTCCCTCTCTCCCTCTCTCCCTCTCTCCCTCTCTCCCTCTCTCCCTCTCTCCCTCTCTCCCTCTCTCCCTCTCTCCCTCTCTCCCTCTCCATTCCTCCTACTCTCTCTGAAAATCAGTGGAGAGTATGGGGTGCTGGAGAGGAAGTTCCTGGAAGAAACCATAGAATAAAACTAGGATAAAACATGAAAAACTGACACAACTTTGCCCTAGCCCGTGTGGCTCAGTTGGTTGGAGCATTGCCCCACATACCGCAAGGTTGCAGGGTCCATCCCCAGTTGGGGTACATGCACGTACAGAAGGCAACCAATTGATTTTCTCTCTCACATTGATGTTTCTCTCTCTCTCCCTCCCTCCCTTCCTCTCTCTCTGAAATTAATAAGCATATCCTTGGGTGAGGATTTTTTAAAAAAGATACAACTTTGAGCTACAGTTGTCCATTATAACTGGCCACAGATATTACTTCATTATCCAAAAATATTCAGACCATAAAAACAAATAGGAGTCTTAGGGGAGATAGGAAAAAATGATTCTAAACACCCCATGATTAGAAGTTAATCAAATAGAAATATTTACATGTAAAATATTAAGCATGCCTATAGGAAAAGTATTTAAAGAATACAGTTTCAATAAATATTTGTCTATAGTATAAACTTAAAAATTAGGAATACATTTTTCCTTTCCTTTGAACTGTAATGCCTGAAAAATACAACTAGTTTTATTGGTGAAAGAAAAACATCATTCTAAGCCTTAGTTATCTTATTTATAAAATGAGGTTATTACTTACCTACCTACCATATAGGGTTATTAAGATGATTAGAGAAAATGTTTATAAACTGCCAAGTACAATGTCTGGCATCTAATGGATAGTATCAAACTAGTATCTGCTGCTGCTGCTCCAGATTGAAAGCCACAGTTCACATACGGCGAGTGAGATCGCCAACTCTGAATGACCACCACCTAGGAAAGCAGAACTCAGAAGAATCACTGTTTAGTGCTTTAGGATATGAGCACAGTACATACAGGAAAGAGATTTGAGATGATTTCATGTTTCTTTCCCACCACTTCACGTACTAAGCAACCATGGCTAGTCACACTATCTCTACTGGCCTCAACCACTACATCTGCACAGTGGGGACAGTGATACTATTTTACTCTCTTACTGGATTCTTCATGTGATATGTCGAAAAAGTATTATACAAAATGAGTGGCTGTAGTTGTTATAGGACTATGTTTTGCTTTCTACATATAAAGAAATGCTACACGCCCTGGCCGGTTTGGCTTAGTGGTTAGAGCGTCGGCCCACGGTCCAGAGAGACCCAGGTTCGGTTCCTGCTAAGGGCACGTACCTCGGTTGCAGTTTGTCCCCGGCTGGTTGGGGTCATGTGGGTGGCAACCATTCAATGTGTCTCTCTCACGTCAATGTTTCTCTCTCTTCCTCCCTCTCTCCCTCTCACTCTATCTGAAGATGAATGCAAAAATGTCCTGAAGTGAGGATTAAAAAAAAAAAAATACTACACAATTAGGTAAAAAAATGTAAACTTCAACTGCATGTATAATTACTGCGTCAAGAGAGAAAAGTTGTTTCTATTACTCCACAAACATGAGAAACACCTTACCACATTAAAAAAGCATAAAATTTTAAATTTATATCTAGTAATATGTGTATGTCAAGGGCTACAAATTTGACTAAGATAGAAGAAAAGATAGATGGCTACAAACGTGTGTATCTAGCAGCATTAATAACAGAACTAACCGATGCCAGTCCCGTCAGCTGGAACATGATGCTGGCACAGTATGGTAGGATTATGAATACCATCTTCTAAATGCCCCAGCTCCAGGTTCCACGGGAACAGATTTCTCAGGCAACATAAGATATATTTAGTTTCAGTATATTAAGAATTGTAGGATTTAAACAATCACTTTTAGCCTCAAAGAGTTCATAGAATTTCTAAGTTGTGACCAAAGAATATATTTAGGCCCCAAGACAAGCTTCCTCATGACTAATAAGCATCTTCCCTTTTTTAACAGAAAATGTCAAAAGACTATGCTGATATAATTTTCCATAGATCAAGCACCACAATACCTCAAAGAACACTGCTTCAAAGCCTCCCAGCCTGGAAATCTTCAAGCCATCTTGGACTCCTCCATCCCTTCAAGCCCTCACATTCAACCAGCTATCAAATTTCCTGGATTTTTCCTTAGCGTATCTCTCACATTTGCTCCTTTATCTCCATTTTCTCTGCCACCACCATAGTCCACATCATCGCCTTTGGCCCAAACTCTGTCTCCCCCAGTTTTTTCTCCCTTCACTCCAGCCTATGAATCCCTGCCCATTTATCTCCCTGAAAATTCAGTACTGTCCATCCTCTGCCACGTCCTTGCCCGGGAGCCTATAATAAGATCAATCCTTTCATTTCAGGGGAGGGGCTTTTAAAAAGCAACGATGCCCAAATTCTACCTGAAGAGGTTCTGATTTAATTCATCTGGGATGGAGTCCAGTCATTAATTTCTCTTTAAAAGTTCCTCGGGTGTTTTTAAATGTGCAGCCAAGTTTTGGAATCCCTGTGATAAATCATTGTTGCTTATTAAGTCAAATAGCTCCTGTAGCAGACAGTACCAAGATGCCTTCCGATCCCTTCGACCTTTCTGTGAGCCCGTCCCCTGGCTTCAGTGTGACTGGCTTCTACCTGCACCCTGCACTTCTACTCTCCTCTGGTGACTACCCTCGAGCTACTTTGTCCTGCTTCCTACCTTTCGAAAACAGCTTTTGATGTCACCCCCACCCCATGCATAGCTCAAGGCCCTACCCATGATAGCTGCTAATAAATGTGGATTGAATTGGTGCTGCCTCCTCCATGAAGTTTGCTTGGACAATGCTAGCACAGGTAACTCAAGCTGTCTTCTCTAACTTCCATTTTTAATGTCAAATCCACACTCATTTATTGATTCATTCCATTGATATTTGTATGATCATAATGCACCAGGACCTGTGCCCATCATGAGGACTGAAAGAGTAAGTGAGAATATATTTCTGCCCCCATGGAGCTTACAGACAAGTTAAGGATACAGGCATTCAGCAAAAAAAAAAAAAAAATCACAAAAATAAATGTTAGTTTATAACCATGAAAATCTACAGTGAGATCAATGGTGCTGTGAATGAACATGTAAGTAGTAAGTGTCCTTGTGGAAAACTCTGAAGAAACAATGAAGAAATTATGACTTAAATTAGGTCCTGTTCTCTATTGTAGTGGTTATTGGATCTCCCCCTAAAATTATATACAAATTTTGTGTGACTATGTATTATTCTTTGAATAGACTTTCAAGGGGTCCATATCCTCAAGTTCTGCACAACGCCAATCCTGTAGAAAACAATGCCACATTTATTCATTGCCTCCTCCATATGCCTTGTCTGTAAGTCCCTGTGTATAGAAAGGTTGGCATTTTTCTTTTGTTATCTGATGTTATGTAGTATAATGTTAGACTTGCTTCATTTAACAAATATTTGTTTTCTTCCCCTTTTTCAGCCTGGGTATTTCTACTCTCAAAAACAAATAAGAAAATGTCTTTATTTCCTTTATTGAATAGAAGTCCATTTTGAGCAGTTGTGGGTAGTTGAAAATAATTACCTTGGTTTTCTTGGGTACCAGGAGAACAAGTGTAACAAAACAGGATTTGCATGTTGCAACCTGACTGCTGGGCCAAACAACTGTCACCACGGCACTTCAGAGTTCAGTTCCATTCTCCAAACTCCTTGCTGCTTCCCCTCCCCCAGACTTTAGCTATTCTAAAATCATTTGCCAGGTGAGAGCAGAAAACATTCATTTCACATGCAAAAAGATGAAAGCTGATTACTTAATAAATTATACTGATCAATAAAAGAAAAACAGATTTCAAAATTAAAATTTCATTTCAAATGCCACTGGAAAATATCTGTGACTATATATACACTGAAAAGTGTTAGATATACATAAATAATAAGTATGCATTTATATATACTAGAAACAAATATGCTTTCAATATATATACTTACAAATGCATTTATGTTATAGGTAGATAAATATATAGAGACCACAATTTCTAACTGACATCAATAAGTACATGAATATAAAATAAGAAAATAAGATTATGCCAGATTCCAATAATTAAGGTATTGTTAAAAATGTAACCATTTCAAAAGCCTATAATTGAATCTCAGGTCCAGCAGACCTGAAATAATGGTGCAAAATACGCATGTCTGGCTGGTGTGGCTCAGTGGATTGAATGTCGTCCAATGGACTAAGAGGTCCTGGTTTGACTCCTAGTCAGGGCACATGCCCTGGTTTCAGGCTCGATCCCCAGTAGGAGGCATGCAGGAGGCAGTCAATGGATATTTCTCTGTCATATCGATGTTTCTATCTCTCTCTCTCTCCCTTTCTCTCTCTCTAAAAAAAAAAATCAACAAAATGTGCAAACCAGAAAACACAGGAAAATTTTAGCACAGTATAATAATTAAATTGGATAATCAAAGGATAAAACACTTCAAATTTATTGTACACACCCATCAAAGAGCTAAACAGGGAAAGTGAGTTGCATAAGTCCACATTCTCACTTTGTGCTTTTCTTAACTTCAAGCTCAGAATTCTCGAAGATAGACTGTTACTGGAATATCATGAACAGATGACACCATATGTACACATCAATATTTTAATAAACTGCCACTCTTGAATGGTCAAAGAACCAAACACCAAATTTCAAAAATTTCCTTTTCCCCTAGGTTGACAAGCCTTGTTCCCCTGTACTCCTGCATAGGTGTGCACATACAGAGAGAAGCCGTGAGATGCAAATAATGTTAGCACTTAGTAACAACTCAGATAAAATGTGTGAAAAAGTAGCTGAAATCCATAGTTCATTCTCAAAGCAAGATCTCATTTGTGGTTTCTTACTGATGGTTTTCCTTTCTTGTTAGCAGATATGATCAAATCTATGCTAAGTAATTATATATTAGAAACCAAGTCTCAAAGACAACTTTAAGAAGTAAGCGTCAGGCACAAAATTACTTTCCATACAGAGAACGGTGACAGGGAATGAAAGAATATTAAGTCATCTAATTTTGCCATCTATTGCTTCTACTTTTAGGTCCTTTGAGCCAATTTCTGTTTCTTAACATTCTGTTCTCCCAGGAATGTCACCCTCCCATGGACATAGTCAGCAATTCTCCATGCTAACTCTATCCTTTTTTTCTGCTGCTTCAATGCAAGTAAAGGCATAATGATTTTGCTATAAATAAGGATAGCTTTGATTTAGCTCCTATTTTTTTAAAGTAACTTATTCTTAAATGTCAGCATTTCAATTACTAATGGTGAATTATCTGTTATACACTTCATGAGTGATGAAGATTGACCAATATGTTGCTATTCCAAAGGGGACAGCTGTTGGCCTCAAAAGATTGATACTAACTAAAGGATTCTAACCAAAGAACTGTGAGGTTGCTCTCTTGAATGACATCATAGAACTAAAAGAAGAAATACTTAATAGCCATTTGGTCCTGTATTTTGCAACTCCTCTGTTTGGCCCTCCCATATACACTGAAGAACTATCATCATTTTTCTTTCCTTCCCTATTTACTGATGACTTTAGCCAGGGTGAGGGCAATGAAGGAGATGGTGACCACAGTAGAAAGCAGACAGGCTGATGAATATGATGGAGGTTTCCCATGGGTACTGTATATATAACATGAACATAGGTAAGTGCTATGGGTGATATGATGTCTAGAGGCAGGAAAAGGGCAACCTCACTGTGCCCCAAGAAGTTTCACCAGGCTGCCACTGACCAGTAAAAACTCACTAAAAGCAACAGGATAGGCCCTCGATGTTTTCACTTCATTTCATGGTTAGCCCAAGTGCACCATGGTTCAAACAGAAGTCATACTTGGGTTGCTTTCACTGTACAAATAAAACAACCCAAGAATTTTTCAATAACAATGGATTTTTTAATTGGCATGTTAAATCCCCCTCCCCACCACCAAGTCAAGGCACTCTTCCAAAGACTTTAAGCCTTTTGTAGAATTATGAACTTGGAGAGCTTTTTAAAGGAAACAGGGATTGAATGCCAGGTGGGATTTAGCCAAAGCTGTCACAGCTCTGGTTGTTACCCCTCATAATCCATCATGCTGAATCAAAAGGCAAACTGTGAACAGCTTAGGCAGTTTGTTTGAAGACACACTCCTG
Organism: Tadarida brasiliensis; assembly: GCA_030848825.1. Classification (NCBI taxonomy): domain Eukaryota; kingdom Metazoa; phylum Chordata; class Mammalia; order Chiroptera; family Molossidae; genus Tadarida; species Tadarida brasiliensis. The sequence goes on from CM061269.1 coordinate 39,820,707, forward strand.
TCTTTCTAGGAGGGATTAATTCATGGCTACAGTTTGTTTGGAAAATGATTATCCACATGAAAATTATTAAACTCATGTGGCATCTCTTTGAGCCAAAATGTTTTATAACTTTTCATCTCTGGATCACAGTGATAATAATGCTGTATTTTTATCCTGAAGCACAGAAATCCTCCATAGTCTTTCAAAACACTGTCAATTTTTTTTTTTTGTATTTGTCAAAAAAATACAGAACATGTTGACTTTCAAACTTTTTTTAAATAATAAGGATTCAGGCACTGCCTTTAAGAGGAATCGCAGCAATACCAGATCTGGAGAGAAAGGGATTATTTTTAGCATTTATTCCAAACACTGAGCTCCATAAAAATCATGTTCATGTCCTGCTGCAACAGGGAAACAGACTAGGTGACTAAGAGCTTGAGCAAGAAGGAAAATATACAGCCAATCCTGTGACACATTTCAGAAGTAAAGTGTTTTCCCTTAGAATAGAGTGATGCCAAATTTCAGCACGGTAAAGGGATCTACCTCTTGGAATACAGTACAATCTCTTTAAATAATCTAAGCAGTCAGCCTCCTTTATATTATCCAATATTGCATTTTTCATATTCAAGGCATTTTGGGTATTTAAGTAATCCTTACATTGAGATGAGGAAGAGAGAATATTCAACAAACAATAAATGGTTGCTATGTGTCAGGCATTGAGGGTCTTAGATGAACAGAATTAATAAAACACTGGAGTTCACAGTCTAGCAAAGGAGACACACCTAAACAATAGATTACTCAGCATTATAATAAAGACCACACTAGAAGGGTAAACCATTAGGTTGAAGAAGCAGAACTCCACAGAACGCATGCAGGCAAAAACAAACAACCAAAAAACTCTGTTACCTTCACAGGCCCTTCATACCTCTTCTGCAGACTCATGTTTCCCTTGCCCTTTGAAGGAAATGTTGGAGGAGAGAAGGTCCCATAGTTTTCGTAGACATGATTCTTTTAGGTCACTTGTAGAGCCAAAATTATCTAGCTCCGTAATTAAAATGTCCAGTCTATTATATTAATTAAAACACCATCTTCATTTAAAGTTAAAACGTCTTCTCTATGCCAAATTGGTAGTGCTTTCAGGCTGAGAGACCTAGAGTAGAAAAGGGTATGGTATTCTTTTTTCTCTCCCCACTTGCATTTTCTTACTTACCCACCTAACTCCCATCTCCACACACAAATTCGCTTCTGCTTCCCTTAGGGATGGGGCAGGTCAAAGAGCGGAAAAGGAAGCATCAAGAAATGTCTTGACTGGTACTATTAGAATCTGAATAAAACAGATTCTTTCTCTCATACGGTTTTATTTACTTATTTCACAAATATTAATGGAACACCAATTGCATTCTACACAGTATTCCAAACATTGGGGACATAAAACAAAGTCCCTGATTTCACAGACTTCATATATTCTAGTGGGGGCTATAAGTCGACAATATATTCTTCACCAACTTAAATTACATATAACATATGTTTGTTGGTGACAAGTGGTATGGAAAAAAGTTAAATAGGACAAGGGAGGTAGGGAGGTATTGAGCCTGAAGAGGTATGTGCTATTTTATTTAAGGCAGTCAGCAAAGCTTTTTCCGAAAAGGTGATATTTAAGCAGAGACCTGGAAAAAGAACTGAACAATTTAAGCCAAACAAATGTCAGAGTAAAGAGCATCCCAGCCTGATAGAATAATAATTCCAAAGGCCTAAAGTAGGCAAATGCTTGGTATGTTCAAAGAACAGCAAGAAGGCTAAGGTAGAATGAGGAAAGGAAAGAATGTTAGAGAGGAGACAACAGAAGTAAAGGGAAGTTAGATCATGTGGAAGAAACTCAGGCTATTGGGTTCTTTTCTTGAGTTGAGAGAGAGAGAGAGAGAGAAGAAAGGAGAAAGGAGAAAGGAGAAGGGAAAAGAAAGAAGCTGCTTTTGGAAGTTTTCAGCAGAGAAGTGAAAATGATATGTGTTTGGAATTTTTTAAATCACTCTGGCTCCAAGGTAGAGAATAGTCTATAAGGCAAGCATGAAAGCAGGGAGACAATTAGAAGGAATCCATGTCAGACATGATGGTGGTTTGAACCACCGGAAAAGAGGAGGTGGGGCAGGTGGACAGATTCTGGATATGCTGTGAAGGATTTAATGATAGACAACTTATGGAGTATGAGAGTGAGAAAGAAGTCAAAGCTGACTCCAACTTTTTGACCTAAAAAACTTGAAGGAGAATGTTACTATTTACTAAGATAGGAAAAATGTTGAGAAGGTAAGGTTTGATTTAAAAACAAAAACAAGGATTTGGGTTTGTCTAAGTCTCATCAGGGTACAACTAAGAGGTCAACAGGGCAGTAATCCTTTCTAGAGACTTTCTAAGAGAATCTGTTTCCTTGCTCATTCAGGTTGTTGGAAAAATTCAGGCCCTTCCAGTTGTAGGACTGAAGTCTGTTTACCTGACTGTCCATATGCCTTAGTTCATGGTTCCCTTCCCACATCTTTGAAGCCAGCAACAGAAGATCAGAGACCCTCTCACATTTTGACTTTCTCCACCTCTCCTTCTGTTTTCAGATCTCTTACATCTACTGAGAAAAGTTCTCAGATTTGAAGGGCTCATGTGATTTGGTAATCCAGGATTTCCCTATTTTAAAGTCAGCTGATAAACAACCTTAATTCCATCTGAAAATTTAATTACTACCCGCCATGTAAAGTGATATATTTTCAGGTTATAGTGATTAGGCTATGGACATCTCTTGGGGGCCACTGTCCTGCCTAGCACATGGTCTAAACACTGATTAAAACACAGAAACTGTCGGGTTGGATTGAAAAGCAAGACTCAACTATATGCTGCCTACAAGAAAGCCATTTTTAATATAAAGACACAAATTGTTTAAAATAAAATAATAGAAAAAGATAAACCATTCGATTACAACAACAACAACAACAAAATCGCTAGACAGCAAAGAGTGATGCAAAATGGCAGACTAGGGAACTCCAGAAAGCTTTGAAAAGTTCCACACACATCAGAGAATCTAGAAAGCTGCACACATATACACAACAGGACATATACTCAGAAAAGACCTGAGAAGACAGTAAGTTTCACCTCTTCACCTCTGGCTGATTTTTTTTTTTTAAATCCTCACCAGAGGATACCATTTATCTTCAGATAGAGTGGGAGGGAGAGAAAGAGAGAGAAACGTTGACGTGAGAGAAACACATCAATTGATTGTCTCCCATCTGACCCCAACTGGGATCAGGGACTAAACTGAAACCTAGGTACATGCCCTTGACCACAATCAAACCCGCAACTCTTTGGTCTGTGGACTGACGCTCTAACTGCTGAGCCAAACTGGCCGGGGCACTGGGGCACCTCTGGCTGATCTTTAGGCTTAATCAAAAGAAGATGTAAAAGCTAAGGAAGAGTATAAACAACCTGGCTAAACAATAAAGGAGTGCTCCCCAACACAGCCCATCTACAAACACATGTCAATACTCCCCAAACTGATATATACATTTAACACAATTGCTACCAAAATCACAGCAGACATTTTTGCTCTTAAGATTTTCTACAATTTATATGGAAAGGCAAAGAACTGAAACATCTAAAACAATTTTGAAAAAGTATAAAGCAGGAAGAATCAGTCTAATTTTAAGACTTACTTAGTTTATTGTAGCTACAGAAATCAAGAATATGTGGTACTGCCCTGGCTGGTGTGACTTAGTTGGTTGAAGTGTTGTCCCATACACCAGAAGGTGGTGGGTCTACCTCTCTGTCCAGTGACACCAATGCTTCGATGGACATCTACCTGGGTTCCCAGGAGGTTTCACTGACGGGTCCCAGGGGAGGTAAAGCTCTTGTTGGATCCCCCGAAAACAACAACCGGAGTGGTCACGTCCGCAGAGATCAGGGATGACGCCTTCTTCACTGGAGTGTGGGCTGGGGACTGCAGGGCTCCCTGTCCCGACCTGGGCAGGCGCTCCCAGGGCCCACGAGCCAACTGCATCAGCGCGCCTGGCCCACTCCTTCACATGGGCCCTGTGCTCCTTCACCCCGGTTCTCAGAGCAAACCCGATCCGGCCGCACTGGCGCCTCCGCACCTAACAGGCCAGGTGGAGCCGTGACTTCTCCAGGCCAGGCGGCCAGGACGAGGTGGCGCCCTCGCAGGCGTCGGCTCTCCAGTTTTTATGACTACGACCCTCCTCGGGGTTTGGGGGAGTCCTTCCTGGGAGGACCTCGTCTGGCTGGCAGAGCCCAGCCCCAGGCCTCTGAGCGTCTCCTGGGGCCTCGGCCTCCCGAGGGTTCAGGGAGTGAGGGCTCGCGAGGCCTGGCGGGTGGGCATGGGAAAGGGGGACTCAGGGAGGGACCCGGCAGGCAGGGGGAGAAGCCATTCGGGAGCCCCAGACCTTCCCGACAGCCTCTCTTTGAGCTCAGTCTCAACTCGTCTCTCGGGTAAACGAGGAAAATAGGACCCAGCAGCCAGAGGTGTGGTCTCAGCACCTGCCTGGCCGCTTTAGGAAGCCCACAGCCCCAGCCTGCACGTGGCCCCGCCCCCAGGGCCCGTTGGGCGGAGCCTCCCGGGAGAAGCTCCCCTGGCTTCTGGTTCCTTCCTCCGGAGGTTGCTGAGCTGCGCCAGGTGCGCGGGGCTGTGATGAGTTGAACTCCAGTCTCTGCTCTCAAAAGGTAGATGCAGTTGACCCGGGAACGCGCTGGGGTTGGGGCGCCCACCACCTGCACAGTCGAAAATCTGCACGTATACACCGATCACAGCGGCCAGTTGAACCTTGAACAGCGCATTTTTGAGCTGCCAGGGTCAACTGAACTGTGATCAGTAGAACTGAGCGAGTCAATTGGAAAACAAATCCACATGTAAGTGGATCTGAGCAGATCAAACCTGTGTTGTTTGAGGGTCAACTGTAATTAAGCCAAATATGCTCCACAATGTGGAAAGGGGTGAGAGGTGGAAAACAAGGATACACCCAATTGGCGTGGGAGTGGGAGTTCCAGGAAAACATCCCGGGGGGGAAACCTTTCAGTATAATAGGAAGGAAAGAAGAAATGGGGGGAGGGGTTCACATGATTGGTTTGGGTTTTGCTGTTGTTTTGAAGTTTTTATAAAGAAAATTCCCATCTGCTGACCTCTCATTCCCCTGTGCTGGTTCACCGCATAATGCTTAATGAGTGAGGAGTGTGGAGAAGTTGTAGGAAGGTGAAATAGTTCTCAGTGCTTGGGCGAGAGAGTGGCTAAGAAGGCAATCGTGTAAGCTCCACCAAGACAGGAAGCTTTGTTTCCTTCACGCCCGGGTGCAAGCGCTTAGAAGAATGCCTAGGGCCCTGGCCAGTTTGGCTCAGCGGTTAGACCGTCCACCTCCGGTCCAGAGAGACCCCGGTGGGTATCCGCTAAGGGCACATATCTCAGTTGCAGTTTGTCCTCGGGCCCCTGGTTGGGTCAAGCGGGAGGCAGCCACTCAATGTGTCCCTTTCACGTTGATGTTTCTCTCTCTCTCCTCTCTTCCTCTCTCTCCCTCCCACTCTATCTGAACAAAAAATGGAGAAATGTCCTCGGGTGAGGATAAAAAAAAAAAAAAAAAAGAGTGCCTGGGACATAATAAACACTGAAGGAATGAATGGATTCTTTTCAGGCAGCGTTGGAGCTTACCTTTAGTAGTAGAATATAGATTTATAGTGGCAGAAAAGTACATGTTTGATTTTATCCAAGAGGAATAAGCCCCTTACTAGAAGGCAGGTCTTAAAATGTCAGAGTTGATTTTGCCCGGCCGCACAGATGAAAGGGGAATGGAGTAGGCTGTTTAGACTGTTCAGGTTTGGAATTAAGTGATGGACCGTGAAGTTTTCTTTGGAGAGGAAATGAGGAGAAAATGTCGTCAGATAGACAGGGAGAAATTATAAAGTGGCTTGTAGTTCCTGAATATGTTGAGGAATTGGCACTCTGAGGGCAGAAGTTGGAAGGATAAAGTTTCAATGTCAGACTATATTTTCAGAAAGCAGAAGGGTTCCTGCTGATAAGTTCTAGGATATGGCCATAACTGAACTGGAATGGAGGTAAAAGGTCCACCCACAGAATCAGCATTTCCTGCAGCTGTAAGACTCAGTCAATGGCATGACTCCAGACAAGAAGTCAGAAATGAGCCGGTGAGAGAGAGGGTTGTAGTAGACATCTGATTTGTTTTTGTTTTGTTTTGTTTTGACATCCAGAATTCACTCACCTTCTGGAAATAATCCCTCTGCTGCCATCTGGGAAACTAACCCCATTCTCATTACCAGTCCAAGTGCAAGTGGAGTGGCCTTTCCCTAATAACACTCTTACTTTAGGGATAAATGTATAACTCAGGCTTTGCTGAAAAGATTGTTCCATGCTTTTGGCAAGAGTGGTTGGTCAGGGATGGGCAGGTGACCCAACTAGAGACAATTAAGCACAATGGGACTTTTGAAGGGACTGGTGGGAGAGACAACTCATTTTTACCTGTACCTGAAGCTTGCAGGATGTTGCCAGACAGAAAATCTCACAATAGAGCCACTCCAGAATATAGAGCCAGCCCTGGCCGGTTTGGCTCAGCAGTTAGAGCATCGACCCGCGGACCAGAGAGTCCCGGGTTCGGTTCTGCTAAGGGGCACGTACCTTGGTTGCAATTTGTCCCCGGCCTCAGCTGGGGTCGTGTGGGTGGCAACCAGTCGATGTGTCTCTCTTACACTGATGTTTCTCTCTCTCTCTTCCTTCCTCTCTCCCTCCCGCTCTATCTGAAGATAAATGCAAAAATGTCCTCAGATGAGGATTAAAAAAAAAAACAAAAAAAAAAAACAGAATATAGAGCCAAAAAATGGATGGGAACTGAATCTTGATGACATCTACTGAGCCCCAGTATGAACCCTCCTGCCCCTCCTGTCTAAGGCTGGTGTTACTCCCAGACTATGTCATGGGCCTAGTCAACAGATCCTCTTTTATAAGTCAGTTATATTGTATTTTTTATATTTACATACATAGAATTCCTCACAATATAAAGGGGCTCTCCATCCTTGGCTCCCTCTTTCGTGTTAACATTCTCTGTACTTCAGGTTGCTCTCTATAAAAGGGCATAAAGAAACCTACTTCAAAGGATTGTAAAGATTAAATGGAATAATATGCATAAAAGCATAAGTTTGTTCCACAACATTAAAGTACAACAAGCAGTTCTTAATTTTTCTAAATTAAGTTAAATCTGGCTCAAATCACTCATTTCAAAGTATAAGAAGATATTTGATATTAGTCGTTCCTGCGGGCTTTTTGCCTATTTAGTTCAGTATTCACTGTCAAGCAAATATGTCAGAAAGAGCCTCAGGTCTTGAGTCCATCATGGTTGCCACTGATGTTCATTATCCAAGACCATTTGACCCATTAAAAAGCCAACGGCTGCACAACCTCTAAACCAAGTGTGGGCAATGCAATGTTTTGCTGCAGCTGCCGAGATGATGGAGTTTGATGATTAATCATCTCAGAAAATAAGATTTCATCTCTTAAAAAATTTCGCTGTCTACTTGACGACTTTCATACACAACACATCCATTCAAGGAACTTATCTTTAGATCCCTATTCTCAAGTAATTGGGGCCACTGCTACCTTTAGGCAACTATCATTTCAACCCACCAACAGCGTGAACCCCTATCTCCTCTCTCCTGGAGGCACCACCTAAATATTCCTCTCACATGAGCGTCTGCACAGGACTGTACCACAGGTGCCTCACAGCTTCTGTTTGGGTCAGGAAACAAGAAAGTCATTAATAACCCTTAAAACAAGAACTCCAGAACTTCCTGTAACACAAAGGGGGAAAGTTAACTTTTATTCCTTCTGAGTCCTCTTTGGCAGAGTAGAAACAGCAATCAGTAGATTATCCTTCCTCAAATAAAGGTACCTAAAGCTGTGTAAGAATCCGTAGGGGGAAATCACACACTCCTGCCAATCAGCCCAACTTCCTTCCCACAGTGAAGTGCTGCTAAATGTGCATAATAATCAGTTCTTTTTCTGCTCCACCACCAACCTTCAACGAAGGATGGAATAGGCCCTGAGTGGCGGGAGAAAAAGAAGGCAACCTCCATAAGTCTCTGAACCTGCCACTTGGCCTTTCTCATGAAGACCAAACATATCCTTGTGACTCCAGGAAAATAGCCTACTTTACAGTCTGATTCAGGACCAATGGAGGTTCTAGAAGAAAGGATTCAAGAGAAGAGCCCCTTATCATAACCAGAGCTCTTTCATTGAGACTGCAGAATGGGTCACAGTTTTCAGTGTTCATCTTTCTGAAGGCAGCCTTGAGGAATCTAATTTTCTTAGGTAGCACCTGGCACAGAGAAATTCACAGTACCTAAACTGGGATCTTGAGTCCTCATGCCCAATCCAGGTGAAGGTACTAGTCAAGTCACGCATTTTGTTTGCCCTGGTATTAGGTCAGAGTGTGAGCATGAGGTTGTAAAAATTATGGTAGCCCATTCCCATGGCAGTTTATATTAGTGACAATTCTTCATTTGCCACACTATATCATGTAAATGATAACCCCCCTGAAATGCTATAACACTGTGATCCCTGAGTGTGGGCACAAAGCATATGAAATCATTTTCTACAGAAATCATTCCTCATCTCTCCAATTATTTTTTAGCTAACATGCTTTTCTGCTTTCTGTGATAGTTTTGCTTTCCCATAGAAACAGGAGTCTGGGAAAAGAGTCTTAGAGCAGATAAAAGAGTGGAATCACTCCTGCACAGTACTGTCACATTTCTAAAGGTCACTTCCTAGATGTTCTGAGTGTGCAAATTCTTATTCATCGCCTCATCCAGTGTTTCTCTAAATGGAAGCAATAGGCACCAGATATGGCTTATTAAATCACCCCAGGCCAGGACTAGCCCCTTTAAGCCACCACATCTTCATTGGTTAGAAGTCCTTAGGTCATGGGTACAAAGAAAACATCCCAAAATGGGAGTTATATGCTCTGAGTATCCTAATACAGTACTCGTTTTTCCATAAATTGGGTGACTCCCTCTGATGTTCAAGCTGTGAAAATTAAATATGAAATGATGGGTGTGCTATGCTAAATATATTAATAAGAATAGAAATTAAACATTGCAACCTGTAGGGTTTGCTTCCTCTAGAAGTCTGGCTGTCTCCATCTAGCTATCAGGCGCTGAAGGTTGCTTCTTTAGGCCTGTGGTCTGGGAGGTAGAACAGAGTGGGAAGACTGCAGTGGAGCCAGGATGAGCCTTATTGAAACTTAATTTTTCCTCCCCTCTAAGTCTAGATACTGGCAGCAGTGCGTCCGGTGGTTCTAAGGGCTCCTTTTACTTTACCATTCATGATTACCCCACACCACCTTTACTTACATGCCACTGTTTCCTCCTTCTTTGGGTTCTCCAATCTCTTTGATGTTTTTCTTATCAGCCACAACTCAACTGTCAAACAGCTTTGGCATTGATGACATGGATATGAATGAGGATGAGGATTCACTTGCTACCTTTGGCTACTTTTGCTTCAGTGAACTTAATTTAGTGTACAAGAAGAAATCCTCATGTTGGGAAGACTTCTAAGAAAGTTCCAATTGCCCTCATACCTCCTGATATTCACACCCTATATAATTATCTTTCGCCTTGACTATAGGCTGACTTAATGATTTGCTTCTGACTCAGAATAAAGGAAAGCTGATGGGCTGTCATTTCCATTATTAACTTACAAAAGATTGTAACTTCTATGTTTATAACAGACTCTCTCCTGGCTTTGATGAATTAAGGTACCATATTGGAGAGGTACATATGACAAGGAACTGAGGATGGACTCCAGCCAATTACAGCCAATAGACAGCAAGGAATGTAAGGAACCTCAGTCCAACAGACCTTAAGGAATTGAATCCTGACAGTACTTATGTAAGTGAGCACACAAGTGGGTCCTTGTCTAGTTGAACCTTCAGGTGAAATCCAAGCCCTAGGGGACACTGTAATTACAGCCTTTTGAGAGACTCTGAAGCAGAGAACCCAGGCAGGCCGGGTCTAGATTCCTGACCCACAAAACCTGTGAGATGATAAATATGTTTTGTTAAGGTATGAAATTTTGGGGTATCAATTACATAGCATTAGATAACTAATTCAACCCTAAATTATTAGAATCTTGGTGTAAGTAAGGTATAGTATGGCTACAAAGGCAAGCACCAAATAGGAAGACAAACTCCATGACAACATATCTGGGATACTGTCTTCATGCTCAATAATTATCCCACAGAGTCTTATGCTGAAATGGTACTATTGTGCTCTTACATGCCCTGGCTAGCCTCCAGGAGGTGAGGCCAAGGTAAGGTAGTGTTTGTTGGAATGGATGGCCAGGATGGGGTCATGAGATATAATGATGAGATCATTATTCTCCTCACTTTTTTTTCTTCTTTCCCTCTCACTCTATCGTTACCTTTTCATTACTCTTTGTCTCCCTTTCCCCAAAATTGTGGGTGACTACCTAATGACCATTCCTATAAGTGATGGCCTAGTGATCTCTTGGTTTTGCAATAATGCTATTAATCTAGGCATCCCAAAAGGATTTCCCTAAGAAACAGCTCTTTCTGTTCCTTGAGGTGCTCTCACAGGCAGAACAACCTCATGTCAAGCTCATACTGTGCCTTCCTGACAGGTTCACACCCCATGTAAAATAGATTCTTTAGCCAGACCCACCCAGTTTCTAGACCCGGCCCTGGGCAAGCCATTGTACACGTTCATACAACCCATCCATACACATCCCACTCAATGACCACTCATGTGAGATACTGTGAAATCAGCAACTTTTTCCAAATGAAAGTACGCCACTGTTTTTAGGGACATATTCATATTCCTGGTCTTTTTCAGAGCTACAAGTTCTGCCCTCCATACTATTCTAGGAAGGACAGAAGATGAGGAAATGTTGAACTGCTACCCATTTTTAATTCTGACTCAATTCAGTCTTGGCTGGATCCTTGCTACTCTGAGACTGAAGCTCAGAGAGTTGTAAATGAGCCTATTGGCCTTTCTGCTGAGACAGTTCCATTAATTTACACAGTGGTGTCATCAGTGCTAGAGACTATATTCCTACATTTGTGGAGACGCCAGCATGGGATTAGTCTCCTTTGAACGTGGAGTTTCTCCTGGAGTTCACTGGTGATATGATAATGTCCAGGAAGGATGGAGATTGGTACATTGGCATGGGACAACTGCTGATGAATGGAAAGTTGGGAGCTCGAGTACAAGTGGTCTCTTGAGATTTTTGGAGAACAAGAACTAAACCCTACAAACTTTCATTGTCTCAGCAACATGTGTCATTCCAGTTGTTAATACTCATTCAATATAGTAGAGTCTGACTCATTCTGGGATCCATGGAAAGATACTCCACAGTCCCTAATCTGGAATGGAGAAGAAGATGGTAGGATCACAAGTTGGGAATGAAGGTGGGCATAGGGTTGGACCTGAATGAAAGATAGGGATAGGGGCTTGATTTGAGGAAGATGTTGAAGATCTACATTGAATGGGAAAAGGAGATGGAAATGAGGAAGTGGTAGAGACCCTTGATGCTACTTTTGACCATAGAAGTATTTCAAATTCCATTGAATTAGATAAAGTGAGTCTTTTGTGGGGAACTACTTCTGGAAACCAGGAGAGTAGCCACTAGAGACTCACTGTGCAAAGAGGGAAGACCCCAGAAGAGCTGGCTATATTTCTGCTGCAAGTTTCCCCCCAAAGTCTTGACATAAAAGAGCTGCTGGCTATTGTGCAGCTGCTCTGGTTTGTCTTTGATGTTTCAGCCAGTTTGTGGGACTGTGGTGTCCTGTACATCAAGTGGTTGCAATGAATTCCCTGAAGATGTTCATTGGTATTCTGACCAAATTTTTCTTTAAATGGTCCCTCCTCCTTTCCTTTCTTCTCTAAAATCTATTCATTTGTCTCTCCAAGCATGCCTGGATGTTAAGGCCAGGAAAAGAATGGCTACTGACTTCCATGTGTTTTGCAACAGAGTGTCCCAGAGACACATCTCTGATAGGTGGGGAGAAATGTTCTTGCTGAAAATCAGAGTGTGATAATATAGGGAGGACTATGTTCTTGTCATAAGCCTGCCAACTGGAGAAGTTTGAAATGGACAGGTTTGAATGGTCAGTGCTTCTGACTCTTGGGATTTATAAATGGACAATGCACCAGGACTATCTGGAGATGAGTCCTCTGTAGTAAGTTTCAATAAGATAAAAATCAATTTAGGTTGAGTCACCATTCAAGTACAGTCTAGCCCTGGCCAGTTTAGCTCAGCAGTTAGAGTGTCGGCCCTCAGACCAAGGAGTTATGGGTTCGATTCTAGTCAAGGGCACATACCTCGGTTGCAGTTTGGTCCCCAGCCCTGGTCGGGGTCATGCGAAAGGTGGCTAATCGATGTGTCTCTCTCACATCGATGTTTCTCTCTCTCTCTCTCTCTCTCTCTCTCTCTCTCTCTCTCTCTCTCTCTCTCTCTCCCCCTCCCTCCCTCCCTCTCTTTCTCTATCCCTCCCTCCCTCACACTCTATCTGAAGATAAATGTAAAAATATCCTCAGGTGAGTATTAAAAAATATATAAATAAAATGAAGTACAGTCTAGTGGTGGTGAATCAAACAGCATTGGTTGTACATGACGACAAGCAAATGAGTCAGTGGGATTCATTTTCTGTGACAAATCTGGTAAGGAGTTGATATGTGGGGATAAGGTGAGATTAGGTGAGAAGATGTTATTCAGAGACAACATGACCTCTGGCTGGAGAACAGGCTTCACTCTCAGAGTGTCATATGGTGTGAGAGGTGAAAAGGCAAGTGACTGGGGTAGGGAACAGTCCACTGGAAATTTGGATTCTAAGTTCGGAAAAGGTTCTGGTGGCAGACAGTGACTCAGTGGTAAAGGTGGAAGAAATTCTACTAAGGTCATTGGATTAGGGGAAAGAACGGGGGTGGCCATGGGAAAGGCTCAGGTAGGGAGGTGAGGTTTGGATGTCTTGGTGGGACTACTGAGAAGGCAGGAGACAGAGAGTATGAGGACTCAGACAAAGGAGCTATGGGAGCCAAAGGAGTAGCATCTTTCAGGGCCTCTGGGAACAGCAGCCAATGACCCCAGCAGAAGGAGTCTGGACATAACAGTTGACAAAATTGAGTGATATCATGATGCTGGCTCAGGGAGCTATAGGAGTCAGGAGGTCCAAACCTGTAAACAGGCCTGGCTGCTGTGGCTCACTAGATTGAGAATTGTCCCATGGACTGAGAGATCCTGATTCGATGCCCAGTTAGGGCACATGCCCGGGTTTCGGGCTCAATCCCCTGTAGGGGACATGCAGTAGGCAGCCAATCGATGCATCTCTCATATCGATGTTTCTATCTCTCTCTCCCTTCCTCTCTCTCTAAAAAATTAATGAAAACATATTTTTAAAAAAAGCTATAGCCAAGACCAAAACCAAAAAATGGACCTTGGCAGGTCAGGCAAAGATAGGACCTCCCACTGCATAGTGTCCTTTCAAATTCCTCTAATGCCTTGATCTCACAATATACCTTTTTACCCCTCTCCTAATGGCTTTCACATTCTGACTCCGAGGATTTTTTCTCCCATGTCAATCCCAGGCTTCACTGAAGACCAAAAATTTGTAGACTCTGCTGAAAAGAGGGTTACAGAAATAAGGGGGTAATATTTAGTTACCTTTGCAGAACAGAAAGCACCTTCCTTGCTTCCTCCACTTTGTTCTAACAAGCTCTCCATCTTGGGAAATTAGGAGCGTGATGAAGGTAGAAGCAAAGACATTTTATAGGAGGCTATTTAGAATGTACTTTAGAGGTACCTTGGTAGATTGGACTAGGAAAGCACCAAAAATTAGGATACCCGGTCACAAGGTCAACAATAATAACAAGGCTCAGATATATGTTGATTTATCATTCACACAGAGATATCATATATATTATCCCATGAAATATTCAAAACCACACTATAAGGATTATTCAGTGGTTAACTCACAGGAAAATCTGATTGTCCATGAAGTCACAGTACTTTCATAAAGTCAGTGGGTAAAAAAGTTCTGACTCCCAACATCTCACCTGGCCATCTAGTGGCCAACACCCATTGCCCAGGCCCATCAATGCTTCATGCCCAGGGACAGGCAGAACAGGGAATCTGAGAAGTGTCTTGGGTTCTGACTGTCTTCTCATGAGTATCTCCTCTGAGGGCTCTGTTTCCTGAGAGGGACTGTATCTAGCAACTGACATCCTCCAAGATTATGGACCTGGAACCTCATGGAAAGGAGAGAAAGGGATACTCTTTTAGAGCTCCCGTGGAAAAGGCAGAATCTACCTTTCAATGTTCCACCTTTCCTTTTCCTCTTTGTTGTTTCCTGAAAATGAGAACAACAACCACCAAAGAAAAAAAAAAGAATGAGGGGCTGGGACACATTTCTCTCACTTCTCACCCTAGGAAACTCAGACATTCATGATTAAAGAATAACATGACTCTCTATTTTAATTAACAGACCTGTGCTTTCATTCTTTTTATTAATTTTAATGTTGATAAAATATTTTTAATTTTTCCTTCTTTAAAAAAACTCAAAGAGTTGTGGATTTAAGGCTTATACTTAGTATTTACAGTCAGAAGTCTCCTGCTTAAGGATGGCATAAAATCTGAGGCCAACAGTCACATCTGTGTTCCCTCAGCTGGAACCCTGTAATTTGGGACAAAGCTTGGGCTTCAGCTTCTGCTTAGGGGTTCTCAGATGCTCAGCACTGCTCTTCTGATCAGCCCAACATAAAGGAAAGCTTGGTCCAATGACACCTGACATGGGAATGTGACTCATAATGAAGTTTGGAGTAGTGCCGATCTCCTGCAGAGATCCTAAACTCTCAAAATAACCCAATCCAGAACTACAAAACAGTGTGCTTGGGATTTTATCCAGAAACCTGCCACCACCCAGATGGTCTGAGAGCTTCACATGGTAACCTTAGTCCTTCCTGAACCCCTAGCCCTGCCTGGTCTCTTCCCTTAGAAGAGTGATATTCTAGTTTCCCCTAAGATTTCCCATTTTAGATGTCTCTCTGACTCAACCAAACTCATTTAGAAATGTTAGAAGAGGAACAGGAAAATAAAGAATCACCATTTGGTGGATGACTTCTGGTTCCAGCTTCAACATTTAAAGGGCTTGGGAGTCATTCCTCCAGTCTTTAGAATAACCAAAAAGATGGACAAATACAAAAATAAGTGACCTTTCTTTGAGCCATCAGGAAATTGAGGACTTAGGGCAAGCTCTACCCAAAATTTTCAGAGAGGATGAATGCAGATAATCAGTCAAGATTCCCTGGCCTGGATCAGAAGCCACTGGAGCCATAAACTGGTAGGAACACATAAAAGGAGACTTAAAAAATGCCTGGAAGATGCATGTGGGTTAGCATGAGAGAGAGAAACTTCTAAAGTTGCTATCTCCAGGGAGAAGGCCACCTATTCATGGGATTTACCTCTAAGAATCCCATCACGTTCTTACCTTGAAAGCCATGAAAAGCCATGTTTCTGGCCAGGGAGTGTGGGTCATAAAGACAAAGATAATCATTTTGAAACTACCTAAGTATTCTCCATAATGAGCTTCCTCAGTTGGGGAAAAGAGTACTAGTGCCTTATCCCACATAGGAGAAGGGAAATTACACAACTACAGTCCCCTCTAATTGTCTTGTCTCATTTAAAGAATGAAATGTAAAACAAATGCTTGGAAACACTTGTGGACATCACAACCCAGGAACACAGTTCCACTAAAAGACAGGTTTAATCATATCCCCTTCCTCAAATCCTTACCACCACATCAACAGAGCTCCAGTATAGTAATAGGGGATCACAGCAGAAAAAGCTGTAAGGCATAGACTTTATTTAAGGAGGAGGTTTAGGGAAACCTAAAGATACTACAGGGGACAAAAACAAGGACAACAGAGGAAATTGAAGCCTCTGACATTAAACACAGCCAACATCTAGCCAGATTAACTTAAAAGTTTAAGAGAAAGATTTATTCCAATTCCTTTACCAAATACATCATGTCTGGATTTCAACAGAAAATTACAAGGCTTGCTAAAGGCAAGAAAAGGGAGTTTGAATAGAAGGAGCAAGCATCAGTTCCACATTTAGATGTGACACATATTTTGGAATTATTATACGTGGAATCCAAACTAATAATTATTAATGTTAAGGGCTCTAATGGAAAAAAGTAGACAACACACAAGATGATAAGGAATGTTAGCAGAGAGAGGGAAACTAAGAATCAAAAGGTAGTATTAAAAATGAAAAACTCTGTAACAGAAATGAAGAATGGCTTTAATAAGCTGATCTGTAGATTGCATATATGCTAGGAAAGAATAAGTGAGCTTGAATAAAAGTCAGTAGGAACTTTGTAAACTGAAATGCAGAGAGAAAAAGAATTCTTGAAAAAATTTAAAACTCAGAATATCAAGAAACTGTGAAACAGTTAAAATGATAACATATGTTATTGAAATACCAGAAGGCAAAGAAAGAGAGAACACAAAGGAGGAATATTTAAGGTAATAATGGTTCAAAATTTGTAACATTAACCATAGATGGTGGAGGATCAGAGAACACAAAACAGGATAAATGCTAGAAAAGTCTAAATGGAGACATCATATTCAAACTATAGGAAATCGAAAGCTAAAATCTTGAATGATTCCAGAGATGAATAATCACCTTACATCTAGAGAAACAAGCACAAAAGTTATGAGTTTCTGATGAGAACCACACAAGCAAGACAAGAGTGAATCAGAATAGTTAAAGTATTAGAAGAAAAAAAATCACCAACTTAGATTTTTGTATCTAGTGAAATTATCCTTCCAATGTGAAGGAGAAATAAAAACTCTCTCAGACAAACAAAAACTGAGGGAATTCATCAACAGACTTGACCTACAACAAATGTAAAAATGAGTTTTCAGGGAGAAGGAAAATGATAATTTGGATCTACATAAGGAAAGGAAGAAAAGAAATAAATGGAGGTAAAATAGAATGTTTATTTTTCTTATTCTCAATTGAAATGTAATAATAATAATGCAATGTATTGGAGTATTATAGTATGTGGATAAGTGAAATGAATGACAGCAGATTACAGGGAAAGAAGAGAGGACTTGGGAACTCTGTTATAAAGTACCTGCATTACTTATGAAGTGGTATAGTGCTATATAAAAGTAGACTCAGATTAGTTGTAAATGCATATTAAAAACTTTAGGACAACTATTAAAATATTTATTAAAGAAGAAGAATTGATATGCTAAGAGAAGAGAGAAAACAGAATCGTGAAATGCTTAAAACTAGAAAAATCAGAAAAAAAGGGGGAAAGAAAAAATAGATACAATGAACAGTAAACAGTTATAGGAGTTATAACAATCCAATTATATTTTGAAAAATTACTACATGTTAATTATCTAATTCAATTAAAAGATGAAGTCTGTCAGAATGGATAAATAAAACACCCACTCCACATATAAAGATAATGAGAGATTAAAAGTAAAGGGACAGAAAGAAATGTACCATGCTAACACTAATCAAAGGAAAACAAGAATAACTATTTAATTTTAGACAAAAAGCAGACTTCAGAACAAGGAAAATTATTAATAACCAAGAGGGACATATGTAAAAATAAAGGGATAAATCCTTAATATCTAACAACAACATAACAAAGTATGTGAGGCAAAAACTGATAGAACTGCAAGGAGAAATGGGTGAATTCTCTGTTATTATTGGAGATTTCAATAGCACTCTATCACAACAGACTTAGCAGGCAGAAAATCAGTAAGGATATAGTTGACCTAAACAGCATCATCAATCAACTTGATCTAATTGTCATTTTAGAATACTTTATCCAACAACAGAATTCACATTCTTCTCAAGATCACATGAAACATTCACCAAGATAGACCACATTCCATTCCACAAAAAACATCATAACAAATGTAAAAGAGTAGAAGTTATACTAAGTGTGTTTTCAGACCATAATGGAATTAAAACTGGAAATCAACTACAGATAGATAGCTTGAAAATCTCAAAATGATTAGAGATTAAACTGCACACTACCAACAAATGGGTCAAGGAAGAGGTCTCAAAAGAAAAAAGAATTTTAAACTAAATGAAAATGAAAATACACCTTAACAAACTTTGTGAGATGCAGCTAAAGTAGTACTTAGAGAAAAATTGATAGCATTGAATGCATTTATTTGGAAAGTAAGATTTAATATTTCTGAGGGACTCTCTGCTTTTACATGCCTGATTGATGTGTCTCTGCTTTCAAAATATTGGAAAACATGGATAACTTTTTAGGTAGCTTAGTAACAGAAGGAGGAGACACACCCCACACAGGAAGACAAGGATGGGAATACCTAGGAATTGAGCTGGAGTTCAGCCATGGTACAATAAGGCTTCTCAGACAAAGCAGGTGGTTTACATCATCAAAAGTGCATTGGTAACTCAGGAAGCTGAACATGGAGAGCAATGTCTAGACTAGATTTTCAGGCACACATCACAGAGCTATAGCACAGACAGCAAAAGTTCTTAAGGGTGGGGGAGGGGATAATCCAGGGAAGATTAATTCACAACCTTTCCCCTATCATCTAGCCCAGCAGATCTATCTATCCCTCTAGGGCCCATTAGATTCCTTCAACCTAAATTCCAACTCCACCCATTCCCCATAGCATATATTAGTGACATTTTTTATTTATTCCACATGTTACCCAGTAGTACCTGGGACCCTTTTACTGCTTGGTGATCTCCCTTTGGACCTCACATAATCTTTGAAAGCCTGCTGTGCCCAGAGATTTACACCCCCAACTTCCCCTAATGCATAGTGTGTTTTTACCTGAACAAAATGAGAAATATATTTAGCAGCATCTCCAACTTCATTTGGATTGTTTTCATGTTTTATTATGAATGATGGTTCTATGAACATTCATTTATATGTTTATTTTTCAATTACAGTTGGCATGCAATATTATTTTACAATAGTTTCAGGTGTACAGCATACTGGTTAGACATTTATATAATTTACAAAGTGATACCCCCAAGAAGTCTACTACCCACCTGGCACCCTTGAATAAGAAGAGATTGGATTGAAATATTCAAAGTGATGAAAAGCAAAGACTTACAGCCAAGAATAATCTACTCAGCAAGGCTATCATTTAAAATTGAAGAAGTACCATATGATGTCACTTATTTACGGAATGTCATGAACAAAATAAGCTGTCGACCAAAATAGACCCAGAGTCATGGAAGTGGGGATACAGACTAACAAACCTCAGAGGGATGGGGGATGGGAGGGGAGGGAAGAGATAAACCAAAGAACTTATATGCATGTATTCTTGACCAATAGACACAGACATTAGGTTGGGGAAAGCAGGAGGGGGATGGGAGTGGGGAGGAGAAGGTCAATGGAGAAAAAAGAAAGACAATTGTAATACTTTCAATAATAAAATAAAATAACATAAAATGAAACTGAAGAAAAGATAAAGAGCTTTCTAGATAAGAAAAAGCTAAAGGAGTTCATCATCTCCAAATCAGTATTACAAGAAATGTCAAAGGGACTTCTTTAAGAACAAGAAAAAATAAACCATAAACATGAATAATAAAATAGCCATAACTACATATCTATCAATAATAATTTTAAATGTAAATGGATTAAATGCTCCAATCAAAAGGCATAGGGTAGCTGAATGGGTAAGAATATAAGACCCATATATATGTTATTTGCAAGAGATCCACTTCAGATCAAATGACACACACAGACTTTAAGAAAAGGCATGGAAAAAGATAGAGTCAAACTTCAGTTCTCAATTGTCTCCCATCTCAAACAATTCAGTTCTTGACCAAGTTGTTCATGGAGAAAAATGTCTCAGTTGTTGAACAAACTTTGGTTCTTGACCTAACAACACTTTTGTGCTGATACATTAGGAGACAAAAAGTATCTCTCAGGCCACAAACAAAGGAAAGAGTGCTCCAGTATGAGTCAGTTTACCGCTTAACCTCATGTTGTTAACATCTCAGAAAATTGTGCTGTGAATGTTTTTGTGGGTTTTTTGTTTGTTTTTGTTGTTGGCAAAATGGATGATTAGCACAATTTTAAAACATAAAGAGGCAATCAAGAGTGCTAATATTGCTAATGGTGTGAAAGAAACAATGATCACAGGCAGTTGAAGAGGTAGAAAACTGTTGTCGATTTGGATAAATGAAAAGCAATTAGCCAGTGACAGCAATTAGTAATGACATGTGAAGACACAAAGATGCTGTATGCTGACCTCCTGAAAGTCACTCCTGGAACAAGTACTGAAAGTGATTCATTTAAGGCTAGTAGGGGGTGGTGTGATAAATTTAAGAAAAGTGTTTGTTTATAGATTAAACAGTACATTAGCATGTACTGTATTGTATATAAGAAAGTTTAAAACAGAAAATCATTTGGGGGTCTGGAATGAATTAATTCAATTTACATTATTCCTAATGAGAAAAAAGTGCTTTGGTTTTTGAAGAAATCATTTCTTGAACAGCCTTCCAGAAGGAATTAAGTTCGAGAAGTGAGGTTCTGCTGTATTTCAAGCAAATGGAAATAAACAAACAAAAAAAAGTCTGGGATAGCAATACTTACAATCAGACAAAACTGACTTTAAAACAAAGACTATATTAAGAGGACTTCTGGTCAAGATGGCAGCATAGGTAAATATGGTACTCGCCTCCTCCCACAACCGCATCAAAATGACAACTAAACTACAGAACAACCATCATTCAAAACAGCTGAATGGAAGTCCTACAACTATGAAATTAAAGAAGCAGCCACACGGAGACTTGTAGGAGAGGTGGAGGCAGACTGGCTGGTCCCACACCCATGTGTGGTGGATAAAAATCAGGAAGGACATCTTGGCTGTGAAGGTCCTCCCTGAGGAGTGAGGGGGTCCCTGTCCCACACCAGGCTGCCAGCTCAGAGTTCCAGTGCCAAGAAGAGAAGTCCCCATAGCTTCTGGCTGTAAAAACCAGCGGGAACTGAGGCAGAGGGAGGTTGAGGCTGCTGGAGCCCCAGGCAGCTCCTCTTAAAGGGCCCATGCATGGACTTACTCGGACTTGTTCCCTCTAATCTTGGAGGGGAGGCAGCTTGAAAGGCACCAGAGACATATGAGGAAGAACTAAACTGTCTGGCCTTGGGACAAGGGCTGGAGAGGCAGCTTTCTCTCAGACAGACATGTTTGTGGAGGCCTTTGTTCCTTTGGTGAGCCCTCCCCCCACAGGACTGGCAGAGGACTGCCATATCTGTGACTCCAGCAACCTGGCTCACACTGTTTGTCCCACCCTGGTGATTCCCTGAGGCCCTGCCCCACCCAACTTTCGGGCCCACCCAAGCTGTTTCCAGTGGCTTTACCATAGGATTGGCCTCTCTTGGGTCCTGCTTCAGATTTTCCTAAGATCTCTCAAACAAGCAGCATCTGGTCTCAGCGAGCCCCATACCTCTCGTTAAGTGGCCCCAGGCCTGGCACTAGAAGCGCCAGCCTTGGTTTACAACTTGGCTTTTCCTGGGCACCTCCAAGCCCAGCACAAGAAGCAGCCATCGGCAGATCACTTTGTAGCTTATGCCAGGTGGCCCTAGATAGAACACAGGTAGTGGCTGACCTTGCCCCAGAGCCAGCACACCCAGTGGACAGCTTCAGATCACATTGAAGAACCACCACCCAACCACCTCCACAAGTGGCATACTCAATGAGTGGACTCAATGGGTACCAGAACCCTGTTGAAATAAGTCTTGCTATGTGTGGTGGGCCCCTACACAGCTGATACTCCAAGGTAGTCAGAGGCCAGTGGTCAGTGGCACAGCCAGCCCTTGCAGCTGATCAACCTGAGTAAATCCCTCCCATTGATGTGCCAATAGCAATCAAGACTCAATTACAACAGAAGGGTGTACAGTCCACTCAAGGGCCCAGCTGGGTGATCAGGGAGGCTGTGCCACTGTATACTACAGGACACCTATAACAATAGGCTACCCTACGAAGCCTAGGAGACATAGGAACTCTGCCTAATACATAGAAACAAACACAATGAAGCAGCCATAATGAGGAGACAAAGAAAGATGTCCCAAATGAAAGAAAAGAATAAAGCTCCAGGAAGAGAACTAAACAAAATGGAGATAAGCAATCAATCAGATGCAGAGTTCAAAACACTGGTTATAAGGATGCTCAAGGAACTTAAGTGAGAACTTCAAGGAACTTAATGAGAACTTCAAGAATGTAAGGAGAATGCCAAGGAACTTCGTGAGAACATCAACACCATAAAAAAGGAACAGTCAGAGCCCTGGCCAGTTTGGCTCAGCAGTTAGAGCGTCGGCCTGCGGTCCAGAGAGACCTGGTTCAGTTCCCACTAGGGGCATGTACCTTGGTTGCAATTTGCCCCTGGCCCTGGTTGGTCATGCGGGAGCCAGCCACTCAATGTGTCCCTTTCATGTCAATGTTTCTCTCTCTCTCTCTCTCTTCCTCTCTCTCCCTCCCACTCTATCTGAACAAAAAATGGAAAAATGTCCTCAGATGAGGATAAAAAAAAAAAAAAGGAACAGTCATAAATGAAGGATACACTAACTGAAATAAAGAATAATATACAGAGAATCAGTAGTAGAGTAGGTAAAGCCAAGAAGCAAACCATTGATTTAGAATATATGGAAGCAAAAAACACCCAATCAGAACAGCAAAAAGAAAAAAGAATCCAAAAAAATGAAGATAGTGTAAGGAGCCTCTGGGACAATGTCAGGCATGCCAACATTTGCATCATAGGGGTGCCAGAAGGAGAAGAGAGAGAGCAAGAAATTGAAAACCTATTTGAAACAGTAATGACAGAAAACTTCCGTAACTTGGTGAAGGAAATAGACAAGTCCAGGAAGCACAGAGAGTCCCAAACAAGATGAACACACAGAGGTCCACACCAACACACATCATCATCAAAATGCCAAAGGTTAAATACAAAGAGAGAATCTTAAAAGCAGCAAGAGAAAAGCAGTTTGTCACCTACAAAGGAGCTCCCCTAAGACTGTCAGCTGATTTCTCACAAGAAACTTTGCAGGCCAGAAAGGAGTGGCAAGAGATATTGAAGGTGATGAAAAGAAATGACCTACAACCAAGATTACTCTATCCTGCAAAGCTATCATTTGGAATTGATGGACATATCAAGAGTTTCCCAGACAAGAAAAAGCTAAAGGAGTTCATCACCACCAAACCAGTATTATATGAAATGTTGAAGAGTCTTCTTGAAGGAGAAGAAGAACAAAAATATGAACAATAAAATGGCAATTAATACATATCTATCAACAATTGAATCTACAAACAAAATGAGCAAGCAGAACAGAAACAGACTCATAGATACAGAGAACTTTTTGTTGCTTGCCAGATGGGAGGGGGCTGGGGGATGGGTGAAAAAGATGAAGGAATTAAGGAGTACAAATTGGTTGTTAGACTGATGAACCTCAAAGGGAAGGGGGGAAAGCCCTGGCCAGTTTGGCTCAGCAGTTGGAGCGTCAGCCTGAGGACCAGAGTCCTGGGTTCAGTTCCCGCTAGGGGCACGTACCAAAAAAATAAAATAAAATAAAATTTTAAAAAAGGGAAGGGGAGAAGGAGGGTGGGATGAGATAAACCAAAGAACTTCTATGCATATATGCATAACCAATGGACACCGACAATAGGATGGGGAAGGCAGGAGGGGGTGGGATTGTGGAGGAGGGGGGGGTCAGTGGGGAATAAAAGAGGGGACATCTGTAATACATTCAACAATAAAGATAAGTTTTTTAAAAAAAAAAGACTATATTAAGAGACAAAGAAGAACATTTCATAATGATAAAGGAGTCAATCCAAAAAGAGGATTTAAGCCTTATGAACATTTATACACCCAATTAAGAGCACCTAAATATATAAAGCAAATATTGACAGACATAAAGGGAGAAATCGACAGTAACACAGTCATAGTAGGGGACTTTAACACCCCACTGACATCACTGAATAGACCTGCCAGACAGAAAATCAACAAGGAAACAGCAGTTTTAAATGACACACTAGATCGGATGGATTTAATTGATATCTTCAGAACATTTCATGCCAAAGCAGCAGAATATGTATTATTTTTCAAGTACACATGGAACATTTTTTAGGATAGACTATGTATTAGGACACAAAACAAGTCACAATAAATTTAAGAAGGTTGAACTTATATCAATCATCTTCTCTACCTATAATGGCATGAAACTAGAAATCAATCATAAGAAAAAAGCTGAAAAACACATGACGACATGGAGGCTAAATAACATGTTACTAAACTATGAATGGGTCAATAATGAGATCAAGGAAGAAATCAAATTATTCCTTGAAACAAATAAATATGAGAACACAACCCAAAACTATGGGACACAACAAAAGCATTCCTAAGAGGGAAATTCATAGCATTGTAGGCCTACCTCAAGAAACAAGAAAAATCTCAAATGAACAATCTAACCTTACAACTAAAGGAACTAGAAAAAGAACAACAAAGTTCAAAGTGAGTAGAAATAGAGAAATAATAAAGATCAAAATGGAAATAAATAAAATAGAGCCTAAGAAAACAACACAAAGTAATACAAATGAACCCAGGAGCTGATTCTTTGAAAAGATAAATAAAATTGATAAAGCTTTAACCACACTCAAAAAAAAAAAAAATGAGAAAGGACCTCAATAAATAAAATAAAAAATGTTTATAAGTTTATGTTTTCATTTCTCTTGAGTGTACATTGCTGGGTCATATGGTAACTCTATGTTTAAAAATTTTAAGGGGGGGAGATATTTTGAAGAAGGGACAGACTGTTTTCCAAAGTGGCTGTACCATTTTTTATTCTCATCAGTAGTATATGAGGGTTCCACATTCTCCACATTCTCTGCAACACTTATCTGACTTTTTTATTCTAGCTATTTGTATGTACATGTAGTTCTATCTCATAGTGTTTTTGATTTACATTTTTCTGATGGCTAATGATGTTCAGCATCTTTTCTTCTAATCTTTTACTTTTAGTGACATTTCGGGAAGAAAAAAGAGTTTCTGATCTACTGAGTTTAAGTTATTTTCATGTGTGAGAGGAAAGACATTTTGTAAATATTTGAAAACACGTATATCGATGCCAATTCCCTAGTTTTCTACTTCTATACTTTTAGCATGTTAATATAGTTACTGTGTGATTAGGAACAGCAATATTGTGCATGGGATTTGCTCTGTAGGATTATTTCTTGCATGGAATTGAGAGAACTCACTCAAATGACTCCTCAGGGCTGACTAAAAGGCAGAGCAGAACTGATTGCCAAACCCTTTAAAACTCGATGCTTTTTCGTCACCAGTGCTGTTTGCATCTGTGGTGCAGAAGTGTATTCCACATGTGATAAATATCAAAGAAATGTTGAGAGCTGTGACATGGGCACATAGCATAAGTCTTTCAATGGGCTTTTTCACTTTAATCATAACGTAAAAAACAGGTTGTAATACATAAGCCAAATGAATTGTGAAAGTGGGGTGAGGGCACATGGGAAGATATATTGTTGTATCTGCTCTTGTACATGTTTATATATTTCTGTAATAATAAGCTTTCAAAAATAAAAGATTTTAGGTGCCTCATAAGGAGAGGGAGAGGCCAAAGCATACCTGGCAAGGGTGGATCTGTCCATCAAGATGGGAGTTTAACTCTCTCTCAATAAGGTGATTTGGGAAGTGTCATTCCTTTGGGTTGGGAAGAAAATCTCTTTCCATTTAACAGGAAGGAAAAAGGAAGAAAGTGAAAGTGTTTGTTGAGAAGTCCCCATCCCATGGCTTCTAGCTCTGCTGAGGACAGGGCTCCAGCCCATCAGCTGACCCAGTGGAGAGGGACTCAGCTTCTGAAGTGAGATTTGAAATCGATTTGAGTGGCTTTGGAGAGAGAACGGACTAAGGAAACAGGGACCTAAGCTCCATTTGTTTTGTCCACATTAGTAAACATGGGATAATTATTTGTGGAATAAGTGAATGTTTCCAGGTAGTTCTGGGGCACCAGCAGAATTGATTTCGAGATTTAATCCAATAATGATTAGTTACATATAGGAAGGCATTTCTGGAAAAACACAGAGTTGAAATTTTGCCAGACAGGAAGGATTAAAGGGAATTTGAAGGGGCTCAGGTGTAGTGGAACTTTTTTATTTTATTTTTTTAATCCTCACCCGAGGATATATTTTAGATAGACTGGAAGGGGGTGGGGGAGAGAGAGAGAAAAAAATATTGATGTGAGAGAGACACATTGATTGGTTGCCTCCCACACGCTGGGGCCGGGGATCAAACCTGCAACCCAGGTACACTCCCTTGACCAGAATCTGTGGCCCTTTGGACGGTGGGCCAACGCTCTAACCACTGAGTCAAACCAGCCAGGGCTGTAGTGGAGCTTTTTAAATGTTTTTTTCTAGTCTACTTTGGTGAGGGAGGAAGACAAGAGCTTGGTACGTTGACAAGAAGTCAAAAAATGAATGTCATGGAGTTGAAAAATTTACAAGGGGCATACAAGCTGGAAGGATAGGAGTTTATGGTCAAAGGGTGGTAGGTAAGAGGGTATTATTCCAGATGGCAGAGATGTTCCTGGCAGTAACTGGAACAGGAAGAACCCTAAGATGAGATGAAGAAGAAACTGAGAGGCTGGGTTATTGACTGCTCAGCCCATATGGATTTTAGAGCCCTCCACTGCCTGCTCACCTCTTCAAGTTCCCTGCCTTGGGCCTCATCCCTTGTTTTGTCTTTCCCAGGGCTTCCACAAAATCTGAATTATTTTCTGTGACCCCAGTCTTCAGACATTGTAGGGTCAATGGCATAAATCTGGACAAGAAGATACAAGTATGGTAGTAAGAGAGGGCTATGGTCAACATGCTTTCTTTTCTTTCTTTCTTTTTTTTTTTTTTTTTTTTTGCACTCAGAAGTCACAGGGCTTACTGGAAAAACTACCTGAAGTGCTCTCCAAGACATTCATTTTAATTTTTTTGTTTCAGTCTGTACTAGTGGGGTTCCTTTCTCTCCAGACCTTAATTGTAAGGGTGGGTATGTATGCAGGCTTGGCCAAAGAAAAGCATTCCATGGAGGTCCATGATGAGCCCCCAAATATCTGTAACCCTGGGCATAGTCTAGATCTCACCTCTGACTCATGATTTTCAGGTGTCCTGGGGGAGATTATAAATCCACCAAGACCGTGAATATCAAAGATGGCAACTCCATCCTGATAGGTGAAATGTACTCGCTAAGGGCAAGACCTTATATATTTCCATCAAGCATGGATGGAAGGCAGGCACCAAGATCACCTTCCTGAAAGACAGGGATGCCATTCCAGATGGCAGAGATGTTCCCAGCAGTAACTGGAACGGGAAGGACCCTAAAATGAGATGAAGAAGGAACTAAGACATCCTGCGGAGTCCCTTTCCACTGGCTCAGCTGATGTGCTGGACCCCTGTGCTCAGTGGAGCTAGAAACCATGGGATGGGGACTTCTCAACAAACACTTTCACTTTCTTCCTTTTTCCTTCCTGTTAAATGGAAAGAGGTTTCCTTTTAATGACATCCTGCAAATACTGTTTTCGTACTCAAGGAACAGCCCATGTCTTTTTGATGTAAGGCCTTTATATGCTATGCAGTGTTCTGATCAGCCTCAAGCAGGTGGAGCTTGAATGAGATTGAGGAAGCTGGGAGCAAGAGAGGGTCATAGTGTGGGGATGATGAGACATAAACCTTTATTCCACCAGCAAGGACACGCTTTCCCCTCTGCATTTGTTTGTACTTTCCCATTCATCCCAAGGCATCTTTTTCTTACTTTCATCTTTATTTTACTCTGGGAGGTAGGTGGCTACCTGTTTAGCATTCCAGCCCACTGAGTGATGCTTTTGCTCAGCCAAAAATATGTCATCAGTCCCACAGCCTGAAGAAATACACAGGGGCAGGAACCCCTTCCCCACAGTGACTCTCCAGTAAGTTAACTTAAATGTCAAGTTTAAAATATGCTTTCCCAACACATTAGCATGACCCATGACACAGACCTTTAAGCAGATCTATGCTGTTCCTTGACCCTTACCCAACCAGCCCAGGATCCGCTGCAGCCAATCCCCCAAACACTCATTCAGGGTTCACCCACCTGTGAGATCCTCTGATCACTAACTTCTAAATAATGATTAAGCCACTGTCTCTTCTTCACTGATGTTTTCTGAAAAATATGCCTGTCCTTGACCTTCTTCAGATATAGAAGGCCTATCTTCTCTGTTGTTGGAAAGGATATTGAGCATTCCCTGAGGGAAGGTGTGGGCTGCTCCCATGTTCATTAAGGCCAAGCTAAGAGGTAGGAGACAGAGCCCAGCTCCTCAGCCTCATCAGGGAGGACGTGGACTTTTGGAGTTAGAGGGAAGACATGATATCTATTTTTCAATAAGAGCTCCAGGGAAAGGGTCACTTGAGAAGCCAAAGGAAGTAATCAATAGGAGCTGAAATAACTTCTTTCTTTCCTTAAGCACAACTCTGAGATACCTCAAACCCATGCCCCCAATACAGTATACAGAAAAGACATCACTATTATTAGTAAAACATTTAATAGTGTTAACAATAATCTCCACAAAGAAGGGGTTATTGGGGGGTGGGAAATTTTTTCCCCTGCAAATCCCGCAGAATCATTTTCTGCCTGCATAAAATGGATCTCTGAACACAGTGCCTTCAGCAGTGGTGAGAGCAGCAGCAGGCCCCAGGGCAGCTTGAGGCCTGCAGGTGGGGCTTGGATGGGGCACAGTCCCCCTGCGGGGTACAGATTGGGGGTGCTGGTCCTTTAATGCCACAGCTTTCTGAGGGTGTCTGTCCTTGTCTCTGAAGACAGCTTCTTGGCCACAGGACTTGGTAGTTGTCACTTTATAGGAGGGAGCCCTGGAGTTGAGGGGATGCCCCTGGACAGGCTCTGCTGAGTTTCCCCAAACTTCACCGCAGAGGGAAGGGCTCTTGAGGGCAGGTGCCACCTGTTGCTTGCTGACGCCCCAGTTTCTCCTCCAGGAACTTCCCAGTCTTTGCTCTTATAATTGGGCCTCTGCTCTGCGCAGACGATATGGGGCTGACTTTTCCTAGGAATATTCTTGCTGTATTCATGGGAAAAAAGTGGTTTATTTTATTTCTGAAAAAGCTGTCAGGAGGAGACTGTCCCTTCTGTGATAGGGTCTGGGGAGACTTACTCCCAAGCCTCTCTTTTATTATCATGTTCCGAGTAGGAAATCTCTTCCTCCTGGTTGGGATGTTCCCAACCCTGAGTCCCCTCCACCAAGCTCTTCTCATTTGGAGCCTGTGGGGCTCACTTTCTTTGCAGCTGGTGGGAAGTTCTTCTCTTGGCACAACCATGCTTAGGGACCCAAGGCTCCTGCTGCTTCTCCACACTGAGTCCTCTGTCCTCCAAATGGACATGCGGCACCTGGGGAGCTGCTCTGTCCAGCCTGGAGACACCCTGAGCATGACTCAGGGGGGCTTTGTAAGTCAAGCTTGTCTAAGTCATGGGACAAGTCCATGGGTTGGCCTTGGGCCTGGCTATGCATCCTCTTGTCCAATTCAGACTCTGACTCAGCAATGAGTCGCTTCTGAAGGTTTGCAGATTTAGGATCTGGGAGAGTTGATATTTTTGCTGGGAGGCTTTCAGTGGTCACAATAGTTCCTCTTTTATGTTCATTCACATTTATTCCCGGCTGGAAACAGGTTCTGATATCTTCTCTATTTTTTCTGTCCTGTCCCATTTGTGTTCTATTACAGGAATTACACTAGCTGAAGCATTTCTGGGCCCCTCTCATAGAAACTTCCTGGCTGGCTCAATTCAACATTTAGATTTTTGCTACTCTGACCCTTATACTCTGAGAAGCATGAGAGGATATATCTACTCTTTGACTCAGATATCTCTGAGCAATCTCTCGGAGGCCTGGCAGGCCCCACCTGTGTTGGATAAGCTTCTTCCTAAAGTGATGCTCTAGTTTTTCCATAAGTTCACTGCTGAGAAGCAAGTTTACAGGAAGGATGGAGATTAAAAATGGGCCTTAGAGGGCTGGCAATAAGAAGAGTTGGGAGCGGAGTCTTTCTGAGATCTTTGGACCACAGTAGGCAAACCCCACAAACTTTCCTGTTGCTTCTGCAACACATTCCATTCCAAGTGGTGAATTTCAGATGGGGTGAGACAGTCTGATTCATTCTGGGGTCTGTGGAAATAAACTCCACAGACACTACTCTGGCCTGTGGGACTGCATGGTAGGATTTGGAGTGAGGATTGAATGTGGATCTGGGATTGGATCTGAGTGACACGTAGAGACTGGGATTGGGGAAGGGTTTGAGGCAAGTGGTTGATATCTTGGGTAATGGAGGAGCCAAGAAAAATTGTATTCTGGGTCATACGAGCTTCTGAATACGCAACAGGATCAGAATTCTGAGTGTCATGTGGTGAGAGGGAAGGAAAGGCAAGACGTTGTGGTGGGAAATAGTCAACTAGGAATTCAGATTCCAAGGAAGGAAAAGGCTCTGGTGGCAGAGAGTGATCCAGTGGTGATGGTGATAGAAAATCACCTAAGGAGGTCACTGAGAGGTTGGAGGTCAGTGGTGTTAAATTCTCGGGCAGAGCAGGTGGTGTGAGGTCTCCTGGAGGGACTGCTGGGAAGGCAGGGGACAGAGTGAACGATGGCACAGTCACAGGAGCTGTGGAAGCCACAGGAGACACAGGAGTAGTAGCATCTTCCAGGGACAAGGAGGACAGCAGCCGATCCATTTTTAAAGTTGCGTTATTACACACTTCACAGGAGGGGTCTGGACACAGCATTTTTCTAAAGTGCATGGAATCATGACGCTGGCCCAGGGGGCTGCAGGAGACAGGAGGGACAAAGCTGCAGCCAGGACCAGAACAAGGAAAGGAGGACCCACTGACCTGGTGGGGGTGGGGCTCCTGAAACCTGCTACCCCTTCACATGGCCCCACATCCATGACTACACAATGCACTCAACATCACTCACCCCAAGGCCTTCAGTCACATCCCTGTTCCTATGGCAACCCCCTCCCATGACTATGGAAGGCTGCACTGAATCCCTGGAAGCTCATAGAACGTGCTAAAGAGGGATCAGGAAAAGAAGGAGAAAGACTAGTCACCTTTTAAGTATAGAAATCAGTATCTTTTTCTCTTCCTCTTCCCTCTGGTGGTATCTACAACCTGGGAAACCAAGACAGTGGGTTACAAGTGGTCATGGCAGAATCACAGGTAATACAGAGGATCCCTTTATGGGAGACCATTGGGATATTTACTCTGAAAGCCCCAAGAATCAGTAGATGATGTCAGATGGTCAATGATAATATTAATAAGGTTCCTGTGTGTGCTGCTTCATTTATAAAGTTCTTTCACATACATTATCTCATTTGAATCTCAAAACCACCCTGTGAAGCAGAGAGGTCGGTGGTTACAACAAAGAGGAATCTGATCATCCTGAAGTCAAAGTACTTTCACAAAGTCAGGAGCCAGAAATTCTGCCTCTTGACATCTGGGCAGCACCCATTGCCCACGTCCCTCACTTCTTCTTACCCAGGGACAGCAGAGGAGGGAATCTGAGACTTGTCTCAGCTTCTGACTGTCTTCCCATGAGCCTCTCCTCTGAGGGCTCTGTTTCCTGAGTGGGATTATATC
This sequence comes from Tadarida brasiliensis, assembly GCA_030848825.1. NCBI lineage: Eukaryota > Metazoa > Chordata > Mammalia > Chiroptera > Molossidae > Tadarida > Tadarida brasiliensis. The sequence continues at coordinate 39,852,421 of CM061269.1, forward strand.
GTGCAACTGACAACCTCAGAGATCATGACCTGGGATATCATGGAAAGGAGAGGAAGGGTCACCCTTGGGGAGCTCAGGTGAAATAGGCAGAACCTTACCTTTCAGTTTCTCACCTCTCTTTCTCCTCTTGGCTTGGCCCTGACTCTGGAAAAAAAAAAGCAGAATCATTTCTCTCACTCCTCTCCTAAGGAAACTCAGACATTCATAATCCAAGAATAATATGACTCGATTTTAATTACTAGAACTTTGTGTTCCTTCCTTTTATCAATTTTTATAGCTCTAAAATATATTCAATTTTTTCTTCTTTGAAAAACTCAAAGTAGTATTGTCTCTCTGAGGTCCTCTGCTCAAGGAAGACATGGGATCTGAGGCCAACAGTCACATCCCTGTTCCCTCAGAGAGAAGCCTGCAGCCTGGGACAGAGTTCAGGGTCTAGCCTCTCACAGAGGCTCTCAGAGGCTCAGCTGCTCTCCTAATTAACCCAACACAAGGGAAGGCTGATCAGGTGAGGCCTGACCTGGGAATATGACTCATGGTGAAATGCTTGGCAATTCAGTTCTTCTGCAGAGATCCCAAGCTCTCAAAATAACCCAATCCAGGGCCATGAAATCACTGTTTGGGGCTATTCAGCAATGCTCCACCACACCCAGAGGGTCTGTGAGTTCAGATGGTAACCTGAGTCCTCCCTGACCCCTAGCCCTGCCTGGTCCCTTCCCCTAGAAGAGTGATGTTCTGTATTCTCTCAGACATCCCATCTTAAGTGTCGCTCTGACCCAGGTAAACTCATGTATAAATGTGGGCCTAGAAATGGACACAACAGTAAAGAATCTCTGTTGGGCTGGTGCAGGGTTCCTTACCGTTCGTGTGTGTTCATTTTCCCAGGAGACTGGGGTTGACGAAAATCCCACCTGGAACCAGAAGATGAGGAAAAGCAACCACAACACACAGACGTAAGTCAGGGTGCGGTAGCAATCTAAGGATTCTGAGCAAAAGCTCTGATAAGGCTCTGGGACGCTCTTCAGAAACAGACTGTAAGTCATTTTCCGAATAGCAACGCTGCCTGAGGCAACTGAGCTCTGAGAGAGCAGGCTGTTGACTTTATAGCCAGGTACTCATCACAGAGCACTGAGGAGTCACAAAGGGTTTCTGAGGGTGGGGGAGGGTATGTTCACAGCCCCTCCTCCACCAGCCCAGCTGATTCTCTCCACCCATCTTTTTTCTCTAGGTCCCTCTATCCTACTCTGCCATTCTTTTTTGTTTTTTGTTTTTTGTTTTTTTATCCTCACTCGAGGACATTTTTGCATTTATCTTCAAATAGAGCAGGAGGGAGAGAGAGGGGAAGAAAGAGAGAGAAACATCAATGTGAGAGAGATACATCAACTGGTTGCCACCCACACGACCCCAACTGGGGCCAGGGACAAACTGCAACCGAGGTACGTGCCCTTAGCGGGAACCGAACCTGGGCCTCTCTGGTCCACGGGCTGATGCTCTAACCACTGAGCCAAACCAGCCAGGGCATCTTTTTCGGCTTTTTAATCCTCACCTGAGGACATGTTCATTGACTTTTAGAGAGGAGGACGGAGAGAGAGAGAGAGAAACATATTTGTGAAAGAGAAGCGCTAACCATCTGCCTCCGGCAAGCAGCACAACTGGGGGGGAGGGGAATCAAGCCCACAACCTAGGCATGTGCCCTGACTGGGAATCGAACCCATGACCTTTTGGTGTATAGGATGACACTCCAACCAACTGAGCTACACTGACCAGGGCTGCCATCCTATTTTTTAACCCACCTAACATCATATCATATATTTACTCTAATGAATGTTCTCCTTGTTCCGTCTCTAACCCAGATTACTACCTGGGTCCCCCTTTACTGTTTGGAGACCTTGACTCGGGGCACACCAATTCCACTACCTTGAAACTCTGAAATAGTGCCTGGAATTTTTGCTTATACTCAGACATTTACACTCAGGATCATATCTGTCCTCAAATCTGTCTTTTCTATAGAATGTTTCACCTTACATGAACCCAGATATAGAACTTCATGTTTTTTTATACTCAGTTTTCTGAATGTTGAATAGCAAATTTAGATTTTGTTTTATTTAGCTTTTACTGTCTTCAATCAGAGGGGCTGACTCAAATAATTAAAATGATAATGTTTATTCAACATTCACTAAAACAAAATGAGTATAAAATAAAAGTAAATAATTAAACCTTCAAATGATCTTGGGAGTAAATCTGTGGCACTTGTTTCTCTGAAGTTAGTGAAGCTTAAACTGCATAAACACTTTCGGGACATGGTACACACACACACACACACACACACACACACACACACACGCACACGCATGCACGAACACACATGCCCACGCGCACTGATACATCTTTTGACAAACCAATCCAGTATTTTCAAAATAAAGTGTTTTCTCTTTTTATGTCAATCTTTTATTTTTTATTTTGACCCTACTTCTTTTGACTCTTTCTAAAATGGACAGCCCCAGCCATCTACATCAATTTTCTAATAGCTATAAAAATCCCTGTGTTAGCTCTGTACAAGTGGCTCAGTTGGTTGGAGCATCGTCCCATACTCTAAAGGGTTGTGGGTTCAATCCCCGGTCAGGGCATGTACGGGAGGTAACCAATTGATATTTCTCTCTCACATCAATGTTTCTTTCTCTCTCTCTCTCTTCCTCTCTAAAAAAAAATTAAAAATCCCTGCTATAATAAAAATGCCATAGACTGGGGGTTTTAAACAACAAACATGTATTTCACACAGCTCTAGAGGCTGGGACGTCTAAGATGAAGGCACCAGCGAACTCAGTGTCTGGCGAGGCCCACTTTCCAGTTCATAGGCAGCTATCGTCTCCCTACCACCTCACCTGGTGAAAAAAGATGGTGAGGTGGAGAGGGAGCCCTGGCCGGTGTGGCTTGGTTAGTTGGAGCGTTGTCCTGTGCACTGGTCAGGGCACAAGGCAACTGATCGATGTGAGAGACATTGATCTCTCTCTCTCTCTCTCTCTCTCTCTCTCTCTCTCTCTTTCTCTCTCTCTCTCTCTCTCTCTCTCTCTCTCTCTCTCTCTCTCTCCCTTCCTCTCTCTAAAATCAATTCTTAAAAAATGTTTTTAAAGCAACAAATGATGAGGGAGACCTTCTGGGATCTCTTTCCTAAGGGCACAAATCCCATTAATGAGGGCTCCATCCTCATGACCTAATCACTTCCCAAAGGCCCCATCTTTACCATCACATTGGGGTTAGGGTTTCAACATATGAATTTTGGGTGGAATACAAACTTTCAGTCTATAAGAAACCCAGACGTTAAGATAAGTTACACTGTGCTAAGCTATTGATCTTCTTAGTGCTCTGGTGGTAGGGGGGTACCTGGGATTATCAAAGCTTAAAGGCAGGGTCAGTTTGAGCAGCCTCACCTGATTATTCCTGTGGGCCCTGTAAACATAATCTTTTCCTAAGAGACCTGCATACTACTATATAGTAAAGCGGTAGGGGTTGTAAAATAAGTAGGAATAAGAACACAATGCAAACATAGAAAAAAAAAAGAGCAATTTGTTCTTTTGCCAGGACATAGGAGATAGAGGAATCAGGGAAACTTCGTGCCACGTGAGATGGGCCTTTCCCTTCTCCTTCCTCATTATGCCTCTTGTTTGGTTTTGGGTTTTTTTAGACTTTATTGCTTAGAGCACTTTAACTTGATAACAAAATTTAGCCAGAAGTACACAGTCCTATACATACAGGCACAGGTTTCTCCATTAACAACATCCACCACCGAGTGGACATTTTCAGAATCGATGAACCTACATGGACACATCAGTATCACCCAATAGTTTACAGTAGGGTTCACTCTTGGTGTAGTACATTCGATGGGTGTGGACAAATGTATAATGACATGTGTCCACCATTATAACATAAAACTGTGTTCACTGCCTTAAAAATTCTCTGTTTTATGCCTGTTCATTCCATTCTCTCCCATAACCCCAGGCAATCACTGATTGTTTTGCTGTTGTCAGAGTTTTGCTTTTCCAGAACGCCTTGTAGGTGAAATCACACAGTGTGTATCCTTTACAGATGGGCTTCTTTCATGTGGTAAGGTGCATTTAAGGTTCCTCCATGTCCTTCCATGGCTTAGTAGCTCATTTCTTTTAGTGTTGAATATATTCTGTTATCTGAATGTACCACCGATGCTTTATTTATTCACCTTGGACATCTTGATTGCTTCCCATTTTGGCAACTATGAATAAAGCTCCTATAAACTCTCTTTATTAAAAAAAAGACATTTTATTGAGATATAATTCACATACCATACAATTCACCCATTAAAAGTGAATAATTCAATGGCTTCTAGGATATTCAGAATTGTGCCTTTATCACCATGATCAATTTGAGAACATTTTCAACCCTCTGAAAGGAACCACGTTCCCTTTAGCTTTCACCCTTCAGTCGTCTTATGCCCCCTGCGCTCTAAGTTATCAATAATCTCCTTTCTCCATAGACTTGTCAATTCAGAACATTTCCTACAAATGAAATCATACATTATGTGGCCTTTTGTATCTGGCTTCACTTAGCATGTTTTCAAGGTTTGTTTCTGTTGTAGCATAAATCAGTAATTCATCTTTAATGGCAAATCATGTTCCATTGTATGGAGATGCCACAATTTCTTTACATGTAAGTCAGTTGTTGAACATTTGGGTATTCTCATTTTTTGGCTATTCTCAGTAAAGCTACAATGAACATTTGTGTACATGTTTTGGTGCAGACATATGTTTTCATTTCTTGCTTATTCATTTTTGCAATAACGTGAAGTTGCACTCTGTCAAAGCTTTTTGCTTTCGGAAATTTTGGTAGTATAACCATATTAGATTCTCTATGACATGAGACCTTTGGGGTTTAAATGCAGTTTTTTTTATCAAATATCTGTCAACACTCTCAAAAATAGCCCTTGAATCAGCAGGAACGATGTTGATGCGTGATGCTTAACATTTAAAAATAATGAACACCTTGTGTTCTCAAGGTCCTATTCTTAGAAAATCTGAAAAGGGTGTGGGTAGAGGAGGTGCAATGCAGCCTGTGGGAACATGAGCAAACCTATGACATATGTAAAAGTACATGCCTGGTCACAATAAAACATAAGGTAGGTGCCTAGGGACAGTAGCAAAAACTTAGGCTAAAAAGTAGAACAGGACTTGGTGGTGGAAAACACAGAATGACAGTTTAAGAAGCTTGATTTGAACATTGTACCAAGGGCAGTGGGAAGCTGAGGATTTCATAACCAGAAGAAAGGCATACTCAGATCTTTGTTTTGGAAGATGACGGGCAAAAGAGAAGATGGTTGTGAGCTCACGGAGAAATATGCCAACTCATCACTGTGTCACATAGGACTCTTTCTCTTGCAGATGATAGAAAACCAGATGAATTCTGGCTTTGGCCAACATTATGCTTTATTGGCTGATATTTCACAATACAGGAGTAGATTGAGCTTCTGACTTGCCATCCCTTGGTTCTGCTTTCTCAGTGTTGGCTCCTTCCCAGTCCACTTCTCCTGTGGTCCCAAGATGGCATCCTGGCAGGAAAAACAGAATTGTTGTCCCAATGTTCTCAACTAAAGTCCCACTGAATGGGACTAGCTCATTCACAAGAACGCTCCTGAAATAATTATTGGGAACCAGAGAATACTACTGGCCAAGTCTGTGTCACTGCTACTCAGGTCCGTGGCCAGTGTCTTTTTTTTATTGCCATTTGGCAGAGTAATTAAATCTAATAATTAAAAAAAAAAATTGAGGTTTGTATTTTATATGTTTTTGTTTTGTGTCATTTTTCCAGTGATTTACTTTGGTTATAATTTCCACAATGTCAGTCCACAGTGGATGGGGGGGGGGGGTGTTTACAAAAGGAAGCAAACTGGTTCTTCACCTCAGAAAGTCTGAGAAACGGTTGTCTAGTGTGCATGTTCCACTGTGAACCCTGGGAAAGTCAGCATTCTGGAAGCACACAGAGAGACTTTGGGGAGGTCTTTCCCTCTCTCCATGAGAGGGACTTTAACAGATGTCCACTCTCATTGTGGGACCTAATTTGGAGAAAGGAAGAACACTCCCAGACTCACTTTAACTCTCCTGTGTTCTCATGTTTCTTCCATGTTGACCTGCCCTTATTCAGACCCTTAGTAAGAATTACTCTGCTTAAGCTTTGCATACGGCCATGTTAATAGGCTAAACATTACGTGGGCGTTCGTCTACACTCCCCATAGGAACTTGTATTACTAGAATCACAGAATTCAAATGGCTCTCTCAAGCCATTAAGAGAAAAGCAACTTTGAGCTACACTAACACAAAGTTATTTACTACACTGAGCCAAATTCCTTTCCCATTGTCTTAGCATTAAAGTATGGAAATACCAGAGCCCTATGAACAAATCCCCACTCCCACTCTTCCCTGTGTGTGTGTGTGCGTGTGTGTGTGTGTGTGTGTGTGTGCACGCACCTCCTGTCCCATTGTTTCTGTTTCTCTGGAGAACCCTTAACACCCTTGCCAGCCTTTGGGAACACTGACTTTCAAAAACACATTCAAATATCCTGGTTTAGATGCCAATGTCCACCTTAATCTGGCTCCTCCCTCCTATTTCAAGTTCATTTCATGTGACTTCTCAGTGCACCCTCTGCTTTACTCCATCTGTCACCTCACACCTCTGTGCTCTGCACTTTGCTGAGAATGCCTTTGTGTGAGGCCTCCCAGGTTCCTGTCTTCAAGGCCTTTGATCAGTTACTTCATGAGGAGCTAAGGAAGAAAAAAAAGGTAGAATAGAGTCTCACATTTAGAAATATTTAAAACCACCTTTGGAAAGTACGGTTTTGTCTCATGTGCCAATTCTAATTGGTGGTGGCTACTTAGGACGTTTTAGGAAAGATTCTGAGGCTCTGTCAGAACGCTGTGATCTATTAGTGACGCCTGACAACAGGAGAGTGAGAAGGGGGCAGAATGATAATCAACTCCACACACACCTGCCGCCTCTGGCCTGGTTATTAAGGAAACCAGCCAGAAGATTTTCCTGAGCCCTTTCCAGAGCCCACTCAAACAAGATATTAAATCTGTGAACATTTTGAAAATACTGATTTACATTTTAGTCATTTCCCAGATTTACATATGTAGGGAAAGTCATCCAAGAGCATTCAGAGAAGGTAGAAAGAGGACAGAGAACAGGCTACATTTGCTTCCCCAAAGCCTTCTTTCTCCTGTGAAACCAAATGTCAAGGCAGAATCTGCCTGCTGGGGTGAGTGAGTGGGGATACAACTTCCCCAGCACGCCCACTCAGCTACTCCTTGGCCAAGCTGTTCAGCACCCGATTCTGGGACATCCTTATAAACACTTTTGGGAAATCAGTAGGTATGACATTTGTCTTGGGGCACAAAGTTGCATTGGTCCTTCCCTCACATCCCCGGTTGAGATGAGTTTGCAACCATAGATTACGAGATCCATTTGAGTGAACAACCATCTGTTGATGAGAGGACTGCCTTTGAAGACATGATCCCTTCAATAATTCCCGGGCGATCCTAAAAAGGTGGTCCTCTGCAGCCGCTTTCCACCAGCTGGAAAATGAGAGATTTCATGGCATAGAAATTCTATCCTAGACATGGTTCTTCATCATTTAAGCAGCTCCTCGCAACCTATGCAGCCGTTTTGGAGCCGAGCAGATGGCAGGGGAGGGCTTGACTAAGTGGTAAAGTTTCAGCTGCAAAAGGCAATTCCTAGAACGACAATTCAGAAACTCATTTCCCCCAACACTTACATTGGCAGAGGGTTTGTGAATATTTTTAGGAAAGCGAGAAGGAAGCAGTGCATCAGAATAAGACATTTTTTGTTTGCTTAGGTTATGTGGAAGCAAACACTACCGGAGCCAATTCTTTCCTTGTATTTTCTATTCCCAGGGCAAAAGGCCAGACTTTTTTGTAAATTAAATAATACCAAAAGAAAAGCTAAAGCTTAGGGTCCACAATATCACAAACCTCCAGCACACGAAGCAACCGCTAAATGCATTCTGAAACCAGTGTAGGACTGTTTCAGCTAAATTGCCCCCACCCTGGTTAGCATTACAGGCCCCTGTAGTTTCTAGCTATTTTATAAAGAAATAGCGAGGTTGTAGAAAGAGTATAATCTGTACTCAAATTCTGCCTCTGATACTAAATAACTATATGATCTTGAACAAATGACATGTCTTTTCTGAGCCTGTTTCCAAAAATGAAAAATGGGGGTGGAGGTGGGGAGGGGATAATAGCAATCTCAGAGGATTGTAAGAACTCGGTGCGATAATGTCCGTGAAAGTAACTGGAAAATGGTAGAGCTTGAGCTGGTGTCAGTTTGTCTTCATTTCTAGTCTGCCTGGCTTGGCAAAAGTTTATATCAAAATAGCTGTCATTTTTTAAAAACTATTTCAGCTCTGGCTCATCTATAACTTTCCTTTATCTTCAAGCAACTTTAATAGTAGAAGTTTGCCTTCCTTGAAATTCCATTGTCCTTTTTCTATGTGACTGAGGCAGTGATGTTTGGTGCTGGGGGGTTTACTTTCGATCCTTCACATTGTGTATGTAACAGAAACTGTAAATGTGTTTGCTCATCAGAAACTATAAATGTATTGTCTTTTAAATGAGAATAGTTTAATTCAGTTTAAATTTCTCAAATATGACACAGGCATTATTAGTTGAGATAATTTCTATGGCAAATAACAGAAAAGCTATTGACTGGCTTAAACAATGAAGGGAATGTACTGGCTCCTGTAACTGAAAAGAACATAGGATTTTTCATAGCTTGGTCCAGGCAGGCATGGTTTGGTCCAGGCTCTGGCTCAGTTTTTCTGCAGTTGTCTCAGTTCTGTCTGCCTTCAAATATTGGCTTTGTTCTTGGGCTGGCCTCCTACAATGACTGCCAGCAGCATTCACAGTGATTCTCTATTTACATCTAAGAGTAGAGCAAAGGCCAAGGTTCTAACCAACACCACGCTCTGACCAACTGAGCCAACTGGCCAGTGGTCCAAGGCCAGTTTTAAGAACCATCACACAAAAGTCCCAAGCTTCACTCTAATTGGACCATCCTGATAAAATCTCTGTAGCTCGGGGCATGCTATGCTCTGATTGGCTTACATCAGTATCAATCACTATGACAAAGAAAAGGGATTCTCCTGAGTGACTTAGACCAAGCAGGGCTCTTGTCTGGATCTGAAGATAAGGTTCATTCGTCCTTAGGGATGGTAAGGAAGAAAAAGTACTTAAGAACATTGTCAATTGTGGAAATATTGTTTTTGAGTTTTATATTACATTTTAATGTTTTAAAAAGCTGTTTCTAGCCCTGACCGGTTTGGCTCAGTGGTTAGAGCGCTGGCCCGCAGACCAGAGAGTCCCAGGTTCGGTTCCTGCCAAGGGCATGTACCTCGGTTGCAGTTTGTCCCCGGCCCCTGTTGGGGTGGTGTGGGTGGCAGCCACTCAGTGTGTCTCTCTCACGTTGATGTTTCTCTCTCTCTTCCTCCCTCTCTCCCTCCCGCTCTATCTGAAGATAAATGCAAAAATGTCCTTGGGTGAGAATAAATAAATAAATAAATAAATAAATAAATAAATAGCTGTTTCTAGTTATACTCACTGAATTTAGTTTATTTAATAAACTTACTATACAAATGCAAAGCATCATATATGTATCTTTAATATGCTTCAGGTGAACATACCTAAATAAGCATCAGTTGGTTCCTGCAGGAAAATCTTGAATGTCCCAAAAGAGCAAGTGAAAAGTCTACAAAGATACGGACAGGGCTAAGGGACACTCAAGTGACCAAAGATGGTGAAGCATTGGAACTAGCAACAACAGGGAGTCCTTCGCACCTCTAGGCGTGAAGGGGGAAGGGGAGGGAGGATTGCCCAAACCCAGAGAGGGATGGAGCTGAGCTTCTCTCTGACCTGCTGGTGCGTGGACATAGCAGGCCAGGAAGCCCAGCAGGTGCTGGGCACAGAGCAGGATGGAGGCAGGGGGAAAGCTCACTGGGACTGGCAGATGGCGAATACTCGGCACATGTAGTATATTTCCATTGCTACATTTTGACAAATGTAATTGATATATAATAATGAAATTACTTAAAACTGGTGATAAAGTCGAATTTCCCCATTGAGTCTCTTGGCAAAAATTGAATTGTATTCCTATAGAAGAAAACATTAACCTCGGGTCAATGAAATTAGCCTTAAGCGTATAGTATATAGATAATGATATGATAAAAATTAATCACCAAAACAAATCTGGAAATAAAAATGCCGGAATGAAAGCTGAAGAAACAGTGATCCTATGTCAGATCACAAGTGGAGACAGAGGCTCAGGCCCACTTCGCCCACACTGACCTGTCTGCACAGACCATTAAAGTAACGTCTTTCAACATCTTTCCTGAGACAGGTCCTCAGTGGTCCATCTTCTGACATCTGCAGTCTAAAACTATGATAAAATCATCTGTATTCTTAGGAAAACAGAAAGCTTTATCCTTCTTTATATTTCAAAGGATTATTTTTCCCCTTTGCATCATTTTCCATTGCTCTGCTTTCTTATCTTTGTGAACTTCAAGTGGGCCACCCAAACTTTCCACATCTTTGTTCTTTCTCACTGATGAGATAGGGAAGTGAGATTTGTTCAACTAACTCTTTCCACACCTACCCCTTCAGGTGGTTCGCACATTCCAACAATGCAAATCTCTGTTTCTTTCTAAATTCAACTAATCACAGAATTCTGTGTTCTTCCATTGCTCTGGGAAACTTTCTCTTCCCTGTACACACACACACACACACACACACACACACACACACACACACACACACTTTGACTCCCTTCACTATCCAAGGAAATCCTTCAAGGTTCAGTCCTATGTGGTCTCAACTGCTCAGTAATCTCACCCCATACCATCACTTCCAGACCATTTCCCACCCTCCATCTGACCAACATAATTAAACGTCCCCACTCTTCTGCTCACCTGGCACTTAGTCTGCAAACTTTAGAATGGTCCTTACCACCTGTTACAGTTAGCTCTTCCAGTGACCATTTTCCCATTAGACTATTAGCTCTTGGAGGCAGAAATCATGAAGTTTCGTCTTGGAATCCCCAGTAGAAGAGGTAGAAGGTTTAGAGTTTTTACTGAAAGAAAGAAAATCTGAAAAGGTTTTCAAGATTTCGTTCAAGTTCCATAAGGAATAGAAGTAACTCTTATGCCCTTTCCTCCGCTCCACTGTGCATCAGGACCAAGGCTATAAGAAGTTAGACGGCGGACACCTGGGCTGCCCACTTGGACACTGGTTTCCCACTTGACCCAGAAATTAGGTTAAGGCTATCCCAAAAACCCCTTTAAGATAAACACAAAAACAACATGTAATAAATTAAAACCTCTTTTTGCCACTTAGTTCTTAGCCAAGTTCTATATGTCAAGTTGCTTTAAAGTGAGAAGTGGCTGTTGGTTAATAAGTCGTGAGGTGGCTGTTTACAAAATGGGTTGTGGCTACAACACATTCACAGTTATAAATAAAGCAAACTGCAGAAGGATTAGCCGTGGAAGATCTGAGATTTGACTTGTTTTCATGAGGACTCTCCCAGTCGCTTCATGCTTATGGCAGAGTCATGACTAGTTAGCCTAGAATAACTGGCCATCATTAGCCCCACTAATGCTACAGCAAGCTCAGGGGAGTTCTTTTTAGACCAGGTGGGGAGAATGATGTCACTTTGCTTTAAACAGAAACAGTTCTGAAGTCTTTGAGTTTCCTTTGCAGTCCGTAACAACGACCCCCAAGTTTCTGACTATGAACTGTCAGGAGCTCCCCTGGAGCCCACCCCTCCTGAGTCATGTTTCCTGTGCACAGTAGATGGTTTCCCAGTGCACAGCAAGTTCCTATCATTACAGTCCACTGTTCTCTCATAAACCATAAAGGCCCTTAAATTCACTTGTTTTCCTGCCTGAGGGGAGGACACTCCTTCTCCATCTGCATTAACAGCACACATCTCACAGCTACTCACCAGTGAGGATGGACTTCCCCTGATTTCTAAAGCAACACATTAAAGTGGAAGGAATGCTTTATCTAGAGAACTGAAGGCTGAGGTCCAAACTCTGGCTACATTACCAGGTCTGAGACTAGGGTGAGGTGAGCGAGGGGTCTAGGGGGCAAAATTTAAGGCAGCGCTTGCTCTGGGGTTCCCCCTGGTCCTGCCCCATCCATTACAGACTCTGTGACTTTTTTTTAATTGAGGGCATATTTATATAAAATTAGCCATTTTGAAGTGTGTAATTCAGTGGCATTTAGTACAGTCGCAATGCTGAGAACCACCATCTCTACCTAGCATCAAAAGTTTTCATCACCCCAAAGGAAACCTCTCAAACCTATCAGTAGTCACATTCCATTCCTCCCTCCCCCCAGCCCCTTGCAACTACCAACAGCCTTTCTATCGCTATGAAGACAATATGTGTGGCTTTGAGTACTAATAACTAACTTACCTTGTGCCAAGATAGTATTTGAAGAGTTTTATGTGCATTAATTCAATTTATTCTCACAAAAACTCAGTGAGGTAGGCACGAAAATGCCCATGTGAATAGCTTATTATTTAATTCATTAAATATGATTCCTTCAACTGTAAAATGAAGAAAATGGCAACATGCTAACAACAATTTGCTAAGCACATTTTTGTGAGAGGTATGGTTCTAGGCTAGGAATCTCAAATAGCATTCATCTCTAATTTCAGACTTTCTGTAGAGCAGTGGGAGAGGGATTCCTGAGATGGCTCTCTGGGACAGTGTAGTCATTCACTTACAATGTCTCTCATAGACAAAGGAATGGGTGAAGTGCCCTAAAGGACAGATGTTTGCCTTCCATCCTGGAAAAGTGAGAAAAATAAATGAAAAGAATAAGTGAAACGCAAACTCTCCCTCAGTGAAGAATAGGAGGGAAACATCACGCATTTGAGTGCAATGAAGCAGTGAAGGCCATTTGTCCAGTAAGAGCAGAAGTGTTGGAATTCAGCCCGGCCGGTGTGGCTCAGTGGTTGAGCATCAACCCATGCACCAAGAGGTCACCAGTTTGATTCCCAGTCAGGGCACATGCCCAGGTTGTGGGCCAAATCCCCAGTGAGGGGGCATGCAGGAGGCGGCCAATCGATATTCTCTCTCATCGATGTTTCTATCTCTCTCTCCGTCTCCCTTCTTCTCTCTAAAATCAATAAAGAAAAAAAATTAATTAAAAAAAGTGTTGGAATTAAAAACAAAACAACAACAACAAAAAGAATGTGTTTGAATCTCAACTCTGCAATTCATAGGCAATGTCAAAGACCTGCTATACAGTAGGCAATCAAGAAAAAATAGTGAAGAATATAGAATCAGTAACTAAATGTGTGATTCATATAATCATAAATATGATTTCTTCAGATCTTTAAAAATTGATCTAAAATGTTGATTTCTCAGTTTGAAACTATATACAGGGCAATTTGAAATGTGGGAAGATTGCTTTTGCTCTCTTTACCCCCCATTAATAAATTTGAAAGATATTTTCATCTAATGTGAGTGTGAGCATCTGGAGAATAGAGGGGAATGTGGGCTTATGAGTTGATAACAGAAGCTGGTTGTTAAGAATTAGTTGATAATAGATTAGCCAGAGATCACTCTGCTGCTCCTGAAAGATCTGCTCTGAGATTTCCAGGAACTACACAGACCTTTAGGCAGAAGGCAGGAGCCACAGAAGAGACAAATTACTTCAGTAGAAAAACTGGCCTCTTCCCATCAGCACTAACCATGCCCAACCCTCTCCCATGTCCAATAAAACCCTCCCTCCACATCTCCCCGTGCAGGTACTGCCCTACTTCTCCCCTCCCTTAACTCTCCCAAGATTTTTGACAGTTGCTTATATGATTTTTCCTACTTCCTCACCTCCCACTCATTTCTCAGCCCACTGCATTCTGCCTTCTACCACCTCACACACTCATTTCACTGGAGCATCACCTGTGAAAGCCACCAACAACTTCCTGATAGCTAAACCTAACAGACACTTTTCCATCTTTGTCTTACTTGGCCTTACAGTGGCTCTGGAGGATGGTAACTTTTTCTTGGAAATACTGACTTTACTAAACTTCCATAATTCGATAGTTTCATGATTTTCCTCCTGTGTATATTGAATCGTAATACATTCTCTTGGAGACTTTACAAAGGCACCCAGACACAACACTCCCAGACTGAACTTGTAGTTTTTCTCTGCACATAGTAGTTTTTCCCTCCTTGGAAGTGAGTGCCTCCCATGTGTATGAGGGCTGAAGCTAAAGACTCGAAAACCATCCTTGAATCTTCCCTCTCCCCCAGGGCCCAATCTGCCAGTCCACCTCCAACCAGTCAGTCAGTCAATGCTGATTATTATAGCCCCTACGTAGCACTCAAATACTTCTCTTTTTCTCCAGTTTTCTCAAACTGCCCTAGTCCAAGTAGCAGTTTAATAATTGGATGATCTTAATGGCCTCATGCCTCTGAGCCTTACTTTGCTTCTTTGTAACATGAGACAGAATGAACACCAAGTTTCTTCCTGCTGTATATTCTGTGATTGTAGGAATTTAAAACCATAATGGGGATCAGGGAAAATCAGTTCCAGTGCTTTGGAAGACCATCTCCCATTCCCCATTTAAATTAAATACTGGTATGTCCTCCTGGCCGGTGTGGCTCAGTAGTTGAGCATCAACCCATGAACCAAGAGGTCGCTGGTTCCATTCCCAGCGGAATCATGCCCAGGTTGTGGGCCCAATCCCCACTGGGGGGCATGCAGGAGGCAGCCAATCAATGTTCTCTCATAAATACTGGTATGTCCAAGATTATGCTTCATATTGTCCCTTAGCACTGCTCTTAAGGACAACCTCAGGGTCTTCCAGACCACTTGTAATAAGGCCCCTTTTTCTCTCATGGGGCCTTATGCCACATGGTGAGCTATGGGAAAGAAAACCTGAAAAACAGAAACAGATTGATGGAGATTGCGGAGGGCAGTGATGACAGAATCTGGTTGATTTTCTACAGTACTAAGATCAAAATGAAAGCCTCATAAAAGAGTAAAGGAATTGGTTCCGGGCTTTATATGGAAAAAAAGACATAAACAGACAGAAAAAGTTAAGTGACACAACACGGCAGATTCCGCTGACGAGTTCACTAAGCAGCCATTTGAATGGGAGAGAAAGTAGATTGCAAAGTGAGAAGAAACTTAAATAGGCCAGAGCCAGGAAGTAGGGGTCCCTTCCTGCCCTGAGGTTTCATTTGGTTCTGGAGTCTGTTAGTCCGTCTGAGTGAAGACTGGGTGAGGAGATCATATATCCTCTAAAAGAGGCACCCATCACAAGGAGAAGGGTGTGGCATCTCTCTCCAACGCTCATTAGCACATGAAAATGTGTCCCTGCATCACTCTGGTTAAGGATTAATTTTCTAATTGTGGGGATGGAACTCTCCTCTAAGTGAGCAGACCTTCACCCAAAAACACAGACTCACTCTGTATGGATACAACACAAAAACAGCTTTAACTCTGCCTTCCATCTTCCCAAGACCCACTGGGAAAGAAAGGGGAGTTTCTCTACCAAAGAGGGGAGTTAAGGGTTAGAGTGTTCCAGCTGTCCAAGCCACATGCAGGCCCCACTACAGACTGAAACCTTGGGAAGACTGGGTTCTTTTATCTGGTTAGGGAAACACAGGACTTCCAACAGCAGAGCACAGCAGGGCAACAGCAGTATCACAGACAGGATGAGTAACCTGTTACCTCGGAGCCTCCCAGGCGGATAGCATCTGGGCTCCTACCACTTATTGGGATAATTGGGTCCTGCCCTTTTGGAAAATGCCCCATCATTCCAGGGCTAGGCTTCACAGGCCAAAGTAACCTGCCAGTCCCTTTCAAATGTGTAACTAACAGCAATCTACACTTTTATATTTTAAATATGTTACTGGGGCTTCATTTCAAACTGCTAGTAAAATTGCCTCAGCTAGCTTTAAATCCAAAGCAGCGGCTTTTAAACTCTTTTGACAGCAACTCACAAAAAATATATAAAATAATTTTTGTCATAGACCAGTATACACACACATGCACGAAGCTAATAAAGAAAGTTTTATGAAATTGTACTGACCCTTGTTACATGTAATGCACTCTAATACTATCTTTTCCATTTTGTTTCATTGCTTTTCAGATGATTGTTGCAACCCCCATTAAATATTTTATAATAGTTATTTCATAATCCACTACCTGTCAGGACCTGCCGTTTGAGAAACACTATTTTAAAATTATAGGTTCCAGACAATCTAGCCAGTAGTCTGCTGTCCATATCTTTAAAAGACTCATTTAAATGCATTATCAAAAAGCAACATTTGCTGCAGGAACCTCAGTCCCCCCAAAGGGCATTATATTAGGGATTCCTACTGTAACTCAGCAAATGAATAACCAGCCTTGCCTTTGCAGGACTGAGATGTCAGTGAAACATCAAGTGAGAATGACATCAAATCAGAACGGAGTTGGAAGAGGAGGACCTTCACCAAATGCAACGTGTGGTCCCTCTGGAAAGTATAGAACAGCCTAGAGTGAGGTGAAAGGAGCAAAACAGAAAAAAGATATAAATGGAGAAAATGTCAAGCTCGCAACTTCTATCGCGAAGCTTCACAAGTCGCACTTGTGCTTCCAACTCTGTAAGACAGAGTAATACTCAGAATGGCTTCGGTGATCATGTGGCCTTGGGTATCTCAGCAGACCTCATTTCAGTCATCTGAAAGGATAACTGCAAATTAAATTAGTTCATCCTAATTATACAAAAATGATCAATTCAAATAAGCAAGGTAATTCGCTTCTAAATTAAAATTTTTTTTTCAATCACTTGGCATCTCAAATCAAAGCAAACGGGTAATGTTACCAATTATGTCAATTTGACTCTTAAATTTAAATACATAAACATATGATGAACAAGATTAAAATTCTTATTGGATATGCACTTAACTTATTAACATCTATACGAGGGTAGGGGGCCACAGGCAAGATGTGAAACAGGGTCATATCCCTGAAAACCAAACAAGGTTGCCACAAAGATGCCTTTGTGAGAATCTAGCAGCACAGTGAGTCCCCAAAATCTATTAAACAGGTTATCGCCCCAGGAAAAGTAAGGTAGATAACACTAGTAAAGGCAACACTATGGAAGCTTATGAAATATTTATCAAGAGAAATATTTGATAAATATTCCATTGTAGGAAGCAATATATAAAGTGTTAAACTTCGACATGGTTGCACTTATGAGCATAGACTCGTAGGAAGAGAAATGGAAACATATTAAATATCCATGTTTTGTCAGGCATTACTAAGTAATTCCAAATACATTGTAGCATTGGAAACTAGGAATCAAAGACATTTAAATAACTTGCCCTGGGTCTCATCGTGATAAATGATAGAACTAAGATGTAAACTCCATCTTCTGATTACACATCAATTATTCTTGTTACATCGATATCACTTTATCCTGAACCAGTACTCAAAATACGATACTGCTTAAACTATTTGCATAAATATTTCCTCAGATTTATGATCGAGGTCAATTCAGATCTCAATTTCAAGGTTCATGAGCAATAAAGGGATCTTTAAAGAAAAAATATGTAAAAAATATACATGCATTCTGGGTGGCATTATGAATCTTTCAAACATTTGATACAGTATTCTTTATGTTTCATGTAAGGACAAAAGAAGTTATCTCTCACTATATAACAAACCACACCAAAGTGTAATATCTTAGAACACTGCAGTAATTTACTCTTGTTTCCTATGGTTCTGTGGATTGACTGGGATGGCGTAGGGTCTCCTAAGAAGTGCAGTCAGATGTCAGCTGAGGCTGCCATTACCTGTAACGCTCAGTTGGTCTGGACATCAAGTTGGTTCACTCACATTACTAGCAGAGGATGCTGGCTATTATTTGGGGCTGCCAACTGAAGAGTCTATATGTGTGGCCTTTCCTTGTGACTTGGGTTTCTTTCAAAGTGGCAGCTGAGTTCTCAAGAGAGCATCCCAAGAGTAAATGTTCCAGAAGACCCAGGATTCTTACACACTAGCCTCAGAAGTCCCAGAAAGTCGCTTGCATAGCATCCTATAGGTTGAGTCAGTCATTGAGGTCTAAGAGTAGGGATCAACCCCACCTTTGGATCTGAGAAACAACATAACGAAGGGAGGGAAGGATGTTAGCCTTCACACTTTAGTCTTCTGCCTCCCACCGTCACCTCTACCCAACTGAGTACAGGGGAAATATATGATACAATTGTAACAACATAAATTATTTTGTTGTATTTTCTCTATTCTTTGGCTCTGTTTCTTTCTCTGGAAACACAGCATTTCTTGAGTGAAAAAATAAAAGTCTCTCTTTTTTCCATTCTAATATTTTTCCCATCATTACCTTTCTTTTCTTTCTTTCTTTCTAACTAAAGATAAAAGGTTAAAAATAATAATAATAATAAAGCAGCAACATATCTAATTAGTTCTTAATCTTATGGTTAATTTCTATCCATATCTCCCATCTGATATCCACCTTACTGACTCAGTCATCATCCTTATGAGAAGGTAATAATAGAATTTTTTAATGCAAGTAAAGAATAGGAAAAAAAAAAAAAAAAGAAAAAGTAGATTATTAAGAGAGAAGAAAAATATAAGTAAAAAGAAAAGAAATCAGTATAACCCATGGACACAGACAACAGTGTGGTGATGACCAGAGGGAAGGGGGGCTGGGTGAAGGAGGACAAGGTGGGGGACAATTTTTTTTTTTTATCCTCACCCAAGGACATATTTTTTTTTTTTTTTTGCAAATTTCTCCAGATAGAGCAGGAGAGAAGGGGGGAAGAGAGAGAGAGAAACATCGATGTGAGAGAGACGCATCGAGTGGTTGCCACCTATACAACCCCAACCGGGCCGGGGACAAACTGCAACTGAGGTACACACCCTTAGGGGGAACTGAACCCGGGAATCTCTGGTCCGCAGGCCGACGCCCCAACTGCTGAGCCAAACCGACAAGGATGGGGGGACAATTTTTAAAAAGAAAGAAGTCAGGAAGACTAAACAGTATTAAGCCCAAGTGGCTGGAAAGACCAAGAGAAACAGGTGAAATTCTTCCCGTATAATGCTGAATCCATCCCTTCCTGTCCAGTCATTGCCACCATTGCCAGCCTAGTCCAGCTTTATTTCTAATGACTGAATTATCGCTGTGTCGTCATATCCAATCTCCCTTCCTGGAGTCTGCATCCCCCTTAGAAACCATCAAAAACAGTTTTCCTTATAGTGTTCCCAATTTAAAAACAAAAATTAAATGACTTCTGAAGGATAAAGTCATTTATAAAAATATAAGTATTTTAAGGATTTTCATAATCTGACCAAATACATAGAAAAATGAGACCATAACTCATTATTACATCATGAAAAATGTGAAATCTAAATCAAAGAAAACATTAAACAACACCTAGTTGGTGTGGCTCAGTGGTTGAGTGTCGACCCATGCACAAGGAGGTCGTCGATTTGATTCCCGGTCAGGGCACATGCCCAGGTTGTGGGCCCAATCCCCAGTGGGGGGCATGCAGGAGGCGGCCAATCAATGTTCTCTTTCATCAATGTTTCTGTCTCTCCCTTCCTCTCTCTCTAAAAGCAATAAAGAAAAAAAGAAAAAAGAAATAATAATAAACAACAAAAAGATTGTGTTCCACAAAGCAGTGTGGCAACATTATAAGCTTATTAATTACAGCACTTAGGGTCCAGACCACTTCTCACAAATACAGCCTTCTCATTTCTGCCTTCTGTCCTTCGCATTAACTGATCCTATCACCAGGAGCTTCCCTGCTGCTCTCTGTCTTCCTGAATCCTATCTCAATGGAACCCACAAGAAGACCCCTTCTTTATGGAAACTGGTGTTAGCTGATTCATTGAGGAGAAGTGTGATTAGCAGGATTATTCTGGACCTGAAGTACCTTGTTTAACTACAAGCATCCAATTTGATTCTCTATAGAGACCAGGTTGCCCAAGTTCCATTTCACTTTTCACTCTGTAGATTTGTTCAGTACACAGTAGTTTAAAGGCCATTTCACCCTAGTTTAGTAGATAATTCAACCAGCATCCATTCATTTACACAACTTTGATTTGCAATAATTACAAACATTAATTACAGAAGCAGTTGAGAAAATACCATTGCTAATATTGTAACTCTTTGGGAGTCTGATATAAATGGAATTTTTTTTTAAATTAGATATTTGAAGATAATGATGGGTGTAGTCCATGATCAAACAGATTTTGTGATGAGAAAAGTTTATTGCCAGGTATAATTAAAGCTATAGGTACCATTTTGAAAGCACAGACTTTAGGGGGCAAGGAAAGAAACTTTTTGAAGTAAAGTACAAATTAGGAATAATTACAATGATGATCACGGAATGTCAACATCCATTTTCATCATGATGAGCTCAGTATCCTTCAAAGTTTCATTGAGCCCAGGAAAGCATTAGTATAAAAGCAAATGCAGTTTTGGGAAGACTACCTTGAGTATTAAGGAGTAGAGTGATTGGCAGCCAGCAAACATAAATGTGGGATAAGGCGTAAATGTCTTGATTACCAACTGAGATTTTACCCTTCAAAATATCTTATTAAAAAATAACTAGTTTTCCCTCAGAACTTATATGCATGTATGTGTAACCAATGGACATAGACAACAACACTGGGGGAGGGAGTGGGATCGGGAGGAGGGTGTCAAAGGGGGGAAAAGGAGAAAACATCTGTAACAAAAATAAATTAATTAAAAAAAAAAACTAGTTTTCTTTTTCAGGTCCATTGTTGCATGCAATTGTTGTTTTTCTTTTTAAATCTATTTTGAATTCAAATCTGGGTAAAACTAAACTTTTTAGAGGAGTGTATAAAGGTGGTAAAATTATGAAGAAAAGCAAGCAAAAGATTGTTATATCAGACAAAAGAGTGAAGGCTTCTGAGGCAATATCAACATTCTTACTTGACATGAGTGGTAGATGCTCATTTCATTCTATTCATGTGTGTTTTCTGCATTTCCCTGTTTATGAAGATGTTATATATAAAATTCACTGATGATGAAATGTTCAACTTGCAGGTGTCTGTCACTACCATAACCAGTGCTTTGTCCACATTCCCTCTTACCCAGTGGTTGTGCATTTACTGGTGACTTGTCTTCTAGAAGAAATAGTGAACCTGGTCTGGCCCTCAGTGATATTTCAAAACAGCCTCTTTATGAATGGACATGAGGTGTCCCTCTTAAGACAAGGATGAAATGTTATACTTTGTATTATTAAAGAACCTGATACGATGTTACACAACTAGTACGCTTTCATTCATTCGACAGATATTTATTGACTTACCTACCAACTGACTCCCTGGAAAGCCACAGCAGTGTGCCAGCTGCTATGGTTAGATGGCACTTGATGAGTGCTATAAAGACACTGGAGAGTCAGCGATTTATCCCGCTGTCAAATTTATTTTGGCTAATGGATATCACTTACTCTCACTTTCATTTAAGTCTTACAAAAGGATACTAGAGCGGATTGACCAGTTAGAAGGTGAAGACTTAATAAAAATTGAAATAGAAAGAGTCAGATACAGGAGGGAATAAAAAAGCAGAGGAATTAGGAGGCAGCGCGTGTACAACCAGCCAGGCCGCGGTGCCCCGCACAGTTTGAGTTGAGTCAGGTATTCTTCCTCTTTCCTTGCTCAGTCTTTCCTCTTGCCCATCCTCTCATCTGGAGGAGTCAAGCCCAGCACAGATGACACCAAGACAGGTCAACGCTAAGGAGAGGTCCGAGGATCAAAACTTGGCTGAGTGGGATAAAAAGTTCTGAGCAGCCAGAGGCAGAAAAAGCCAGAAAGTTAACACCACCCATATTCAAAGGAGTGCCAACGGGGAAAAGCAGAAAAGCCCAAGTTAATCATCAAGTCCTCAGGGACGAAGACTGAGCCAGAAGCTGGGAGGAGAACAGGAATTAAGAAAGTCAAGTGCCAGATAAAAACAGAGAGACTTGAAGGAAAAAAAAAAAAAAAAAGGCAGCCCAGCCAGTGTGGCTCAGTGGTTGAGCATCAACCCATGCACCAGGAGGTCGCAGGTTCAATTCCCAGTCAGGGCACATGCCCAGGTTATGGGCCCAATCCCCAGTGGGGGGCATGCAGGAGGCGGCCAATCGATGTTCTCTCTCATCGATGTTTCTGTTTCTATATCTCTCTCTTAAATCAATAAAGAAAAAGAAATTTTTTTTAAAGGCAAAGTGAAATAAAGGGTCCAAGACAATAATTGGAACCATTTCCTGGGGTTTGACGCTGGACTTTGGGTTACCTTAATTGAAAAGCACAGGCTGTGGGCAGACACCTTCCCTCATTATGACTTTTATCTCTCACCTTACTGACAGTCGGTTATTGACAAGGCATTAAGAACACTTACCAAACAAACTGTGGAAGCTTTTTAGGCAGTCCTGCTGATGAACCAACTTAGTCTGGACTGATTTGGCCATGAAGATGACCACATCGCCTGAGGACAGTTCTCCCCAGATTCCTCCATTGACTATTTTGGGAAATAAAGCTCTTGAAGAAATGGTATATTTAAATAAGTCAGTCCAGGTTTGAACGGCCTGAGACACTGGTAGATGGAAACACCTCACCAGTAGAGAATTTACTGAACACTTACTATGTCTCATGCAGCATGCTTACACAAAGTACTTTAAATATAACATCCCAGTGTATTTAACATTTTTTTAACTTATCTTTATTGTTGAATGTATTACAGATGTTCCTCATTTTTTTCCCATTGCCCTCCTCCTCCCCATTCCTGCCCCCCTCCTGCCTTTCCCCACACTGTTGTCTGCATCCATTGGTTATGCATATATTCATATAAGTTGTTTGGTTTATTTCTTTCCATCCCCCAACCCCCCTTCCCTTTGAGGTTTGTCAGTCTAACAAGCAATTTGTATTTCTTAATCCCTTCACCTTTTTCACCCATCCCCCCAGCCCCCATCCATCTGGTAACCAACAAAAGTTCTCTGTATCTATGAGAATATTTCTGTTCTGCTTGTTCATTTTGTTTGTAGATTCAATTGTTGATAGATATGTATTTATTGCCATTTTATTTGTTCATATTTTTTTATCTTTTTCTTCAAGAAGACCCTTCAACATTTCATATAATAATGGTTTGGTGGTGATGAACTCCTTTAGCTTTTCTTTGTCTGGGAAACTCTTTATATGGCCATCGATTCTAAATGACAGCTTTGCAGGATAGAGTAATCTTGGTTGTAGGTTCTTGCTTTTCATCACTCTGAATATTTCTTGCCACTCCCTTCTGGCCTGCAAAGTTTCTTTTGAGAAATCAGCTGACAGTCTTATGGGAACTCCCTTGTAGGTAACTAACTGCTTTTCTCTTGCTGCTTTTAAGATTCTCTCTTTGTCTTGAACCTTTTGCATTTTGATGATGATGCGTCTTGGTGTGGGCCTTTTGGGGTTCATCTTGTTTGGGACTCTCTATGCCTCTTGGACTTGTATGTCTGTTTCCTTCACCAAGTTTGGGAAATTTTTTGCCATTATTGTTTCAAATAGGTTTTCGATTTCTTGTTCTCTCTCTTCTCCTTCTGGCACCCCCAAGATGCGAATGTTGGCACGCTTGAAGTTGTCCCAGAGGCTCCTTACACTATCCTCATTTTTTTGGATTCTTTTTTCTTTTTGCTGTTCTGATTGGGTGTTTTTTGCTTCCTTATATTCCAAATCGATGGTTTGCTTCTTGGCTTTACCTACTCTACTATTGCATCTGTGTAAACTATTCTTTATTTCAGTTAGTGCATCCTTCATTTCTGACTGGTCCTTTTTTATGCTCTTGAGGCCCTCACTAAGTTCACTGAGGTTCTCACTAAGTCCATTGAGCATCTTTATAAGCAGTATTTTGAACTCTGCATCTGTTAGGTTGCTTAACTCCATTTCACTTAGTTCTTTTCCTGGCGTTTTGTTCTGTTCTTTCATTTGGGACCTGTTTCTTTGTCTCCTCATTTTGGCTGCCTCCCTGTGTTTGTTTCTATGTATCACTTAGCGAGAGGTATGGGGCTAGCTGAGACCAGATGCTGCTTGTTTGAAAGAATTTAGGAAAAGCTGAAGCAGGATCCAAGACAGGCCAATCCTATGGTAAAGCAACTGGCAACAGCTTGGGTGGGCCTGGAAGTTGGGTGGGGCGGGGCCTCAGGGAATCACCAGGGTGGGGCCAACAGTGTGAGCCAGGTTGCTGGAGTCCCAGATATGGCGGCGTCTGCCGGCCCAGGGAAGGGCTCACCAAGGGAACAAAAGCCTCTGATAGCACGTCTGTCCAGGAGAAAGCTGCCTCTCCAGCCCTCGCTCCAATGCCAAACAGCTCAGTTCTTCCCCATATGATTCTGGTGCCTTTCAAGCTGCCTCCCGCACGCTGGAGCCTGGAGGGAGCGAGTCTGAGTAAGTCTGTGCGCGGGCCCTTTAAGAGGAGCTGACGGGGTCTCCAGCCGCCTCAGCCTCAGTTCCCGCTGGTTTTTCCAGCCAGAAGTTATGGGGACTTCTCTTCCTGGCACTGGAACCCTGAGCTGGGCGCCTGGTGTGGGACGGGGACCCCTCGGTCCTCAGGGAGGACCTTCCCAGCCGAGGTGTCCTCCTAATTTTTATCCGCCACACGTGGGTGTGGGACCAGCCCGTCGTGCCTCCGCCCCTCCTACCAGTCTCGAGGCGGCTTCTTCTTTAATTGCGTAGTTGTGGGACTTCCATTCAGCTTGATTTCAGGCGGTTTTGAATGATGGTTGTTCTGTAGTTTAGTTGTAACTTTGATGTGGTTGTGGGAGGACGCGATACCTCGTTTACCTACGCCGCCATCTTGACCGGAAGTCTCGTATTTAACATTTTAAAACTTCTCCATTTGGTTCAAATCAATTAGATTTTTTTTAAGGATCTTGATCCTCCCCACCCCAATTTAAACCGTAATTCCCTGAAGACTAGGACTATCTTGCCATATTCTTTTGAACCTCCATAATTTCCTGTCAGCCCTCAAACTGTGAAGCACGCACTGGGGGCCCTTAGCACCTCAAAGATCATCTCAGTCCTACCTGTCCCACAGTAGAAAAGTGACTTGCTCTGTCCATGTGCTGCCAAGTGTGCAGCACCAACCTAAAAATAAGGGTTTTCTTTTCTTATTGTCTTCTCTTTTACTGCTTTCCAGCAAAGCAACAATTTAAACGTCTCTGCATCTTGGCCTGACTCCACAGACACTCTGCAATGCCTGAGCCAGGTCAACCAGAGGACCTGTGTGTGTGTGTGTGTGTGTGTGTGTGTGTGTGTGTGTGTGTGCATGTGTTCATGTCACACAACGTGATTGCCGATGGGAGATGGGAGACAGGCACATGCGTGTTTATGCCAAAGAGATGGTAGGGCCCCCAAAACTTGGCTTTATTTTTGTGGCACTAGTGTTACATTTCGGGGAGAGAGTTGGGGATCAGCTAGGGGGTGGATTCCTATGTCTAATTGTGTAGGGAGGCTCAGGTATGAAGACAACTGAAGTCTGTACCAGCATTGGAGTATTTCATTCTGGAAACGAAATGATGCGATGTGCATTCCCCTCCTCCCTCCCTCCTCCCTTCCTTGGTGCCCTTCCAAGGTGGGGCCCCTTGGTACTGGCTTCTCAGTCCTCCTCCCTGGGGAGGCTGATCAAGGCCAAGCGGGCCAGATGGGGCTGCTGGCAGAGATGCTGCTGATCTGGCTCTTTCTCATCCCACCTTCCGTCTGCCAGTGCTTTGGTGGTGGCGGCGCCTGTCCTGATGAGGTTGGAATTACACCCTGCAGCCGGCGGCCTGTGTCCCAGCAAGCATCCAGTTGTGTTCCCCAGTCCTCTACCTACCTGCTCAGGGCTGTAATGGGCAATTATCTTGTGACTCCCATTTTACACTTCACACATCAGCTTTCTCTCAAGACAGTTATTTGATCACTAACCACTTTGAATATCATGATCATCGGCTCATTTATTTTTTCTATTCTAAAGGATGGTGCTAGGGTGTACAGGGAGCCGCCGAATCGATTTCCACATTTGCCAAGGCATCCGAGTGTGAGCTGCCTATCACGGTGCTGACTTTAATAAAAGGTTATTACTGAGATCATTATTTAGCATTTATATAGCTCCTCACAGTTGTTTACCCATTATTCTCAGAGCACCCCTGTCAAGGTGATCAGTATTAGCAACCCCCATTGTACAGGCAATAAATCAGGGAGAGGTTTTAGGAATATCCAAAAGAGGACACAAAATGATTAACTACAGAACTGGGCCGGGCTGAGACCTCCCTCCCTCTAACATTCCTGTTGAGTTCATTCATTCCATCAGTCTGGTTAGCAGACCTACAGAGTCCGCTCCCCTGGCAGGTTACAGCTCAAATATCCCGACAAGCTTTCCCTGGCTGCCCTATCTAAAATAGCATCCCCTCCCCAGTCACACTGCTGGGTTTATGGACTTCACAGTGCTTAGTGCTACTGAAGTTAATCTTGTTTGTGTATTTGTGTTCCTGTTTATTATCTGTCTTTGCCATTCAAGAAGGTCATCTCCATAACATCAGCACTCTCGCCTGGGTTGTTCATTGCTGTATCCATCCTCTTTGTTGAAAGCACCTGGCATACAGTGGGTGCTCAGTAATGCTTGCTGAGTGAATGGCAAGGACAAGAGCCCTTAAATACTCCTCCTCATGCATCATTTCCTATGCCTTTTCCTCTCTTTCTGAACTCCTGGATATAGTCACACATACAGTCAGTTGTTCTTAATTATCCTAGAGCTAATGATCTAGTTTGTGGATGGCCCCGGTTCTTGGCTTCCTTTCCTCTGGAGATTCCTCCATATCTTTCCGTCATTTCTTGACTTTCGTTGAGAGGGGTGAAGAAGAGAGTAGAAAGATGAAGTTCCTATGAAACAATTTTACTAGTTCTAATAGCTTTGGAAAGGTACAAAGCTGAAATTATTCATTCCAAGATTTCTCTTTTACCTTGTTTGTGACTATTTTAAAAATCCATCTGTTTTATATATGCAATACAGTGAAATGTACTTTGAAAAAGTTAAAAGCACCGTATAAATGTAAGATATAATTATGTATGTACATAGTCCCATTAACCTTGATAATTGAGAGTTGGTTCAATTAGTTTTGATAGAATAGTAACTCACACTCTTCTAATGGATAAAGCTGGACAAGGACTTTGAAAATGTACCTTTGGTTGATTTTTTTTTTCAATCATCAAATCAAGATAAAGCTTGAAATCCCTTCATAGCCTGAAAAGTTGCCAGTAACACTGATTTCTCATCCTCAGGTAAGAGTAGACAAATGGTACCAAACACGTGGATTTTCTTGCTTCAAATTTTAGGTGATGACAGTAAAATTCCTCCCTGTTCCCCCTAAAAATCTTAAGATGATCTTGGAAGAAAGACCCACCGGAAAATCTAAAAGTGAAGTTTTCTATGTAAAGCTTGTTTCTAATGTTCTTTATAGCCCTATATGCAACCATAAAATGGGTTGCCTTTTTGTGTTGAATGTAGGGGCTCACCATAGTACCTTACATAATAACATCGCTATTGCGTTTGGTCTTCACTGTAATTGTGTCCATAGATATTGTTGTTGCCACTTTATAGATGAAAAGTGGAAGCAAAGCCAACGGGTGCCTTACTGAAGGTTTTGGAAGTCACCAAGAAGACTGGTCTGGCTCAAATCCCCTGGCCCATTTAACGTTCTCCACGATGATGTTAGAAAACCACACTGGAAAGGGAAGACTCGTTCCAGCACTCTGTCACACCACCAAGCTTCAAAGAGCAGGCATATATTTTAAATTGGCCACATTTACCCAGTCTGTACCTTATCCCAGGCCCTTTGCATACAACAATGGTTCTCACATTTGAGAGTACCTGCTTGTTAAAACAAAATTGCTGGGCCCCAAGGCCAAAGTTTCTTCTTGAGTTGGTCCAGGGTGGGACCCAAAACTTTGCAGTTCTACTAAGTTCCCAGGTGATGCTAATGATGTTGTTCGAGGACCACAATTGGAGAACCAGTCACAGAGCAATCTAGCAATGAGGAGGAGGCAAGACTAGTGTCACGTGAGAATGGGGTAAAGGGACTTTTCAACAGGACAGACGAGGAATGGGGCCCTGACCAGGGGGATGATGGTGGGGAAGTACAGAGCAGCAGTCGAGAGAACAGATCAACTGCTTCAAAGGACATCGGACCATGTTCCTGGTCATTTCAAATCACAAATCAGCAGTAAATCATCTCTAGTGCCTATGCCAGGTACACAAGAAGTACTTGATATTCATTTTTAAAAATAGCAATCCTGTCTAGAAATTAAGCTGTGAGTTTTATCTTACTTTCCCTTCCTCTCACATCAATAACCTCATTCAAGGGCAATGTAGGTTGCAAAAGCATCTTCCAGGGAAAGGCATCCATAGCTGTACCTTGTTAGCCAGCACATCTGTCTGTATGTAAAATCATACAAAACCTGATTCATTTTTTTTAATTTTGTATTAATTAATTTATTATTTTGTTACAGATGTCCCTCCTTTTCCTCCCCACCCCTGTTGCCACCCCCCACCACCACCTTCACCTTACTGTTGTCTGTGTCCATTGATCATGCACATATGTATATAAGTTCTTTGGTTTATCTCTTCCTGTCCTCCCATCCCCCAACCCCCACCCCTGAGGTTTGTCAGTCTGTTCCCTACTTCTATGTCTCTGGGTCTATTTTGCTCATCAGCTTATTTTGTTTATTATATTTCACGAATAAGTGATATTATGTGATGTTTGTCTTTCTCTGATTGGCTTATTTCACTTAGCATATTACTCTCCAGGTCCCTCCATGTCATCTCAAAGGATAAGAGATCTTTCTTTCTTACAGCTGCATAGTACTCCATTCTGTAAATGTACCACAGCTTTTTTATCCACTCATCTACTGATGGACACTTGGGCTGTTTCTAGATCTTACCTATTGTAAATAGTGCTGTTATGAACATAGGGGTGCATGTATTCTCTCTGATTGGTGTTTCAGGCTTCTTAGGGTATATTCCTAGAAGTGGGATCACTGGGTCAAATGGCAGTTCCATTTTTAATATTTTGAGGAAACACCATAGTGTTTTCCATAGGGGCTGCACCAGTCTGCATTCCCACCAGCAGTGTACTAGGGTCTCCTTTTCTCCACACCCTCGCCAGCACTTGTTGTTTGATGATTTGTTGATAGCAGCCATTCTGACAGGTAAACCTGATTACTTTATTACTTCATGTTAACACATCCTTGAAGTAAATAATGTTCAAAATAAATATAGAGTACAAGAAGCATCCACCTCTACCAAGTGGGACTAAAAATTATTCAGTCATCAGACCATATCAATACCTCATGAAACATAGATAAGCCTTTATCCAACCAACAGTCATTGAGTATCTACTACGTGACAAGCACCATGGATGTGCCTGTAAACAAAGATAAACATGGGCTCCTCTCACAGCAGTTCAAAATCTAGCAGTCTTTTTCGAATGCTCTTAAATCTGCCTAAGGATTGTGTTTTGTTTGCCATAAAAATTATAAAACAAGGACAGAAGAAGGAGATAGTTAGCTTTTCCAAATTGGACCACCTCTGTTGTCTAATGACTCAACTGAGGAGAACGCTTTGGTTCTGATTTATTTCACCAAGCTCAGATATATTTTGCTGTCACAGAGAGAGTCTGGGGAACATCCAGCAAGCATTCACTCCCCTGGTCTTTAAGTATAGTGAGCATTTTATCACTTACACCTTTCCATGCCCAAAGTGAGTGCCACTAGGGGTTTTTTAAAATATCATTTCCTTTACTGTCTCCCAAAATAACAGGGTCACTTCAGGACCAGTGAGTGGTTGGCACTGGGATGTGTTTCCCAGAAGTACTAATAGTTCTGGAGAGGAGCGAGTATTTTCACAGCTGCAGGTCTGGGTGCTGAACTTCCTACTGTCAGTGAGAATCACGTCCCAGTGAAAATACAGAAGAGGAACTGACCGTCAACGGGATAAGGTGACAGGGAGTGTTGTTTACTTGAGTCAGAGAGCGACCAAAAATGATTTCTGCAGCTGGAACAAAACAAAGACAAGGGTTGAAGGTCAACTTCCTCTTTTATTTTGGCTAACGAAGCACTCCTCAGCAGCCTTTCTGAAATGTTTTGGGTCTGCTGACTATTTCAACT
The DNA here is from genome assembly GCA_030848825.1 of Tadarida brasiliensis. Taxonomy (NCBI): domain Eukaryota; kingdom Metazoa; phylum Chordata; class Mammalia; order Chiroptera; family Molossidae; genus Tadarida; species Tadarida brasiliensis. Next base: position 39,882,654 of record CM061269.1, read on the forward strand.
CTATAAAAGATCCCACATATTGTACCTACTCTACCTTTCGGGCACTAGAGGGAAACAAATGGAAATGACTTCTTTAGAATTAATGAAGTCATGCCCAGCCAGTGTGTCTCAGTGGTTTAGCGTCGACCCATGCATCAAGAGGTCGCTGGTTCGATTCCCAGTCAGGGCACATGCCCAGGTTGTGGGCTCAATCCCCAGTGGGGGGCATGCAGGAGGCGGCCAATCGATGTTCTCTCATCATTGTTTCTATCTCTCTCTCTCTCTCTCCCTTCCTCTCTCTAAAAAAATCAATAAGGAAAAGAAAAAAATTTTTAATTAAAAAAAAAGAAGTCATGTCCAGCTGGTGTAGCTCAGTGGTTGAGCATCAGCCCATGCACCAAGAGGTCGCTGGTTCGATTCCCGGTCAGGATACATGCCCAGTTTGTGGGCCTGATCCCCAGTGAGGGGCATGCAGGAGGCGGCCAATTGATGTTCTCTCTCATCGATGTTTCTATCTCTCTCTCCCTCTCACTTCATCTCTCTCCAAAAATTAAAAAAAAAAAAAAGAAGTCATTCTTGGGACCCAGCTCTCCCTGCCACACCCTCAACCGCATCCATTTCTAAATGTTATGCATTTTGTTTGTTAAATGCTGCTCACACCCATCCACATTGCTCCCCCTTAGCCACCACAGATGCAGTCTGCGCTGATGCCATCCCTCAGAGATTATTGCATCTTGTAACTGGTCTCTTGCATCTTGGTTAGCCCCCTCCAAACTATTCTTCATGTTCATATACAGTAATTCATTAATTTATAGTAATTCATTCACAATAATCCTTTGAAAACTCAAATAACGCTACTAAAATCTGAATACCCCACACATACACGTAAAATCTAACTAAATTTTTTTCTCTGGCTCCCTATTGCTCCAAACACTTAACTACTTGATTTGGCCCAGAAACTCTGCCTAATCTGTGTCTCCCATTCTTTTCCCTCTTTTTGTTGCATCATGTTCCTCCCTCCTCACTCCTTTCCCTCCGACTCCCCTGCCTGGAACACTTCTCCTCCGGCTTTGCCAAGTTGTCTCCTATTCACCTTTAGCTCTTAACTCACATCAGCTCCTGAGGCATGCTTGAGGAAGACCCTCTCTTGCCTGGTTTAGGCCAAATCCCCTTGGTTTAAACTCCCTTGGCATCATCAACAGCTCACGAACTCTTCATGAATGCATCACAGGACGTTTACACAATCTTGTATGATTGTTTAATTTCTGCCTGGTCTCCCCACTAGACTGTAAGATGCATGAAGGCAAGGACTCTATCTCTTTTTGCTTACCATTGTATTCCAGAGCCTAGACAGTGTCTGGCATATGTTAGGTACTAAATAAATACATTCATTTCAAAGGAAGGAAGGAAGACTGTATGTGTGGTACATGGATACTACTAAAATAATAAAGAGGAGATCTAACATTTTAAATGAATGATAATAATAGGTAACATATTAAACTTCCAATGTTAGGTAAAGTTCTAAGGTATATTTATAATGTATTCCTCATGCCAACATATAAGCTAGTTATTTTTATTATCCTCATTTCAGAAATGAGGAAACTGAGTTGTGTAGAGGTTAACTACTCAAAATCACACAGCCAGTAATATACCTCATAACTGGGGAGATATTATGATCATACAGAACCACAAGGAGCCAATCTGTTCTGGGAATCTTATTGCCCAACCATTTTTAAGGGTTTTAGCAACCACTGCTTTTAAGGGTCAGGGATTTATCTTATTTGGAGTTAAACTTTGCTATAAAAAAAATTCTGTCCTTTTTACAAATGTGTCAACCCCCTCAACAGATGGAGAAGATCAGTGTTGCTCTTATCTGGATTTCAGCTGCCGCTGTGTCACTTTCGGGTGAAATTTTTCTACATGAATGAATGGATGGGCCAATTAAAATGAGCACAATGTAAAACAACAGCCCACCCTCACCTCGGTTTGACTATATTGTTTTAAAGTGAGCAGAATCGAAATTGAAGATCCTAGATGATGGGATGAAAGAAAGAGTGACAAAGAGAGAGCTCAGAGTATGAGAAGAAGGAAAGAGCAGTTCCCTAGGAAGACACATTGAAATAGAGATACATTTGTTTAGAAAAGAGAAGATAAAAAGGAATGTGCTGCCCTCCAGACATCTACAGGAAGCCACTTGCTGTGCACACCACCATAGATCAGTTTATTTTGGGTCTGACCTGGAGTAGAAAGCTAATGTTTAGACAAGGCAAAGCCTTCTGCAGAAGGGAGGAAGGGAGGAAGGGCATCCCATGGAAATAGCAAATAATTTATTTGCAGAGTGGAACTCTAGATGGAGCAGTTCCCCCTATTTGAATTTTCTGTGGAGTCTGATGCTGATTTCACTGGCTTAGTGACTATCAGAAAGATGACTAGGAGCAATCCCTTAGCTCTGTGATTGGAAATCGAATTGAATGATCCACCACTTAGGAAGTAGAACCTGACTCTGTGGGTGGAATTCATGTACAGAGGGGAAGGCAGAAGATTCAGAGGAAGAGGAGAGGGAGGGAGAGGAGTTATAGTAGGAAGAACTTGAGAAGGTGTCCAAAAACATGGTGTGTGCTACAGAATGTGATACGGGGCACAAGCTCGAGTCCAACTGCTGGGATTTGAATCTGGGCTTCATCATCTACCAGTTCTAACCTCCCTAAACCTCAGACTTCCCACCTTTAAAATTGGGACTATAAACGTATCTAGTTCATAAAACTTTCTAAGGATTAAAGAACTTAATCGTTGTTAAGTTCATAGCACACAGTAAATGTTTCACAAATACTAGTGAAGAAGATCTATCATCTGATAGCATCAGCCTGAAGTCTTAGCTGTGCTGAACAGTGTTGGAATCCACCAGAAATAACCAGAAACGATAACAAGGCTGTATCACACTCTCTTCTGGAGGAGGCCATCCCCTAACAGTGAGCTTTGTACCTTTGATGCAGAAAGCCAAGTGAGATGCCATCTTCCAGAAATTGTCCATTCCAGGCTGTTTTATAAAATCATTTTCTTGTCACCCTGGCTGGTGTGGCTCAATTAGTTGGGCATCATCCCATGAACCAAAAGGTCACTGGTGCAATTCCTGGTCAGGGCACATGTCCAGTCAGGGCACATGTCCAGGTTGTGGGCTCAGTCCCAGCTAGGGGACCTGCAGGAGGCAGCCGACTGATGTTTTGTTCTCACATCAATGTTTTTCTCTCTCCCCCTCTCATTTCCTCTCTCTCTAAAAGCAATAAAAAAAATCTTTTAAAAAAATCATTTTCTTGTCTCCCTCTTTTAGCTTCCATTCTCCATCCGTTTTCTTTTCGCTTACTTTTCTACTTTGTTCTCTACTTTCCAGTCCTCTGAAACCTCTGCTCCTCTCCACATGTGAGGATCCTGTCGAGACAGACTAAGCAGATCTGTTTCCTCGATGTTTAAACACCGGGGGCCAAGAGGGGAAAATGTTTCCTTTGGGTGGGTGCCAAGTAACTTCGGGGAGTGGGGGGAGAGTTTTTAATGACACAGTAAGAAAGAAAATATTTATGTTTCATTTTAATTGAACTTTTCTTAAGCTCACTACATTTTAGTAGGTGAAAAAAAAATCACCGTATTGAGAACACTGGGAACAAAAATACACATAGCTCTGGCTTTGTGCACAGAAATGGAAAAAGCACATTGGGCAAAGGGAGGTCTAGCACAGGCACCTCGTATGGGGGAGAGTTGCCCCACCAAAACTCTGAGCTTAGTAGCACGAACTTTATTTTTTTTTCTATATTGATTTTAGAGAGAGAGGAAGGGAGAGGGAGAGAGAGATAGAAACATTGATGAGAGAGAGCGATTGGCTGCCTCCTGCATGCCCCCTACTGGGGACAGGCCCACAACCTGGTCATGTGCCTTGACCGGGAATCGAACCAGCAACCTCTTAGTGTATGGGTCGACGCTCAGCCACTGAGCCACACCAGCTGGGCAGTAGCACCAACTTCATCACTTCATTTCAATGATTAGTGTACATCCTGTTTGGCCCATAAAATTGGCAAGATAATGAACAAGTTCATTACTTTAAATATATTCGTCTGGTCCACTCCAGTACCTTGAGGAGCACGATTAGAGAATGTCACACTCCAGTGAAACCTGGAAAGGTGAGCACTGTGCAAGGAGGTGGCTCACTTTGCTTGAAGACTCCAGAAATAGCTACTTTTGTCACTGTTTCCTAAGCATTTACTATGCACTAGGTACTGTGTAACTACTTTATACATGTGACCTCGTTTAAACCTCCCAGCAGCTTTGTGAAGTAGGTATTGTTAAATCTATTTTACTGGGATAGGTGACATCAGGCGATTCGCCTGGGTCCCATAGCTGCTGAGTGGTAGAGTTGGGATGTTAATGCAAGTCGGGGGGACACCAAACCCTACGCTTATACTGTTATCTACCCAGCCAGTTATCTACTCTTAACGCATTATCTGAAGATTTATGAAGAAAATAAAGTAGCTGAGAATGAGAACTACGTGCATATATGTGTACAATTAAATGGCATAAACTATCATTGTTCTAGTACATGAATCACAGTAGGACTAGGATGGAAATACCAGTTCCTCTCACTAGTCCCAACTAAGAGAATGCTTCTTTCCTTCATCCAAGTTTCTCTTCTCGCTGGGTTATCCAGCTTTTCCTCATCCATTTCTGTGTGGACTGCCAACCTTTACATCCCAGCTGTGCCTCAGTTTTATCACATGTATAAGCAGTACTGGATTCAGGGAGTTATCAGGATTCTGAGAATCCACGCATTTCAAACCCTTGGAGGAGTGCCTGGCACGTTACTGGTATATTTAAAATGTTACCTGTTAGCATCATGCATTTCCTTGAATGAAGATCATTCCCGTTTGAAGCAATGACTCTAGTCCTTGTTGATGGCCTTGCTTGAAAATACGGACATTATCATGATATTGCCAAGGCTTTGCTTCCCTCCACTGCATCTGCAAAATGCTCTTACCTGATTGACTTGTTACCTGCACAGAAAAAGCTCCTTTTCTGTTCACAAACCCCTGTAGCTCCTTGGCATCCTCTGAGGAGGGTGAGGGCGTGTGTTGTACACCCTTTGCCACACTGAGATGGGGGAAGAGGTTTTCAAGGACAGTGGTAACAAGAATCATCTATTTGTAGTCAAAGCGCATTGATCTGCCTTTTCCATATATCTTCTAAAGGATTTTCTATCTACTGTGAAGCATCCCGACTCACAGAGAGCTGGTTTCCAAATCCCATGTTTATTTCAAGTATCCATGAAGTCGCAGACTCTTTGCATTTAATCATCCAGCACAATGCCCCCATTCTACAGATGAGAAAACTGAGACTCAGATGAAATAAGTCAGTGCCCCTGATATTTTTCTCTGATATTCTGTCTTATCGAATTTATCTCTCCTGAATTATGCAGATTTCCCACCCCTCTCCAATAAAGCTATTGTTAAATTTTCTAGCTAGAATTTCTCAGATAGTTTACCACTTGTCTTAATCACTTGTGGAGATTTACAGCGTAAATAACTGTAAAACATGCACAGATAGGAGCTAATGGCCCATTTAATATACCCCTTGAATTTCAGTCTCTCACAACACATCTAGGGCACCTGTTTGGGGGTTCTGCCCTGCCTTGTCTGACATGGACACAGGAAGGTACCAGAGGGAGAAACCAATCTCCTAAAGAAGTCCAAATCTGTTGCATGACTAAGCAGAGAACAGCAAATTAAATATGCAGCAACATGGGGTTGAGCGGTATGCACGGCAATGACACTGGGCAGAGGGCAGAGGTCATGGTGGTCCCTGACTCATGTTCCAACTCTCCTGATCAGGACAAACTGGTCCTTCCCGTGTAAACAACGAAGAGAGAGCTCCAAGCATGTGATATCAGTGTGTTCGTGACAGTGCAAGGGAAGGTATGCGAGGTCAGGGAACGTGACTGCTGAGTCCACACCCGTTCCCTCAGTCTCATATATGACTCAAGCCACTTCTAAATCACCCGAATGTGCAGAAAGTCACCAGCAAACTGCAGGCCCACAAACATTTCTTATACCGATGCATCTGTAAGACAACCTATGGGGGGGATTCCCACAGAGCATAAAAGTTAATAAGTGAAGAGATTAAAAGCTGCTTCACATCCAGCTTTTAAACATGTGAACCCAGCAATGACTCAGTGACAGTTTCCCCAGGACCCCAGAGCCGGTTATTTCCATCCAGTGGGGGACATGCAGGGGCAGCGTCTGCCTGTGGGAGAGAGGACAGCAGTGCCACCGAGCCAGGGGCTCAGGCCCCCTTTGATGAAAGCCTCGCTTGTGTCACTTCAGGCAAATGACCCCACTGCGACTCAACTGCCTCACTTGCAGAATGAGATACCTAAGTCATGGTGTTGTTGTGAGAAACTGCGGCAGCTGGTCAATGGTGGTGTCAATAACTGGAGAACAGTGCCAGGCACGTAGCAGGAGGTCAGTAAACAAGAAGGATGAGCACTAATTTAGGGCTTGCTCTGTGACTTAAGAACTGTCAATGCATCGTTTATTTAATCCTCTCCACAACACAAAAGCAAGCACTAACATCATCTGCATTTTATAAAGGAGGAAACTGAGGAATGCCATAAGTTCCCACCTAGGTTGGGACTGGGCCTCCAGCACAGGCTGTCAGCTGACCCCAAGGCCCATGCTCCTCACCAAAAAATGGTGACGCCTGTTTGACCTGAGAAGGACCCATAGAAGACAAGACACTATCAACCAACTCACCAAGTCTTCCTTTCTCCTTCCTCTAACTTCTCCACCCCAGGGAACCCCGTCTCCTTGCACTCAAGAGGGGAACCCAGGTCTTGCCGGAGCTCCTAAATCCTGCCCGGATTGCTGAGGCCCAGCAAAGCTGTTCTGGGCTGAAGGGAGATCGATCCAGAGTCTTTCCAAGCGCTGCTCTGGGCAGTGAGCCTAACCTTTATTTTGTAACTGATTTACTCTACCCAGCAGTCAGCTTCGGCTATCTTCTATGAGAACTGGGTAGACTCAGGAAATACTTAGCTGGCCAACCAGAAAATTAAATAAGAAAATCACCAGGCCCTGAAGCCTAATTCTCAAATGCCAAACAATTTAGAACAACAAGCCACTCTTTCAAAATAGAAATAGTTGTCAACAGTGTTTAAGTTCTCGCAGCAAAACATACTTTAACCGTTAAAAACAGCCTGAAAGCCTTAGTTCTGGTCCCAGCTCTGGCTGGGTGACCCCGAGAAAGCTTCCTAACCTCTCTGTGCTATAATAGCTGCATTATTTATCACCTGGGAACAATAATAGGCCCTACCCCAGAAGTTGCTGTGAAGATTAATGAATTAATATATGTAAATACTTTAGAAATGCCTGGCACATCATTAGAGATGCATAAATATTAGCTTTTCTTACTATTAATTGGTTGTGTTATGTTTCAGTACATGTATACAGGTTTTGCTGCAATGTCTTTCAAGAACAGCATTGCGGATGCTTTATTCCTTTTGAAAATGGTTTCCCTATTTTTACCATCTCACTACCAGCCACCACCCATCCCCTAAAAACCCCCTTCCCACCCTCTCATCTTTTTCTTAAGCAAAGGAAGTTACATTTAAAAGCCTCATGGAATTACAACACTCAACATGCTCATAAAAGTCAGGAAATGCAAAAGTTAGAATTCTCTAAAGACATCAACTCAGAATCACGGCTCTGACATACTATTTCAGAGGGCTCAGTGTAGCCTCTGGTGGTGAGCTGTGAGGTCTTCACTAACTGCCTCCTTTTCCTCAGCTGCTTCTGTCTTCTGGAATCCCTCCTACAGACGGCAGCTGGCCTCTAGGTTTGCCATTTCAAAGGAATGCAACCCTCGCCCCAGACCCAGGCCCACCTCCCAGAGCAGTGGCTCTTAGACTGAAGTGAGCATCAGACTGCTCTGGCGGGCTTATGGAAACACAGAGTGTCCCCCTCAGTAGCCCAGGGTGCGGTCTGATCATTTGTATTTCTCACGAGTGCCCTGATGATGCTGATGCTGATGATCAGGACCACACTGAGAATCGCTGCCATGGGTATTTCTCACTTCCTTCCCCTCAAATCCCTTAGACTGCACCAAAATAGAATGAAAAATTCTGTTCATGTCTGCATATTACTCCTCCATGTTTTGAGAAGTGGAAAACAAGTTTGGTTCAAACACCAACACAGCCTTGACAAAACAAGACTCTCCTCATTTCAGCTGCCTCAGTCATCCCACTCACCCACCCGTCCTCCCCGTCGGCGCCCGCCTCTGTCTTCGCACAGATGCGCAGGACCGCGTGCCTGTTTCTCCAGCTCCAGCCCTGCTTGTTGACATGCACACGTTTGTGTTTCTCCTTCTGCCTCATTTAACTATAAAGTCCTTGAATGTCTTTCTCTCTAAGGCTGCCCAGCACCTGATGCTGAACACACAGTGGGTGTTCAATAAATGCAGTTGACTGGTAAACGCTATTTTATTGTACCTGGTAAGCAAAGTGAAGAAACAGATATCGCCATGAGAACTTCAAACTTTGCATCAGAGACCAAAGTGTGTTTATTTTTATTTTTTTTGCAGCATTTGTGTAGCCAAAAGATGACTTTCCACTCACATATAAATATGCAATATGTTGCCAATAAGCATTTTAAATGCTTTGATGCCATTCTTAGAAATACCATCTGTGCATCTTCTTCTCACATAGTTATCAAAATGAGTCATTTAATATAGGGCAGAATGTTGCAAACTAATAGGAAATTGCAAGAGTGATATTAAGTTCTAGAAATACTAGTGTAATTGTAATCAACTTTTATTTTACAGAACACTCACGAATGTGCACCAACTACATCCAATCTCTTCAGAATTAAATGAAGGAATGGTATTAGCCCTGAAGGCCATCAATGAGACTATTTTCTCAGTTAATAATTAACCCAGAAGTTATTATTATGCAGTGGTTTACAAATGTCATGAACTTAAATCATCAAAGGATGAGATCATTATAGTTTTATCTATTGACTGACTAAGAGTTTAACTGCACCAAGTTAAGGACTCAGTACATTATCATTCTTTCCCAAGCAAGCAAAGGCTATTAAGGAGCCAATCAGAAAGCAAAGCACTCTGGTCTCATTGTCCTCTGAGGTCCAGAATATACATTAACCATAATGACATTGGAGGTCAAATATTTACCCAATTCTGTTGAAAGAAGTTATTGTTACACCATGTCCCAGTTGATGTGACAATGTGTGGCCTTTTAAGAATTTTTTTAAGGAGTTGATGCTACATCTAACCTTCTTCTGATCCTATTTTTTTCTGATCATTAAATTAAGAAGAATTTTGCTGGTGTATTCTGAACACTTGGTTTCTTTCAGCTTAGATCTTTCTAAAGTTCAACCAGGGACCAATAATTAGTTCTAACCGAGGATAAGTGTAGGCTATTTCTGAATTTTTTAAAAAGTGATTTCACGCTATTGTTACTTTCATAATAAAACATAGTGACATCTGGGTTGATTTCTTTTCTTGGTCCAATTCCCAATGTTGCTTTTATCCACCCAAGTCAAGTCTTGTTTTATTAAAGAAGCTGTATTGATGAACTTGACCTAGCCTCTTTTCACACATACCACATAATTTTAGGCAGCCCACTTTCCCCCCTGGCAATTAGTTAATCTTTTCCCCTAAAGTTCTTAGAAAAGTAAGGGATAAAGGATATTCTTTTTGTCTTTAAAGGTTAAAATCCCATTTTGCCATACCACATAAGGATTTCAAGCCAGTCGGACTCTTTTTAAAATTTTTTTATTTTTTTAATTGAGATGTAATTGACATATAACATTGTCTATGTCTAAGGTATAGGACATGTTAATTTGATACATGTATATATTGACTATGATCACCATAATAGCATTAGGTAATACCTCTAGCACATCAAATAATTATCATTTCTTTTTGTTGTTGTTGGGAACAATTAAGATTTATTCTCTTAGCAAGCTTGATGTCTAGAATACAATATTGCTGTCTATAATCACTATGCTGTGTATTAGATCTTCAGGACTTATTTATCAACTACTTGCAAGTTTGTACCTTAAACCCTCCTGCCTCTGGCAATCACCATTCTCCTCTCTGTTTTTAGGAGTTCAGATTTTTAGATCCCACATATAAGTGATATTGTATAGTATTTGTCTTTCTCTGCTCAAGCCAGTCAGATTCTTGGCTCACTGGGACCGCTTTAAAACCAAATAGGCAAGTGTTGCGTATTAAAATATGCCAAGAGCAGCGACGGTCAAAAAAAACAGGAAAAATAATCCCGCTCCGCCTCTGCTATTCCAGAAGCAAAGTTAGAAGTGACTTCAAAGGAAACTGGTATTTGGACCAATTCCGAGAAGATGAGAATTCAATCCAGCCCATCCACTGCCAGAAACTGTGGGTAATACGAAAGTAAGAGTCAACACAAACCCAGTCTGCAAGAAAGTTCGAGAACGTTACTGAATGATAAGAGGTCAAAAGCACTTGTGGCAGAGTCCTTTTATTCTTCCAGGATTTTGCTGTGGTTTGTTTCCTAAATGGTGTTGAGTTTCCAGAGACGAGGTGCCTCCTAGACTTTGGAATTAACCGAAGATAGTAATCAGTGGTGTAATTAAGCAATATGTTTTCATTAATAAGTACAGATATCTAAAAACTAGTTAATAGCCCTTTATTGACGAAATGTGGAAGGAGAAAAAGTTATTTTAAAATCTTTTTGTTTGTTTACTAAGTTAAACTTTGTGGGTCAAGAGAAAAAAAGAACTTGATCTTAAATGAAAAGATGGGAAATTGAGCCCGTTTTCTGCATTTCAGTTACAGAGGATGCTGGCAATTTAGTGCATCTGCCACTGGGCCCCGGTTTGTCGGCCACAAGGGGAGAGTCACAGAGATTTGAGCTCTGTACATGCAAAGTTACCGGGGCTGTTTTAGACTGAATCTTTCACAATATTTTTTGCATGTCCCACGTTTGCACCTGTGTTGTTAATTTGTTTGTTTCACTTAGTGGTTGCCTCTTGCAAAATTAATTTCATCACCATATAAAAGTATTCTCAAGTTTCCAAATACAGGGGTGGGTAAAAGTAGGCTTATAGTGATGAGTACATGAAACACTGAGTTTATTCTTGTATTATTATTTATTAATTATGGTATTATTCTTTTGTATTACAACTGTAAACCTACTTTTACCCACCCTTGTATATAATTTTATCCACCAGCAAACTTTTAGAATCTCTCCAACTGTAACATTTCCATGTGTTTCTGAAGACATGTTCCTTTGAAGTGTAATGTTTTTGCAAAAAAAAAACAAAAAAAAAAAAACATGCCTCGGATGGAGAGTGTCGAACTCTGTGGTGGTCCCTACTGGTCTGGGGGTTGTATTTAGCAATATGGATATGCACATGAGCTTTGGAATCCAACCTTGTGCAAGCCCCGATTCCACCGCTCAGGACCTGTGTGGTATGTGATCTTTTACTCAACCCTTCTAAATCAGTTTACACATCTGTGAAATAGGGATGGTGATAACAACCTCATGGGGTTACTGTAAAAATTTAAGAAGATAACGCATATAAGGCACTTGAAGAGTGTCAGCATATAGTAAACCCTCAATAAGTGTGGCTTGTCGTTGTTAGGATTGTATGGTTGGTGTTAACATCCTCCTTTTAGGACAGTCCTCTTTTCAATTTTATTTAAAAATACTGTTGACCCTTGAACAACACGGGAGTTGGAGTACTGACCCCCAACACAGTTGAAAATCCATGTAGAACTTTTGGCACCCTGAAAACTTAACTACAAATAGCCTATTGTTGACCAAAAGCCTCACTGATAACATAGTCGATTAATACATATTTTGCATTATATAGTGTATTCTTACAATACATTTAGTAAGCTAGAAAAAAGAAAATGTTGAGAACATCACAAGTTAGAGAAAAGACATTTACAGTAGTGTACTGTGTGTACCGATACCGTAAGTTTACGTCATCTGTTTTAGGCTACACAGTTCCTATGCAAGTTTTCTCAAATTATCAATTGAAAGAAAACAATCTGCATATAATTGGACCCTCACAATTCAAACCCATGATGTTCAAGCATCCACCACGCATTCTTTCCCCCAGAAATGGCTCTTCGACGTGACTCTGCTACAACACACTACCTAACGCTTGTCCACCTACAAGTCATCTTCGTTCACCCAGTGTATTTACACACTATCCAGTGAAGAAGTATTTATGGAGTGCTTACTTGGTACTGGATGTGACACCTGGGAAAAGGGGTAACTCTTCCCAGTAAGATGATAACTCCATCCCGACTTTTCAAGAGCTCACAATTTCATGAAAAAAGACAGATAATTTTTTTAAACTACAATGCGGCATAAAAGAATTAGGAAAATGGCAGACAGAGGAATCTTTTTTTTTTTTTTTTATCCTCACCCGAGGACATTTTTCCATTTTTTGTTCAGATAGAGTGGAAGGGAGAGAGAGAGAGAAACATCGACATGAAAGGGACACATCGAGTGGCTGCCACCCACACGACCCAACCAGGGCCAGGGACAAACTGCAACCGAGGTACGCACCCTTAGCGGGAACCGAACCCAGGTCTCTCTGGACTGCAGGCTGACGCTCTAACCACTGAGCAAAACTGGCCAGGGCCAGAGGAATCTTTTAAAACGGGGACATCTTGAAGGATGAATGGAGTTTGTCAGGCAGACAGGGTGGAGGCTGGGGTGGGTGAAGCTCTAGGCCGAAGTATTGGGAAAGCTAAGGTTTTCATCAGACGTTGACTGATAAGGACAAAATCAGAACGAGAGAAAGAAAATAAATGGTGGGGGGAACATTGCTGCATCTAAGGATTGAGGGGGACACTGAGCTCTCACTAGCTGACCACAGAGAACGGCTCTCACGACCAGATTGTGTCTACTACCCAAATCTTACATCTCTCTCTTGAAAAGCAATATGTTTTGCCTCTATGAACTCCATTTTCTACACTGGCCACCCATACCTTCATGAGATATTATTTCTTCTCTTTCAAATGTATACTATTTATTTACTAAATTTACTAAATTTATACTATTTATTTAGTATTTATCAGTGTAAATGATAAATGTGATTTCAGCAGACAATAAGAACAAAACAAAACAGAAAAATGTTCCTCTAATGTCAGCCATTTTCCCATTCCTGCTTTAACTCTATCAGCTGTACTCACAATGGTCCAGACGGGTGTCAGCCCTCCGATAAGAGCTGACAAGGGCACCGGTCACTGTCCCTTCCTCATTTATCCTCCCAACAGCCTTACAAAGAGTAGGTATCACTCTTATCCACATTGTATACATGCAGAAATGGAAACTTGGGGATATAACTTGTCCAAGGCCACACACCAACTTGTGACAAGGCGTAGACTTAGCCCCAGGCCATCTGACTTCACAGCCAATGAACTCTCGGTGCCCAGAGCAGCGGTTCCCAGCACCAGGTCTTGAGCTGGGGCCAGGCAGAAAGGACAAGCCCGCTGGCCTGTTGTGAGATGAAAAAACAAACCCCCCAAAGCCCAACATAGTGACATTTTACATAGAGATAGATTTATTAAAGACTGGCTCTTCATGAAATTATGTCTTACTCTTTTTTTATGTCATACCATCCTTTATCTTACGAGACGATGAACGTCCTGCTTCCAAAACAGCAGTGGGCACGGGATGGCAGTTTTTTAATTTAAAAATGTTGTTTGCATTCCCAGAAATTCAAAATCTAAAAGTTACTGCCGGGTGAGAAAGTATCTTCCTCCCTGTAAGGCACGTGTTGATCTCCCGCTGTCCACGTGACTAGTCACTGTCATCTTGGACTTGCCATTTTTCACTGCTGGATTTTTAAGTGCCGCCACTTCCCTTCCCCAAACCTGGACCCGTTTCTTAAATGCATTTATATTTACAGGAGGGGAGTAAGTGAACAGATAATATAATAGCTTTCTTCGGCTGTGGTTTCCACCAGAGTGAGAAGTCCAGCCTTTCCTTATCAGCCCTGGCTGGAAACAGTCCACATCGGAGATGTCAAGTCATAACAATGTGGGGAAGAAAGAAAAGCCCACTTTGCTCTCGGAGCCACGCAGTTCTCCTACAGAGAAGACGTTCTTAGAAGCTGTTTGCAATATCCTACATCCATTTCTTCTGGCAGGCATCTCATACAAAGGGGTCTTATAAACGGATTAAATGTGGTTGGGTGCAAAAGTACAGTAAGCCCTCTGTCCCGTGCTCTTGAGGGTGGACGCCGCAAACAGGGGCTTCCTTCATCAGGGTTCCCTGGAAATAGCTGACTTTAAGTTTTGTGACCAGTAATAACCTTCTTAAAAATAAACCACTTATACCATCTGCTGCTCAACAGTGCCCTATAAATTATACCAGGAATGCGTGGCTTTTCTACCCTGGCAAACGTCTTCCTCGTTGACAAAAGGATAAACAGGGAGGAGGCAAGGGCCGGGCAGCGCTCGCTGTCCAGGCCCTCCCTGCTCGCCACCATTGTTTGGCCTCCGCCCACGCTCAGCGTCTGCTCCGCCGGGATCAGTTTGGGACGGAGAAGAGCAGAACCCACTTCTGCATTGCCAAGACCAAGTGAATCAAGGTTGGACAGGGTGAGGTCAGAAGGAGCAGGCTGAGGAGCTAGAATGAGCCCCTGGGCTCCGGTGGCTGAAGAGGCTGTGGGTTGTAGTCGAGGCTTTGAAGGCTGAGCCAGTTGAGACACAGACACACGAGTGGAAGGGGGATCAAAATATTATTTTTTTAAATTTATTTCATTTAAATAAATTTTAAGAGGGAGAGAGAGAGATACCAACATCTATGAGCCGCCTCCTGCATGCCCCCTACTGGGGATCGGGCCCACAACCTGGGCATGTGCCCTGACCGGGAATCGAACCGGCGACCTCTTGGTGCATGGGTCGACGCTCAACCACAGAACCACACCTGCCAGGCCAAAATATTATTTTTAATATCTGACAAGTGTGTATTAGAAATAACTACTTGGACCAGAGACCAATAGGGTTTTTATATCTTTCCACAAAATGTAGATTAGCTAAATCCACAATCAGAGAGTGAGATGTGCAGAGACATCCAACCTAACTCCCATCCGCTGAGATGTGGTGGGACTCAGAGCCTGCTGAGGACGGGCCACAGCTGAGCACATCTCCCCTCGCAGTGGGGGAGCCTGGGAGCGGGGAGAGGAGACAACCCCTCTACCCAGTGCCCCTCAGAGAGGAAAGTTTCTTGGAAAGGGTGAGGCAGGCACATGTAAGAAATTGCAGCAAGTAGAACCCAGAGGCTCTTCCCTGCAAGACCACAGTTTCTATAAAGCCCCAACCTCCAAATCCTTCCAAACTCAAAACAAAGCTTGCCTTGGCCACCCCTCACCTCAGATCGTTAAGAGAAACAATTTTGCCTGACGCTTATTCTGAAGTGCTGTGCCTTGAATCGTAGAGTTACATAGTTTTATTTGGCTTTTCTGTATTTAAGTAACACAAGCAATAGCCAAGCTAATATATAAAACTTAATTGAGCCTTTCTCTTAAGCAATTTTTTAGTCTTCAAAATGAAGCCAAACATGGCAATGATCGTGGAATGAAAAAATAAAGAGAAAGCCCTAAGTTCAGGAAATGAGAAAATGAAAAGGAAAAAAAAATGACTTGCATTTACACCAAATAAAACCATATTATACCGGGTGTCATCCAAGCCAAGATTTTTTCTCAAGGAAAGTGCAAACAAGCTCATTGCAATTAAAGTCTTCATTCCTCGCCCAGTCAGCAGTCTCCCAGGAGGTCAGTCTCCATCTTGTCCTGAAGGATCAGGAGAAGGATGTTCCACCGCCGATTCCAGCAACTTCATTCTCTCAGATTAGAGGAGTGTGTGTGTGTGTGCGTGTGTGTGTGGGGGTGTGTGTGGTGAAAGGAGCCAGCAGCAGCATTCAGGAACACACAAGGAGCATTTCAGGTCCGACTTCTGAAGGGTAGAATGAGCAACACATAACCACTCTGTGCACGAGCTTCCGCTAGTGTGCTCAGGTGCGCTGCTAGCCTGTCTTCAGTACCCTCCCCTCAGGCACTCTGAGCTATTTTTTTTTCTTTATTGATTTTAGAGAGAGGAAGGGAGAGGGAGAGAGAGATAGAAACATTGATGAGAGAACATCGATTGGCCGCCTCCTGCATGCCCCCCACTGGGGATCGGGCCCACAACCTGGGCATGTGCCCTGACCAGGAATCCAACCGGCGACCTCTTGGTGCATGGGTCGATGCTCATCCAGTGAGCCACACTGGCCGGGCTGAGCTCTCCTTCAGACAAGAAAGGGAAAAGAAACCAGAGGTGATACTGAGCTGGGCAAAAGGTATACTGTGCGTAAAAGAAGGAAGACAAAATTCTAGCTACTCCCAAATCCCACATGGTTTGTTGTTCATCCTTTCAGATGATGATTCAAGGCAAAGTTGGGAGCTGATGATTAGGAAATATGGATGTCAGGATGTTGAGAAAAAGGGATGTAGTGGGGGGGCAGGGGGATAGATGTGAGGTAGAGTCATTCAGATACTTGTCTCAGCTAAATCCAAACTCAGCATCTTCATCGTTGCACTTGGTACTGAAATGGTGGCCTCTGGCTGGCATGTTGGCACTTCTGGGCTTTCTTTATCACGCTGCAGAGATTTATTTGGGTAGTTGGGCCTCAATTACCTTCAAATGATTTTTGTTAAGGTCTCTTATTTCATCCAGTTTGAGAACCACACCACAGAGTCTAGAGGCCTGAGTTTCCCTCCAGCATCACATGCTTTTCTCCCACTTCCTTTCATTCTAGGTTCCCCTCACTCCCACCCTTTTTGTCTTTTCCTGTAACTTTATCAGACATATTTTCACTGGGACCTACAGTGAATGCACCCTTTTAGAACTAGAAATTAACTACTCTTGAGCATTTCTCAAGGCAACATTCCTCCAATTCCATCATATAATAAACTTCTATTATGAGGAAAGCATCCCATTATGTCCTTTGGAGAGCCAGGCCTATGTATTTAGTTATCTAGCGCCGCATAACAAATTACTTCAAAACTTAGCAACGAAAGCAATAAACACTTATCCTATAGTTTCTGTGGCTCAGGAACTGAGAAGCAGTTTAACTGGGTGGTTCTCTAGCTCTGGGTCAGTCACAAGGCTGCACATCAAAGCAGGAGCTGCAGTCACGCCAAGGTCCAGCTGCAGGAGGGTCCACTTACAAGCTCACTCACGCGTGCCTTTCCACAGGGCTGCTTCTGTGCTTTTCCACGTGGCTGCTCGTCCTCCGGGGCCTCCTTAGCAGGATACCTTGGGATAGCCTGGGCTTGTTTCCATGGTGGCTGGGCTGAGAGTCAAGGGAGAGAGGAAGAAAGAGAAGGAGATGAGGAGGAGAAGAAAGGGAAGGAAGGAGAGAGAGAGAGGACAAGCGAGAGATCTTGCCCAAGATGGACGCCAGCCTTTTTATAACCTGATCTTGAAATTGACATCCTATCACTTCTGCCACAGAAATAAGTCAATAAAACCAACTCATACTCTACAAGAGAAGAATATGCAGGTGGTGAATACCAACGGATGGGAACCATTTTAGAGGCTGCCAGGCTCCACATCTTGGACAAAGATCGGCACGTAGAGACACAGCAGGTGCAAACAGGTTGTGCAACAGTAGAAGGAAATGCTCTGAGATGCAGGAAAAGAACTTAAAATCATGTGGGAGATGCTTAGAAAACTTCTTAAAGAAGGCAAAATTTGAACTAGATCTCAAATAGACCTAAAAAAAAAAAAAAAAGCATTTCAGGCAGCCAGAACTTGTTGAGCAAGTGGTCTGGGATTGGAGCAAAGCATCAGAATTACTTGGGGGACTTGTTAAAAAGAAGGTGGCTGGACCCCACTTCCAGAGTTTCTAATTCAGTGAGCCGGTGGGCAGAGGAGGTAGAGGGGGCAGAGGGGGCAGGGAATTTGCATTTCAGGCAGTGCTGATGCCTATGGTCCAGGGACCACACTTTGAGAAACACTGGCATGAGCAAAAGCTTGGAAGTTGGCATATTTGGAAACTAACAAATAGATCTTTTTATTTGTCAGTTTGGATTGATTCAATTCGTTTCTGAATCTTCTTAGAATCGGTGGAAATGAAAGGCATTAGTCTGTACTTAATGAATCCCAAACTATCAAATTCTAGTGCTGGGAAGAATTCAGAGAATCTAAACCCATCGGCTTTACAAATGAGGAAAGTGAGGGACAGGCTCAAATAGATAGTAAGTTTTCTTTCCAATCAGATGGATATCTGTGGCTCCTGAAAGAAACACACCATATGAGAGCCCTTTTCCTTTAGAGGTTGAGTGCTTTCTATCTGAAATGAGCTAACGAGTTTGTGATCGATTCTCCCAGTAGAATACTCACCCTTATAAAACGCATATTCCCATACTTTGGGAGGGAAGGGAGGCTGAAAGAACTCTCCGAACACCTCTGGGTCCATTAGACAAGTTTCTTGTGCAAATGGATACATGTAACTCCTGCCTGGCTTCCGCTCAGTGAGCAGAAGACTTCCTCTCACTTCTGCCATCTCTCAGCCCATTGTCCTTTGTCTCTCACAAGACCTCAGGTGTACACATTTGGTTGCCTACACTCTACAAAACTTGGATTTGGGGTGTTGTTTCTTTTTAAAGTCTGAACAGTTAATACTATCTCAGTGCAAATTGGAATGCATCCATTTGACCCCTGAAATACGCTTTCCTCGGAAAGAGGGTGGTGAAACCCTGCAGCTTATTCCTTGCAGGGTGTGCGCAGCATTAGCCTGATGCCTTTGTTCTGCTGTCTGAGCTTTTGTCACCTTTTATTTGACTGAATTTAGGGGAACAGCATGAAGACATTTAAAAGAAGCCCAAGGGGATCTCATTTGCACATTAAAATTCAAGCCAGTTTTTATCATTATTCCTCTGCCCCTGGCTTCCTTTACTCTCACTCTTCCCCCAAATGACTGCCCTCCACCCCACCCTGACATATATTCTTGCTCCAAAAGCAGAAACAAAGATTCTAAAGGCAACTGAACTGTAACCCCCTTTCCACTTGTGGTTTCTGCGGAAACTTGCTGAGCACAGATGTCTCCTTAATTGTGACATTCTGAGAAGTCCTAAAGCTCACCCCCACACTTCCTCCTGAGTGTAGGACCTGTCCCGAGCTTAAACCTTGAAGAAGAAGGTAAGCTACCGACAGACTGAAGTCAGCCGCAACCTCACGGCTGCTCCTCTCACACGGAGACCTGGTTTCTGAGCACACAGTTTGTTGACTGGGATGAGAGGACGCCATGCAGCTAATGTCTTCTTGAAAAGCTGAGAGGTGAGAATGGCAAATTATAAATCCATTTTACTCATTGCCTTTACCAATTTAACCACAAATGGTTTCCTCTCCTCCCACTGAGCACCATTTAATGAGCTGTATCAGGTGTCCAGTGGAAACAGTGAACC
This sequence comes from Tadarida brasiliensis, assembly GCA_030848825.1. Classification (NCBI taxonomy): domain Eukaryota; kingdom Metazoa; phylum Chordata; class Mammalia; order Chiroptera; family Molossidae; genus Tadarida; species Tadarida brasiliensis. The sequence continues at coordinate 39,902,138 of CM061269.1, forward strand.
ACAGCTGGAGGGAGAACGTGTCTTGTGAGCAAGCACCCGGGGCAGACCCTGCCTTCTCCACGTCCCAGGTCTCGGGGTTGGCCGGGTTCTTTAACACCTCCAGGCCTCAGGATCTCCATTTGGGCCTTGGTTTTCTCACCTGGAATGGGGGTGGTAAACAGAGTTGCTGTGAAGATCACACACTCCATGTGACTACCTAAGTCACCTCGGGTGACAGCACATGTTCAATAACGGCAGTCGTGATGGATGAGGCAGTAAATTAAACACGCGATTTTTCTCCCAAGAAACGCACCATCTTCATTTGCATTGTCACGGGTTTGATTTTCTTTTTCATTGGCTCAGAACCATTTTTGTGGACCTTTCTCTCAATTCCAGCTCAGTTAGAGAAATCCAAATTCACCTGAACAGTAGTCCAGGGTCAGCCTCTGACTGCAAACCTCTGTATCACACTGAAATGCCTCGTGCGCTTTCCCCAACCAAGACCAAGTTATTAACGACAGTGTTGTTTTCTAAGTCATTAGGAAGGAACTGTCAGAAAGGAATCATTCTTTGTATCTTCTGGGGGTTGAAAGGAAAAAGGAATTTTAAAATGTTGGAGGCTGAAGCATCAGTCACTGACATACATTCATCTGAAACAAAGACAACTTTGAAAAAAAAAATCTGTGGTGCACATAGACAGAGAAAGAAAAACACTTTGGCTGCGAAATCTCATCTTCTCTGGGGAGGCTCAGGCCTCTGCCTGCTGTTCATCAGCCTTGATTTTGATGGGGCGATTTTTAGTCAGCTGCCTCAATCATTTTGGCACAGACAAAAATCCTTTAAAAAATGTTACACTTCATCAAAGTGTATCATGAGACTTCACGGTCATTATCTCAATGGCCGCTCTGATGTGCTACAATTGGCAGAGACACAAACGGTAGGGGGTGTAGGAGAAGAAAGCCAGCGTTTCGTGGGGAAAGCTGGCAAGCCTCGCCAAGCTTCTGTCAACAACTCCGTGGTCTGATCCGATGCACTGAGCGTGCTGATGATGCTCTTGTTTCTGGAGGAAGTAAACAAGAAAATGAATTCCACCGCGCAACACAGCCTCTTTGTATCTTCCAAATGGTGTGACTGGACCCGGGCCAGCTGTGTTGAAAGTTTGGCCATTTATGTCATCTGGGCCCCAGTACTGATGGAGGCTTTGATTATGACTTGGACCCAGCTATAAGACCCTTCAGGGGCAGCCACGCAGCAAATAAAGGCATTGATTGGTTGTTGGGTCAATTTAGCCATAAGGGTACAGAGCATGGCTCTTTTGAAAAGCCTAATGGATTAGCTACACAACCAGTCCCACTGCAGGCCTTATTTTTCAAGTAACTCCATGACAGTTTTCCAGCTTGGCAGGGAGCTAACTCTTCCTCCAGAGCAAGCTTCGGAGCCGTTCTTGTTATCAATAGTAGGGCTCAAAGGATTAGACACAGCGGGCTTTACGATTTAATGAAAACAGCTGTTGAAGCAACAATTAAGGCAAACAATAGTTTGCATGGAAAACTATTAATTATGTAAAGTTATGCAGAAAGCGGAATACTCTTTTATTCGAGGCCTTCTAAAGCCACTGAGCCGCCTTCCATTCCGTGGCTCTCAAGTGTGAGGAAGCGGGGTGCTTGTAGGAAGCGCTCTACTGCGTGTGGGTGGAATGTTAGCCGAGCTCAAGGCTGCCAGTGTGCTGCGAAGCCAGTCATGGGGAAAACACTCAGGAAAAGAATATCAGTTCAATTTGCACGACCTTGGGTATCTCAGATACAAACTCAGGGCTGTGTTTTCACAAGTTTCTGAAATTCAATTTGAGCCTTGTGGTTGGGATCTCTACTTTTGCTTTAAAAAAAAAAAAAATTTGTATAATAGGCCCCCTTTCTGGCCTCACTCACCCTGAAATGTTATGAACAACAACATTATTTTCTAAGTCATTAGTAAGTAACTGTCAGAAAGGAATCGCTCCCAGGGAAATGGTGAAGCCCCTTGTTCTAAGCTGGTTGTCATTCTATTAGGCTAGTCCAACTTGGACTCTCAACCATCCCTACTTCCACCCCCTCCCCCAGGACAGCTCCTCTCTCCTTCCACTCCCTCTGCTTGCTGGGGCTTTTAAATTCATTGCTTCTCTCTTTGCAATTTCCATCCTTGACTAACAGTGCTGGGAATTGACTTACGGCCCTTCTCCTACCCTGTGTTCCACATCTCACTTTCTTCCTGTACGGGAATCACCAAGCCAAGAAGTCCCATTAAGAAGGTTATTAACTGTATACATAAACATTGCCTCCCGCCTACAGTTAGATTTATTTCTCATCACCTTCAAGTAACTGGTTTTAACACTCTTTCCAGCACACCCAACACCTTTTATTTGACCATATTGTTTTAGAGAGGCCTCTGGGAATTTAGCTAATTTCATGCTGGAACTTATTAAGTGGGATTTGACACTCTTTGATAATTCCAATAAACCATTAGTCATGTCTCACTCCCTTCAGGGAAAGAATGAAAGCTTTATTAGTCATAGAGTCTCTATTCTAAACATGTTACCTGAATTTAGTGGCATATCAGTGCTGAAATGCAATTCACTAGATTGAATAGAACTTTCCCTGAAACTGTAAGAGAGCTGTCTTTGGCTATCAACAGTACGAGAGCATCTGCCTTTCTCAGAAAAGTCTCATTGGGTTCACCTGAGCATTATGCCATAATTCAGTGAACTTAATTTACTGTTAATGTTAATAAAATGAACAGTGTGCATGCACGCGAGCGCACACACACACACACACACACACACATGCACATACTCAAATTCTCTCTAAAGTGTTTGGTTCAGCCCCCTCTTCCACCCAGGGCACAAGAATACAGAATAAGCTCCTTTCTTTTTATGGATAATTTTGAAATGTGGAGCAACCACATCCCTAGGAGGGCCCAGAACATAAATGAGTGTGCAAATGACATTCATTGCTAGGGTCACAATAATCATCCAATTAACATGTATTTACGTAAGGCTTTTAAAATCATTCTAAACTAAAAGCCATGTTCGTCTTTGAAGTATAACGAAAAATAAGTACCACGTCCCAGCACACTCCGGCTCACACTTTGCACTGGAGAGCACAAAACAGCATCAAGATTGCAAAAGCAATTATTCCAGTTAGGCAGATGTGATTTTTCAATCATTCTAAGAATTTTATTTTTTAGCCGTTCTTATTCCGTGGCACCACTCACAGCTCTCATGCTGGCACGGTGCTTACATCTCTTCATTATTAATTCAGCTCATGGAGCTTAATTGGACAAGGCTAGAGCGAATTTGACAAACATCACAGCAGCAGAAAAAGCAATCACTCTTTCAAGATGAAAATTTGTTTGATGTCTTACTGTGTAACTCATTTACTCTCCTCGGCAGTCATGTGACCTGAATGTTAATCAGCCATTGATTGGTTCCTCTCCTTGGACAGTCACGCGACTCGAATATTAATGGGCTGGCACTTGGTAGCTGTGCTGTTAGGCAACCTTGTGATTGGCTGCCAGGTTAAGATACGGAGATAAGTGGGTGCTTGATGAGCACTTGACAGAACTTCACAGAAAATTAAGGCCCTAAAATAGCATGAGAAAGTCTTGTCAAATCAAGCATGATTATCATTGAATGCTTAAGGAATTCATCATCTGCATGAAATTGATACACTTCAGCACCAGCAGGCCCTGTAGTCAGCAGGGACTCATCAGATTTTTATTTATATGTGTTCACCAAATCACATTAATTCTGAGAGCTAAAACATGCTAAGGATGAAGGTTATTTTCTGTTCAATCTAATTTATCTATGACAATAATCATCACTAATAATGTGTCAAATTGGATTGCAGTCATTTTATGCATGCATGCTGATTTGGAAAATAGTGTTAAACCATCCCGAGGTAATTAACAACCGGTAAAGGTATGCCGGCCTGAAGTAATCAGCATATCTAGATGGAAAATTAAGTTTTATAGAATGAATTTATAGATACATATCCTTATTTAATTCGGAATATAAATTATTCCTGGTAAGAGCCGACATCATTTTTACAACACCATTAAGGCCAATAACTACTGAGGGACTCGGATCCTTAATTTGCTCCATCCTTCATTTTTTCTTTCATTTTCTGTGGTTAACTTTCTAATGGATGTCACTTCCTTCTTGGCAAGTCCTCATTTTAGAGGGGTTTGGTAGGACTAAGCGATGAATGAATATGCATGGGTTTAAGTGTTAATCATGGATGAAGGACTGCATCACACCTCTTAATACACAATGCTTTATGATTATTTGCAGGGGGAGGGAGGTTGGGGGTTGGGAGGTCGGCATCCCGAGAATACAAAGAGGGGGGTGGGGCCAGACTTTGGCCTTTTGCTGTTTCTCTATTATTTCTCCTCACAAAGGGACAACAGGAAATTTTGCAGATTAACTCATAAGGGATTAATGTTTCTTGGGGAATCATTTAAGCCTAAATTGCTTTTGTTGAAATACCTTTTATGGAATAGAAGCCGGTGTGTGTGTGTGTGTGTGTGTGTGTGTGTGTGTGTGTGTGTGTGTTAAATAACCTCCCATTTTACAGGGCATTATTTGAGTAATGGAGTATTGGAGGAATGAAATCTTAAAGAAATGTTTATGCCCTTTGGTGAGCTTGGCTAAAATGTTTGAGAGGAGAATTACACCCCGAAAAGGGGGGGGGAATAAGTAAGTATACGCTGTTGTTTCTTTCCCACCACAACCTCCCCCAGCCCTACCCGTGCTCCGCCCACCCCCATCTTAATCTCCTGTGCGACCAGCACTGCCCTATTCTCTCCCCCTGTCTCAGGAGGTCTCTTTATTGATTAAATGAATCTGCTCCAAAGTCTGGCTCCCAGGCTCTTTGATCTAATCCGATCTGATTTTATCCTATCGCTTCAGCAGGACATCGGGGAATTAACAATAAGCAGCTTTACCACAAGTGTTTAATAACTCAACACAATCTCCTTATGGCTCCGAGCTGCTCATGTTCCCATCCAGTCCACGGCAAACAGTGTAACAGATTGGCCATCCCCCCTACCCCGAACCTGAGGAATTTCCATGCACTGTGAAACTAATCGCTTCAAGTTCCTTCATAAATCACACAAAGCAGATTTTAGCATCTTAACAAATTGAAAAAAACACACACAGCAGAGTGGGCAGGGGGGCTGGTGACAGAGGACTCACCCTCCAGCGACAAGGGGGTGGGAGAGGCAGGCTTTCCAACACTGCAGTGGGGGAAGAGGCAGATGTACAATAACTTCTGCTTCTCATGCAATATGTTTCTCATCTCCCTAAATTTTAACATGAATGAAATAATTTCGGTAGGCTCAAATCTAACACTGCTCCAAGCTCACAACTGACCTTATTATTATTTTTTTTCCACTGTGATGGAAATGATGTGGTTTCAACAACAGGCCTCTTACTGTTGTTCCTGTGACAGCCCTTGAAGTATGCAAGAAAAACACAATTAAACAAGGATTGTGCATCCTGCCTGGTGCAGACAGCCAGGATGTTCGGCTGAAATGGTATGTCGGCTGGATTTCAGACCAGCATACACGCATAAAGGGGCATCTTAAATGATCACTCAATTACAAAACGCCATTTTTGAAATGCCTTGTTCTTTTTCACTCAGGGCTGCCCCTACATATACGTCCCTAGCTCTAAACTGCAAAGGCAAAATTCACTGAATATCTTCCTCGCCTCCAAACACAAAAGTGCCTTATACCCCTCTTTTCTAAGGATCGCATGCACAGTGGGTAAAGGTGATTCGCTCCTTTTCTAAGGCAGAAATAGTGATGCAATAGCTCACCCTTATGTCAGAATAGACAGAGCGGGGAGTCTGGGAGAAACGCGGAGGGAACATGGGTTTGTGGAAGCTGCGGGATTATTAGTGCCATGGGAAAATTTCACTTGAGCACTAATCTAAAATAAAACATCTTTTAGTTGCTCTATTTAATACCTACTGTACATCAGAATTACCTATAAAAACATGTTTCATAACAGAGAAACAGCCCCATCCCTCCGCCTCTGTCACTGTTCTCTCCATTACCCTGGCAGTTCTGTGATTTCTCGCTACATCAGCAAAGGAAGGCAGTGCCCTCAAACTGAGCATCTGGGGCACCGGGAATCTCAGGTCTAGCCAGATTACTATCACTACGGTGAGATCCTTCTCCATATCCCCCGGGCCCCGGGTACTCACACATTTACTCAGATACAACCGGATGTTTCATTATTGCTTTCCAAAGTAAAAACATTTATTTTTATATCCTCCTCCACCCACGTCCATTCATTAGTATTTATCCAGATTTTCCCACCACTATAATTAATCCAACGTTCTGAGATGCCTCCCCATCCCCCACCCAAAAAAGGAGACTGATTTTGTGATTTCTACTCAATATGGAATGGAACGCTAACATGAATAGTGTTATTATTTCCTTTTTGGAAATGCCTTTTGCCTTACTTTTTTTTTCCCCCTCAGATAAACTATGTCATAACAGAAAAATCCCTGTGAAGTTCTCCAAAGAACTCTATGCTGCGTCCAGACCCTGGAACTATAATTATGCCTTGTGTAATTAAAACAGAAAGAGCATTCCCTGCCAACTGTGAGTGCCCGTTTACATCAGAGATAGCACAATGTTCTCAGGAAGGTTCCAGCCAAAGTAAGTGAGCGGGCTGCCTGAACCCAGCTCCGCTTTCTAAATATTGTCCCTGGGTCAGGAACTGCGGAAGCAGAGGAAGGGACAGCAGGGGAGGAGGACCTCCGCCAGAGGCCTGTTGACTTTTCCCGCCTGGGCATGATGTCCCGGAGTTCAGTGCCTTTGGGGACTGGTGCTGGCTGAAGTCATGTTACACACTTAGTCCAGGTGCTTCTCCTGGGGAGCCTCGGCCCGTCCCTCCACTGCGCGGTGGCCTTCCGATGTCCTGAATCCCTGCGCTCCCGTGAAACAGTTCAGAACATTCCGCCAGGGTGTAAACGTACTTGACACCAAGTAGTACCAAGAGGTCTCTTCTGAGTGCTGTTCATTTAGTTCACGAGCTCGTCCTTTTTTGAGTGTGCTGCAGCTGGAACATGAAAAAGAGAGAGAGACAAGAAACAGAGACAAGAAAGGGCACTGAGGAAGAGAAAGAAACAAAACAAAGCCACAAGTTGGAAAAAAAGAAAAAAAACCACCTATAAAATAGAAGTGCATTATGTTTTTGTACATTTTCAAAATGTGGCCAAACTAAACCATTAAATGAGGATTTTGTTTCACAAAGTCTGCAAACTATTCAACCGCTAACCCACTATACCAAGAATGTGGTGCCAACCAAAATATGTCAAGATTAGTAGTACTCAATAAAATCTCAAAACCAAATGACATGCAAGCTGTATTTCATGATTAGAGCGCTTCCTTATGTCAAGGAACATACATATTAACTTGTTTAAACACAGCGATGGGCTGTCACTCTGTTTGTCAAAAGCAGAGGAAGGAGAATGCAGTGCTTACCGAACCCATCCTGATGATACTTCACACTTTCTATTTTCCTGGCAGACAGCACGGACACCATCCAATTAATACATCCTCTGAGAGAAGAGATGCTGAAGAAGAGAGGAGATGGGGGAGGGGGAAAGAAGCAGGAGAGGGAGAAGAGAGAACTTCCCACTTCACAAACCAGGGCACTAAAAGGCACCTTGCCCAAGGCCCTGACAAGTACAGAGCTGGGATTAGAATCAAAAATGCTTACCTGTCTATGCCAAGTCACCAAATTTACAAAATGCAAACACCTCGAATATTCTTTTCGAATCTAGGAACTCACATTTACATAAAGTTTTAAGGTCTAAAAAGGACTCAGATATTTTGTCACTGAATCCTCATCGCTGTCATGGTCATTTATAGAGTATTATCCTTGTTGAACAAAAAGAAGCCCAAGTCTCAGGGAGATAAGTGACTTGACCAAGCAACTACATCCAGAAACAAGTAACACCAGGACGGAACTCCTCTGTCTCAGGCCTCCAAACCAGATGGGAACTATACAAAGCAAGGCTGCTCCTTCCAACACAGCCTTTCTCTTTGCACCAAAATGCTCGTGTTTGAGCAGGATTCTAAAAATGCAGAGGGGTAATTATCTCATTCTCTGACTGTCAACAGCAAGGAGCTGCTGTGCGCTTCTACCTGGCAGGAGAACGAAAGGGAAGCGGTTCTCTCATTTACAAAATAAGGCATTAAGACATATGATTATGTTAGGAACACTTGAGGGGGCTTTTGGGTGCAAAGGAAAAATCAGAGCCTGCTTCCATCTATTTGGGTGCTTCTTCCCTTGTGTGAGCCTGGCAAGTCCCCCACAGATGCTGACACAAAGTTCCCCACCCGCCTGTCCCCTACACCCACATGCCTGGTTTGCATTCACCCTTTTGATGCTGGAGAATTGCTGCCTCCCTTTAACTGCCACATAGCCTTGGGGTGTTGTGGGAGAGAACTGGAGTTCAAACCCACGGCTCCTCTGACATGTTACACTGTGGCTCCTTCCAGTCTGCCCTTCATACCGAAGCCTGGGGGTGCCAGTGGGGCCTAGATGTGATGGTCGTGTCAGTTCCTATCCACCCACCCACACACCTTAGCCTGATGAGCAGCCAGGCCTTTCAAGATCTGGGCACTGCTGGCATTCTGGCTTCGTCCCCTGACACTCATCCACATGCACCAGACTCGCCCATACTTAGATGATTTGTCATGGGCTGAATTGTGTCCCCCACTAAAATTCGTATGTGGAAGCCCTAGCCCCTGGTACCTGTGAATGTGACTACGTTTGAAGATAAGGCCTTTAAAGAGTTAATCAAGGCAAATTCGGTCATTAGGGTGGGATCTAATCCCAGATGACTAGTGTCCTTATAGGAAGAGATTAGGGTACAGAGAAAAGACCATGGAGGACACAGGGGGAAGGAAGCTGTCTGCAAGTCACAGACAGAAGCCCCAGAAGAAATCAAACCTGCTGATACCTAGATCTTGAACTTCTAGCCTCCAGAACTGTGAAAAAAATTAATTTCCATTTTTTTAAACTATCCATCTAAGGTACTTTATTATGGCAACCTTATCTAACCGATATGACTGCTCATTCCCAGACCCGACAGTGGTCTTTCACACAGCCATGGTTTCCTGCCTGCTGGCCCCTCCACCTGTCCCTTTACTGTTGGTCTAGAGGACACTGGCTTCATCTCCAATGTTCAACTCAAACGGCAGGTCTCCTCCTCGTGAGATCTTCCCAGCTAACCACGGACACCCAGCGGTTCATCTGTGATGACCTAGAGGCTATGGCATGCATCTATTATGCAGCCATCCCCTGCACTTACCTGATGGCCTGGCTGTGGGAGAGGGGCCCTCTCTCACTCATTTCCCCCAGCCTAGCACAATGCCCATCAAAGAGGACATTCAGTTAAGGTTGATGAGGGGACAAACAGGGGAATGGAAAGAAACAGCAACAATAATAATGACAGTAACTGAGACTCAGTGAATGTTTGCTATTTGCCAGACACTATTCTAAGTGCTACACTTGTAATAACCAACTTTACCCTCCCAATGACCCTGTGGAGTAAACAATAGTGTTGTCCTCATTTTTACACAAAGACCTGGGCATAGCAAGAGAAGTAACTTGCCCAAGGCCATGCAGAGCCAGGGATTTAAAACCAGGTATCTGGTTTCAGAGTTTACATTCTTAGGAAAATGTCTTCCAAGGAGAAAAGGCAGATTGGAAGGGAACAAAGAAGGGAAGAAATCACCAATTGTGTAAATTTAGGCAAAATACTTCAATTCTTTGAAACTCAGTTCTCTCCTCTGCTTATCTCAGGAAAGGCCCAGGTGAGATAATATCCGTAGATACATTATCATGGCAGAATACTGTAGAACCACACAGCCTCTATTTCCGGTAGCCAGAAAGCAGTCAAGTATTCACAGGCCTGCCACTTGAAGACTGGAGTTTTGGGTGGAGACATTTTGCAGAGTGGAAAATCCTGAGAAGATACATTCCAAGGAAGAGAAGAATGGGGTAATCAAAGATGAGTGAAAGAAATGCTTCTCTGCTTCCCACGGGGACCAGACTGCCCTTTTGCAGCACTCCAGGGACGCTGTCCCCTTGTCAAATCTCTGCCCCCTGGAGGAGAGCATCCAAGGGCCCTGACCAGGAGGGTCTCTGAGGATACCCTACTGGGGTGTTGCCCCTGGTTCAGAAGCTACAGATTACATCTTTGATAGTCCTACAAATGACTGTTATGTTAACATTTCAGTTTACTAATCCAGTTTACTGGGCTTAATACTTAGAGCAGAGATCCTAATGTTACCTGTGGGGTGGAAGGATTTCCTGTTCTGTTTTCAAACTGGACTTTTCTTTTCAAATACTATCTTCAGTGGAGCACCATCTCTTTTTTTTTTTTTTTTCCCCTCTCTCTCTCTGATTGGGAAATGCACTGAGCATGAAACAAGGACTTAATGGGACTTGGTAAAGAGACATGCCTAGTTGTTCCACACCTGCAAAGACTCCTCTTCTTTGAAGGTCTTCAGATGACCTACTTACCTAGACTGAGCAGAATTTTTCAAGTGCTTGGAGGAAATGGCCTGTAAATAGAAAAGCTATGTTTAACATAACCCCCCCACCCCCACCCCCCCAGAAGACTCTCCTCCAGTCACTGTAATCAGCCCTGCAGTATCAGGTGAAGGTTCTTGATTATCTCCCTGTGACATTATGTCTCACCACATCGCTGATAATAAACTGATGGATTATCAAACAAGATTGCAGCTTTAGCAAATGAAACCATGTTTTGTGTTAAAAGAGAAAATGCTTACTATCCCTATCTGCCTGGCTAAATATTTACATATCACAAGCTTTCCAGGGTCCCTGTTCTTTCTAATCTGATTTTTGAAAAAACAACACAGAGGTCAAGTTAACAGCGAGGGAACACACTGTGCTTTGACACTAAGCTAAATGTACTCCTGGGAGAAAACAGGGACTACCTAAAGAGTAGAACCAAACCCAAGGCCTCAGGTGCCAGTGAGATCAATGGGTACATGTGACAAAAGATGGAGCTGAGTGTGTGGGGAGGAATCCAAAGCCTTTAAAGGGAACATAAATGATAGAGAATGGAAATCTAAAATATGCATGCAGCTGTGTGTGTGTGTGTGTGTGTGTGTGTGTGTGTGTGTGTGTAAGAGGGGGAGCAATGTGCTGGCATAAAGTTTCATGCTGGTCTGTGGCTTTATACCTTTCAAAGCCTTTCTCCTCCATTACCTGTATTCTCTCCCATCCACACAGCCCCCTCGCCCATTTTCCCGTTTTCCTCTATCTCTCCATTTTACAGCTGACACAAAGTGAGGCTGAGGAGTTCAGTGACTGGCAAAAGGTCCTGGAAGGCAGGCCTCTGCTAAGGGAAGTTAAGTCAGGGAAAGACAAATACCATATGATTTAAATGTGGAATCTAAAGAACAAGATAAACGAAGAAACAAAATTCAAACAGACTCAGACACACAGAATATACTGACCGTTGCCAGAGGGGCAGGGTGAAAACGGTGATGGGATTAAATACATATTGGTAGTTACAGAATCGTTATGGGGATGTAAAGCACAGCATAGGGAATGTAGTTAACATTGTAATAACTATGTACAATGTCAGGTGGGTACTAGATTTATCAGGGTGATCACTTCATAAGCTATATAAATGTCTAATCACTATGCTGTACACCTGAAACTAATACAAAATAATATTGACTGTAAACTATAATTGGAAAAGAAAAAAATTTTAAAAGGCAAAGATAAATTACCAAAAAAATAAAACAAAGTCCTGGAAGGCCGGCTTCTCTAATTCCTAGTGCAGCCCCTTTTGTTTTTTAATATGTTTGCATTGATTTGAGAGAGAGAGAAACATCGATGTGAGAGAGAAACATCCATCTGTTGCCTCCTGTATGGGGATTGAACCCACAACTTGGGTATGTGCCCTGACTTGGAATCAAACCAGCGACTTTTTGGTGCACAGGACAATGCTCACCCAACTGAGCCACACAAGCCAGGGCATAGCCACTTTCCTAACACAGGGATGCTCTCTCTCCTAAAGAAATGGAACAGCAGAAGGTTTGTTTGTTTTTTTTTAAGCTTCATGTATACATATTGACAAATCTGAAGTTAAATTACTATTTGGGTTAAGACTTGTGGACAGAAATTGATGTAACTTAAAATAGAAAATGGATATTTTAAAATGACTATCTTTTAAGAGAGAGAAAAGAAATGGAGAAATTGGTTTGGAAATTATATGCCAGTCAGTTTAAATTTGTTACCATCCCAGGGAAAAGCACGCGGCATTGATAACAGCCATCCTGGCTAGATACAGAGCAAGTTATTTCAGATCTGACTTCATTCTATGAATGACAGGTCTTGCAAACATGGAAAGGCAAAGAGACTTGATTCTCTGCACGTGAAAGTCAGAGAAGCTCTTGGTCCCAGTCACTTTATCTGTCACATGAAACAGCCCTGGGCTGACCTTCATTACAAAGAAATTTCCGTTCAGTGGACGTTAGAGGTCCACTTAATCACAGGATAGATGATCTTCCAGGAAAGTCAACCAGTTGTCCTAGCAGGAGAACATGCTAGCTCTCAGCACTGGGCCCAAGAATCTAGTGTTCTCTGCACATATTGGCCACCCACTGAGTAGTATTGAGTGAAAAAATCATGTGTAACACATCATAAAAATCTAATGTATTTCTCTTTTGTAATGGTATGTCATCTACACAATGTATCAACAATAAACTAGTGAAATCACAACTTTTCCCTTTTAGTAATTAGAAGTCTGAAAGGAGAATACAAGTTGCTTAAACTATAAGAAAGATAATAAATAATACAAATTATCTACAAGTTTATATAAATATCAGCAATGAAAGTACATCTCCTCTCCCTCACAATCTTTTTACTCCCATCTTCATATGGTTTCTCTCTTTACAGTTTGGTGTGTATCCTTCCAGAATGTGTGTGTGTGTGTGTGTGTGTGTGTGTGTGTGTGTATATATATATATATATATATATATATATATATATATATAATGTTATACACACAGAGATATGTTCTTCTATCAATATCTGGTTTAGCTTTGTTTAATATAGTACATAAATGAGGTTATACTTTCTACACAATTCTGCCACTTTGTTATTATTTTTTTAATATTATGTGTCAAAGTCCTTCTCAGGTTAATAAACAGAACTCTAACTCATTCTTTGTAACTGCCACTTAGCATTGAAGAGTATGGATGTCCCATAAATTATGAATTCTATTGATGGGCATTCAGGTCATTTTCATTTGGGAACTATTATAATCAAGAATGCCATAAACATTCATGTGTGTATCATTTTGTGGGAATTCTGATTTGAAAGAAATGGCTGGTTTTAATTTTAATAAGTACTGCCAAAATAACTATCACTGTACACATCTACCTAAAGCACATTAGTACCTGTGTTTTCTCTCTCACACTGATACTGGCTATTATCAAATTTTTTTAAATTTTGCCAATTTGATGGGCAAAAACTACCTTCTGGCCCTGGCTGGTTTGGCTCAGCGGTTAGAGCGTCAGCCAGTGGACCAGAGAGTTCTGGGTTCAGTTCCCGCTAAGGGCACGTACCTCGGTTGCAGTTTGTCCCCGGCCAGCTTGGGGTCGTGTGGGTGGCAACCAGTCGATGTGTCTCTCTCGCATTGATGTTTCTCTCTCTCTTCCTCCCTCTCTCGCTCCCGCTCTATCTGAAGATAAATGCAAAAAAAAAAAAAAATGTCCTCGGGTGAGGATACAAAAAAAAAAAACAACTACCTTCTGTTATTCCTTTTTCTGTGATTTGCTATTTTCTATGGATTTTAGGGAGTATTTTAAATGAATGTTAGTAATTCTATACAGTATCCATTTTGAATTACTTGAGCTACCAACACAATATATGACACAAACTTTTTGTCATGAACTTTTTTATTGCCTTTCATCCTACAGAAGTTTGAAATTTTATGTTATAAAAATAAGTTAATTTTTTAAACAGCCCCTGAGTTTTTGCTTTATCTTAAAAAGGACTTTTCCACACTGAGTTAATTTTTCCTACATTTTCTTCTAATACTTGTATTTATTTATGTATTTACTTTTACACTTAGCTCCTTGATGCATCTGGAATTCATTTTTATGTATCTAAGAGATAGGGCTCTCACTTTATTTTCTTTCCAAATAAATAGCTAATGTTCCCAGCACCATTTATTAAATAGTCCACACTTTACTCTCTTATCTGAAATGCAAACTTTTCCATAGAGTAAATACCTACGTGTGCTTAGGACTCTCTAATGTCTATTGCAATTATCTATATCTCTTCTCCAGTCATTGCAACATCATTTCAGTTGCTATGGCTACATGTCCTGTTTTGACATCTGGTAGAACAAGTCCTCCTTCATTGTTCTTTTTTCAAAATTACCATAGGTAACACTGAACATTTTCTCTCCCTTTAAAGCTTTTTGTACATATCAAATAGATAAATATTAATTTCAAAATATGTTTGAGATATAAAGAATAACAATAAAATGAATATATATACAACCCCCATTCTACATTTTGTCCTTAAGAAAAATTTTAAAATCAGTATATCTAAACAAACAATAAGTGTTGGCATGGATGTGGAGAAAAGGGAACCCTCGTGCACTGTTGCTGGGAATGCAGACTGGTGCAGTCACAATGGAAAGCAGTATGGAATTACTTCAAAAAAATTAAAGGTGGAACTGCCTTATGACCCAACAATCTCACTTCTGGGAATATATCCAAAGAAACCTGAAATACTAACTCAAAAGCATACATGCACCCTATGTTCATTGCAGCATTATTTACAATAGCCAAGATTTGGAAGCAGCCCAAGTGCCTATTAGTAGATGAATGGATAAAAAAAGTATTTACACAATGAAATACTACATAGCAGCAAAAAAGAAGGAAATCTTACCTTTTTGTAACAGCATGGATGAACCTGGAGAGTATTATGCTAAATGAAATAAGCCAGTCAGAGAAAGACAAATACCATATGATTTTCACTTATATGTAGAATCTAATGAACAAAATAAACTAACAAATAAAACAGAAACAGACTCATAGATACAGAGAACATACTGACAGCTGTGAGAGGGGAAAGGGATTGTGGGGCTGGGTAAAAATGGGATTAAGAAAAAAAAAATGTCCTAGACACAGACAACAGTATGGTGCTTACCAGAGAGAAAGGGGGATGGGGGGAGGTAGAAGAGGGTAAAGGGGGGATAAATGGTGATGGAAGGAGACAGGACTTGGGGTGGTGAACACACAATACTATATACAGATGATGTATTGTAGAATTGTACAACTGAAACCTATGTAATTTTATTAGCCAATGTCACCCAATAATCCAACAAAAACAAAAATATTAAAATTAAAAAGAAATCAATGTTTACATTTAAAATTACATTTAATTACATTTAAAATGGTGCTGGAATTATAATTGGGACTGCATTGAATTTATAGATTAAATGTAGAGAACTGACATCTTTTAAATATTAAATGTTCCTACACCGAAACATGGCATTTCTCTTAATTTTTAGAAAGTCCCCATGACCATCAGTTAAATCTTTTATTTGGTTTTTACAAATTGATACTGTCATTTTTCCTAAATACTCAAGAGTCCTGATGTTTTTCAGTTGATTCTTTAAGATTTTGTAGACAGATTTTTATATATATCTTTGTCTTTTCCTCCCCAATGTTATAAGCATTTCTTCTTATACTATTTCTTAATACATAAAAGCTTCAGTTAGGACTTTCATTATAATTTTGAGTAGGGATAGTGATGACAAGCCTTCCTGTCTTACTCTTTTCAATGGTATGATTTTAACATACAAATTTTGTATTTGCCTTAGATTTCTGGTAGATACTCTCTACAAAGTTAACAAGGTTTCCTTCTCTGACTAGTTTATGTCATTTTTTTTTTACTATAATCACAAATAAGAATTGACTTATATAGAATGTTTTTTAGTGCTATTAGGATGAACCAAAGGTTTTTCCTCTAACTTTTTAATGTAGTAAAAATACATGAATAGATTTCCTAGTGTTCAATCATTATTGCATTCCTGGGATTAATACCATTTTGTAATAATGAATTCAATTCAATAATATTTTACTTGGAGTTCTATATTTATGTTTATAAGGCAAATTAACCAAAAGTGGTCATTGTGTGTGTGTGTGTGTGTGTGTGTGTGTGTGTGTGTACAGTCATTGTCAGTTTTGGTACCTCAACTACATAAAATGATAGCTGAATTGGAATAATTTCCTTCTATTTATTTGCAGTAGGGATTAACTAGTTCTTCAGCATTTGAAGATTTAAAGTCCATTAAATAGTCAAGGCCTTGTATCTTTTGTGGGGGAGATATCTTTACCTTTTCAATTTCTTCTATGAGTACAGTTCTCTTTAGGTTTTCTCCCACCTCTTGAAATAATATTAGTAATTTATATTTTCCTAGAAAAGTGTTCCTTTTCAAATAGATTTTGAATGTGTTATTTTAAGGTCAAAAACATTATACATTTATAAGTTTTTCAATTTCCTCTGAATCTGCAGTTGTGTTCCGTTCTCCCTTGTTTCAAAAGTGTGCATCTTTTTTTTTCTTGATCAGACTTACCAAAGGTTTTGTCTAATTCATACACCACTTCAAAGAAGTACCCATGGGATTTATAGATGGAGTCCATTGTTTGGTGTTTTTTGTATCTGTGTCATTAACTTCATTTACTATCTCCATTCTTGTACATTCTTATTTATTTTACTGCTTCTTTTCTCAAGTACTTTTTAACCCCTTTTTATTTTCTAATAAGGGAACTGAGGCTATAAAATTTCCTCTAAGTGCGTATTAGTCTCAGTCAGCAAGTGTTGATTGGTAGAGCTTTCATTTTGGTTTATTTATAAATGATTAATAGTTTCTGTACTTATCTTCCCTGTAAGCCAAGAGTTATTGCGGAGAGTGTATCTTTCTTGTTTTGAAATGCATAGATTAGGACTACAGTAGTCTCCTTCTATTCTTACTATTTAATTTTACTGTATTTTATTTAGAGAATATGAACTATGGTTTCTGATCTTTAGAATTTATAGAGGTTTTCCTGTAAACTAATACATAATCAAATTTTGGAAATGTTCCATGGATCTTTGAAAATAGTGTGAATTCTCTATTGAAGAATGTGGCCCTGGCCGGTTTGGCTCAGCAGTTAGAGCGTCGGCCCATGGACCAAAGAGTCGCGGGTTCAATTCCAGTCATTAACTTCATTTACTATCTCCATTCTTGTACCAATCGCAACATACCTAGGTTGCGATTCAGTCCCCTGCCCTGGTTGGGGTCGTGTGGGAGGCAACCAATCGATGTGTCTCTCTCTCCCTCCCTCCCACTCTATATGAAGATAAATGGAAAAATATCCTTGGGTGAGGATTGAAAAAAAAAAAAGAATGTGAAATTTATAAATACTTAAGATGTATAAAATATAGATGTTAGAGCAGGATTATTAAATGTATTTTAAAATTCTGTCTCTTGGATTTATGCACTTTTCTCAAAGTTGTATTAAAATCTCTCACTGTGATTACAGGTTATCCATTTCTCTTTGTGTTTTAATCAATCTTTTTTTTACTTGGCTATATATTTCATAATTTTTTTTCTGCATACAATTTCATGATTATTGCATATTTTTGTCAAAATTTTTGTATTCATTTTGGGGAAGTTGTCACATATCTTAACAACAAAAGTTGGATTTTTTTTCTTTTTCCAGTCTGAAAGTCTGTGTTTTAAAGGAAGAATTTAAGCCATTCTCATTTAGTGTGAATACTTATATATTTGACTTATTTTTGAACACTTTGTTTTCTTTTTATCATTCTTTTGCATTCAATTTCTTTTTTTTTGTTCCCTGCCTTTTGTTGAATTAACTTAGTCATTCCTTTTATTTTCTTCTTTTTTTAATGTTTAAAAAGATATGTATTTTTTCCTAGTTTTCTTAGGGATTGCCTTGACATCTTAGTATTCACATTTAAATGTATATACAGACATGCACTGCTTAACGACAGGGGTACACTGTGAAAAATGTGGCACTAGGTAGGCTATGTTGTCGTGTGAACATCTTAGAATGCACCTACACAAACCTACCACACACTAGGCTAATGGTTCAGCCTGCTGCTTCCGGACTGCAAACCTGTACAGCATGTTACATACTCAATGCTGTAGGCATTGTCACACAACGCTAAGTATTTGTGTATCTCAACATAGAAAAGGTACAGTAACAATGTGATATAAAAGATAAAAAATGATATGCTTGGAAAGGGCACTCGCCGTAATGGAGCTTTCAGAAGTGGAAGTTGCTCTGGGTAAGTCAGTGAGTGAAGGTGTAGGCCCAGGACATGACCGAGCGCCACTGTAGACGCCATAAACACTGTACAGTTATGCTACAATACATTTATTTAAAATATTTTTTCTTTCTTCAATAATAAATCAACCTTAGCTTACTGTAACTATTTTACTTTGTAAACGTTTTTTGTTTTGTTTTTTTCACTTCTTGACTCCTGTAATGACACTTAGCTTAAACACAAATACATTATACAGCTGTGCATGGAGCTGTCATCGCCTATGAGAACAGTCCTTTCTTCTGTAGCACCTCCTGAAACACCTGCCTGAGGCTCTTCTCGAGGAGGTGTCACTCTTTTCAGAAACATGTCCATGGGGGTTTGCTTAGTTTGTCTCTTTTTTCACCATAGATTTGCTTATAAGCACATAATGCACCATGAATATTCCTCTCCATCACTAAAAACCTTTCCACATTGGGGTCCATGTTTTCAAACTGTTAAGGAGCTTGTTGAGGTCTGAAAAAGCTCCTGCCAAACCCTTCCATGTAAAATTTGCAGGGGGGTCTTCTTTTCCTCCCCCTGCAGCTTCTTTTTCTCATGCCTCTTCTTCAGCTACGTGTTCCTGCTCCAGTTCAACAATCCTCTCTAGTCAGTTCCTCAGGACCCACCTCTTGGAGTTCCTCAGTGTCATCCTCATCCACACGACTGTTACAGTTGTTTGCCATCTCAGCCACAGCCTTGACTTTTGCAGACTTTGTCTATATTACAACAGCTATGAAGTCACGAGGTGAAAGGAACTTTTCAGCTCCATTGTAATATTATGGGCCCACCATCATCCATGTGGACCATCCTTGACCCAAATGTTGTCAGGGAGCACATGACTGTATCTTATCAATGTCTAAAAATAATCAATATCTCTATTATCCTCCTGACCAAGGCAAGAATCTTAAGACATTTTTTTATCCTGGCCCCACCCTTTTTTTTTTCCTATTCTGTAATCCCTGTACTCTCACATCTCCTGCTTACAGGTTGGAATTTTAGTTCCATATTATTAACAGTTATTTCTATCTTATGTGTCAAACAGTCCTTTAATGTGTTTTGGCCCACATCTTCCTCATTGCTATATACATTTTGTTTTCTGTTGTACGGCAGTGTGTTTTGAGGATTACTTTCAAAGAGGGTCTGTGGTCATGTCCAAAAATATTTTTATTTTGACCTCCCACTCTAACACAAATTTTGCTGGGTATAGAATTTGAAGTGTGAAATTGTTTGCTTTCAGTAATAGATAATCTTTAGTATTTTGGCTTTATGTACTAGTCACTGTTTTGTTTTTGTTTTTTGGTTCTTAATGAAAGGAAAAAATGTGGTAAATCCTTCTGCTTGGGGAAAAAAATGACTGAAGTTAATGTTTAATACATATAGGAATTGTGCTTTTTACCCTCTAATTTTGCATGGGACGAAGAAGCAAAGAAACTGAAACAGAAAATGAGATTTATTCTTATAAACTCTTGTGTTAAATGAGTTCTAAGTACCATCTGCTAAAGTGAAGAGATTAACAATAGAAAGGAAACTGCAAGAGCGTCGCATGCACTGTGGCCACTTTCTGAAAACCTTCTAACTAGATTCACTTAGAAAGAGTCTGATTCAAGGTTAAGTAAAAATTGTTTTCTCCAATGCACTGCTATTCAAGTGATTAGCTATCGATAATAGGTAATACTAGTAACAAGGGAATCAGAGCATACCAATTTATTTGTATTTCTTTAAATGTTATTCCAACATGCTCTGTTGTTAATACAATAATTTACCAATAGAACTTGTCACATTTTATCATTTTAATAGAGAACACTTTTTAAAGAGAAACATCTATGTACATAGACCTTTACCATAATCTATGCTCTTGGTCACTCTACTCAATGAAAAATTTAGTCATTGGAGTCACAAAAGTCAATCCAAAAAATACCATTCTCCACACAAGTTTCATGGGCTATGTAAAGAAAGAAATAAATTTCTAAAAGACTAGTTTTACACACTGAAATCTGTAAAATGACAGAGAATACTTTTTCCTCCCTCTACTTATCTCACCACCATCTCCTCCTCTTCAGATTTCCTCTTCATTGAAAAGGGGGGGAACTGACTTCACAGAATCGTATTCAAACCCAAGAGAACAATTCATTATTCACATTTCAACTCTTTTGCTGCAAGCTTGAGCCTTCTGGATCACCCACACCATTCCTCACCAGCACAGCCTAACTAGCGTTAGAATGACTAACACTGTCCAAAATAGAATGTACAAAGCATAGCTCCTAAAAGACCACAAAGAAGCAACTTTGTGTAACAGTTTTATTAGGCAAATTAATCAAGGAATGTTAACGTGAGTAGTTATCTTTGGCTATAAAAGAGGGGATAAGAGGGACAATGAAGGTAAGGGGACTCTATAGCCATGTTCCTTGTATTTGTGCACTATTTAAAACTTTTACATTGAGAATATAAGCATACGTAATTGTGTAATATTAAAAGATGAGGCAAAGCAAACAAAGTAGAATATTGACAAAGGATCATTAGAGATGACCCTAGCCCAAATCCTTCAGTTGGGAAGGAATTAGAGAATGGAACTGATATGCCCCAGGTCACAGAGTAAGTAACCCAGTGAGTAAGGCCAAACCTCCATTTAAAAGAGACGGGTGGGGCCCGGCCTGAGTGGCTCAGCTGATTGAGCGGGTCCCATGGACTGACAGGTCTCAGTTCGATTCCGGTCAGGGCACATGCCCAGGTTGCAGGCTCTATTCCCAGTAGGGGGCGTGCAGGAGGCAGCTGATTAATGTATCTCTCATACATCAATATTTCTCTCTCTCTCTCCCTTCCTCTCTCTCTAAAAAATAAAAACACATTAAGAAAGAAAGAGGGAAAGAGAGAAAGAGAGAAAGAGAGAGAGAGAGAGAGAGAGAGAGAGAGAAAGAAAGAGAGAAAGAAAGAAAGAGGGCGGGGAACAGCACAGAACTGCTCTGACAGCAGGGCTTGAGATCAGTTAATCCAGAAACCATAGAGACAAGTTTTTGTTCATATAGTGGAGGAAGTAAATAAATACGCCAAAACTGGGGGACATGAGCTGTGAAAAGTTGGGATTTAAGTCAGAGTCAATCTGAAGATTAGGAATCTAAGTTATCAGAATTATTTAAGACTTCAGCGTCAAACTGGACCATCTGGTTGCCGCCAACAACTCAAGAGCTGGATCCTTCTTCTGTGAGTTTGTTAGGTGGATCAGTTTTTTATAGACAGCCAGAGGGGTGGGGTGGCCGCTGACCGCAGAGGGCTGGCTGGAATGCAAGAACTACGCATTGAATTCCAGTTTAATGGTCTTTGCACTACTCTGTCATCTGTCAAACACTAGTAGGGAGCATTTCTTACACCAAGCTATGAGTGATGCAAAAGCAAATATAAAAAGTTACGGGCTTTGGGGTAAAAATTGCTGAAGTCCTTCAACAGGAACTAAAAGCAATCACTAAAGGCTGTATTTTCTTACATTGTTGTAACTTAGCAATATTGTTTTCATGTGATTGGGACTGAGTCACAGGCAGTCTTTATTCCACTATTTGGCAGAATCCAAAAAGAGAGTACGTTTCAGGGGAACCAAAAGGAGATAAAACAAATTTCAGGACTTGGGGACAAATGGTTCTGGTAACCATAATGACTTTTCTTCATGTATTCATACTTTCCTCAAATAAAAAAAAATAAAAAAATAAAAAATAAAAATAAATAAAATTGCCCAGCTGGTGTGGCTCAGCGGTTGAGCATCAACCCATGCACCAAAAGGTCGCTGGTTCGATTCCCGGTCAGGGCACATGCCCAGATTGTGGGACTGATCCCCAGTGGGGGGCATGCAGGTGGCAGCCAATCATTCTCTCTCATCGATGTTTCTGTCTCTCCCTCTCCCTTCCTCTCTCTAAAATCAATAAAGGAAAAAAAATTTTTAATGGTGTCTTCTAGGACAATAAAATAATACCATAAAATTATAAATACCAAAGTAAATTGCAGTTCAAGTTAAGTTTCACATTTACTGAAAGCCTAAACAAACTTCTTGATAGTTAATCTCCAAAATGTAGAAGTCTGCTGCAGATATGTGCACATAAATTATAATAAAGAATGCTGGCATGCAATTTGATTCCAAGTGTTTTTTAGTAAAGAACAGAGGGATGCATGCTGAGGAGATGCAGGTATATTTCATTGGATATAATTAAAATAATGATGTGTGTTTAAAATAATGATATATTTAAAAAAGTTTAAATGTAAGTGACATTTACTTTTTATAATAAAAAGTCAAAGCAGTAACTACTTTTTTGATTACCTGATTATTCACAGAGCTAATACCTTTCGTTTAACAAGTAATGCAGTAATGCTGTAATAATGTCACACTGGACAGATTCAGAGAGCCCTGCTGACCATGTGGGCCTTGGCTTCCCCCTCTTCAGAGTGTGTTTCATCCTCCAGTTCTCTTCTCATGTCAACTTCATTCATCACAAAGAATTTGTGATAGGTAAAATGTTGACAATTAGTGAAGCTGAGTAATGGGTACATGAGGTTCAGTGTATTTTTCCTCTCTACTTCTGTGTACGGTGGAAATGTTCTTTTATTATGACAGAAATCGAAGTCTCTCTCTCTACATGTGACGATAGGTTCTATAATGTTTGATAACTTTGATTCTTCTCTATGCAATGGGCATAATCTATTAACGTGTCATTGCATGCCCTGGTTCTATTGCATGAAATTCCTTTCAAATTTCTACTAGAAATGTATTTCAGATAAGTGGACAAATAGCAGACACATGTGCATTTCTAACTGTTAGCTCTGGTTAGGCAAGGCCCCCCGTAAAGATTGCATTTATCTCTGCTGTCTCCCACCATCTGAGATCTGAGTTATTATTTGGTTCCCTTCCTTGTTGTTCATCATTCTTCCTGCTTCAGCTTGAATCCATGAGTCACATCCGCCTCATCCACATACCAGGATTTCTCAGATGAGCAGCTGATGAGCTACCCTATAGCCCAGACATCTCATTACGTTCTGGCCTCTGCTGCCCTGCTGTGACCTCAAACGGAGCTCAATTCAACTCCCTGCAGAGTTGTATGGGAAATCAGTGTCCTTGAAACCCAAGCTCTATAATTCATGATCTTGGGAGAGGCAAATGACTTGGTTGATTTCTTTTATTTCTGCTTATATGACTGAGCTTCTGCGCTCAAAAGGGGAAACTAGGGTTATTGTGCACTTATAACACTTCTTAAAGATTAAAACCATATTACACATTCTCTCTCTATTTCCACCCTAACTTTTGTGTTTAATAATTGATAAATTATAACCATGTTTTCAGTATTTTGAAATAGATACTCTGGAATTTTGAAAGCTCATCCTCAAAATTATTTCGATTCCTCTAGCAGTTAATAGTTTTACAGCTTCACAACTTCATCTTAAAAGTGATCGTAAAGCAGGGGGGGTGTTCTCTACAGAATCACATGTAGGACGTCCAGAAAACAATATGCATTATGGAAAAAAGGTCCATGAATTTTGAGGCATTATTTGTCTTATAGCAGTTCAATTTCAGCTTATATGAACTATGCTACTAAGCTTTTGATTATTCATTGGTGATGATTCAGTTTATAAATTGTAACTGTCTTCTCTCGTTCCTGTTTTTGTTCTGTCCATCTTTTCATTACTTTATTGCTCAATAGCAATATCAACTTTAGTAAAGACAAGGCAAAGAAATAAAGATAGAAAAAATGAAAGTTAATCTATTGTACCCATTTTAACATCTATCCAATAAGATCATTTGGAGGGAAACCTAAAACCTTTTACCAAAATGATATCTGTGGAGTTTGAAGACCTGTGCATTATTCTTTTCCCAATGCTAAAAGCAGTAAAGGCATTGTTTTTATAACCCAACTTTAGCAAGATAACCACGAAATCCAATTCTCAAATACTGTAACTGAATTTTTATAAGGTTTTCCAGTTAACATGGTTTATATAAACAACTACTCGATGAGTATCCGGGACCTAGCTGGATGTCTAAAAATTCATAGCCTACATCCCACAAGAGTGTTTTCATTTGAATTCTTACACGTTATGTCTCAAAGGATAGTTGAAAATTTAATTAATTTAAAATTTTTAAATTTAAAGAGAATTTTAAAAAATAAAGATAAATTTTTAAAAGATATTTGTGTTCTCTCAGCAAGTTTTCACATTGCCAAGTCAGTTTTCTTACCATTTCTCCCTGTTCCCTCTCATTTCCTTCTCACTCACCCATAATCACTGGCCCAGATCTCCACCACCAGATTGTACATGGCATCGACTAGGGAAACACATGGAGAACAAGGAAGGGTGAGGAGGGATGAAAAGAGCCAACAGAAACTTTTACTGGGGCCAGAGTTTGGAGATTATGCCACAAGTTAAACACACAGCAGCCAAATTATTTATTTTGCAGTTAGTGGAATTTTCTCCTTCGATGTCAAGAGGCAGGATCCAAACTTTAGAAAGCCACAGTTTTCCTAAGACTAAAAGAAAGATAGCCTTGATCATGCACATATTCTTGGAAGGCTTGAGGTCAGAACTGATGGGTTTACAGAACAAAATGCAATCAGGCTTAGGAGCTCCTGCCCCCAGTTACAACGGCAAGCGAGGTAAATCGAGATTTCCAAATTATATCTTCAACCTGTCAATATGTCCTCTCCTACCCACCCCCTCACCCCAACTTTGAGATTCAAATAACTGCTCCATATTCACTGAGGTATTATAATCTAATATTTTTTTTAAATCTCTGAAGGACAAGGAAAGGTAAGCAGAAATCACAATATGGAAGGTGTTACATGCCATGCAAAGAATATGACTTTCCCTTTAGGCGAAGCTATGATAAATTTTTAAGCAAGATAAAAATTAGATTGTGTTTAATTTTAAAAGATAGTTCTGAAGATGTCATTTTCTTCCAAAATAATGCATAAATTTAATACAATCAACGATTTCAATAAGTCTTTTTTTTTTGAAAATTGATACAATGATGCTAAATATTATTTGAAAAAAAATGGGGAGGGAACAGTAAATTTGTGCCACAAAAAATATAAGTAAATAAATAAAGAGCAAAGAGGGGGAACTGGTCTACCAAATATTAAAACCTGTTAGAAAGTTACTAAATTCAAACAATGGCATTTTTTCTAGAAGTTGTAGCCAGATTGATGGAATAGAATAGAAAGCCCAAAAATAGAATTTAGTGTATGACAGAGTGTTGGCACCTAAAATCATTGAGGAAAGGTTGGATTAAACTATAAATAATATTATAAATAATATCAGAAAGCTGACCAACCAATTTAGGAAAAATAAACTTCATACCATTGTCTCACACCTCATGCCAAAAAATTTCTAATTAAAAACAAATATAAATCATGAAACCACAACATTACAAGAAATTATATGTGATCAAAAGTTCCATTTCAAGTAAATGTTTCCTTTAAGGAAGTGATATAAGTAGGCAAATATAAAAAGATGCTCAGTATGACCTGGGGGATTTGGCTCAAAAGAGCGTCGGCCAATGGACCAAAGAGTCGTGGGTTCCAATTAAAAAATGGGCAGAGGACCTAAATAGACACCTCTCCAAAAAAGACATACAAATGGCCAAGAGACATATGAAAAAATGCTCAATGTCACTAATCATCAGAGACATGCAAATTAAAACAACTATGAGGTATCACCTCACACCTACCAGAATGGCTGCCATCAACAAATCATCAAACAAGTGCTGGCGAGGGTGTGGAGAAAAGGGGACTCTGGTACACTGCTGGTGGGAATGCAGACTGGTGCAGCCCCTATGGAAAACAATATGGTGTTTCCTCAAAATATTAAAAATGGGACTGCCATTTGACCCAGTGATCCCACTTCTAAGAATATATCCTAGCCCTGGCCGGTTTGGCTCAGTGGTTAGAGCGTCAGCATGCGGATCAGAGAGGCCTGGGTTCAGTTCCCGCTAAGGGCATGTACCTTGGTTGCAGTTTGTCCCCGGCCCCGGTTGGGGTCGTGTGCATGGCAACCAGTCAATGTGTCTCTCTCATATCGATGTTTCTCTCTCTCTCTTCCTCCCCTCTATCTGAAGATAAATGCAAAAATGTCCTCGAGTGAGGATTAAAAAAAAAAAGAAGACTATACCCTAAGAAACCTGAAACACCAATCAGAAAGAATATATGTATCCCTATGTTCATAGCAGCACTATTTACAATCACTAAAATCTGGAAACAGCCCAAGTGTCCATCATAGATGAGTGGATAAAAAAGCTGTGGTACATATACAATGGAGTACTATGCAGCCATAAAAAAGAAAGATCTCTTATCCTTTGAGACGACATGGAGGGACCTGGAGAGTATTATGCTAAGCGACATAAGCCAATCAGAGAAAGGCAAATACCACATGATCTCACTTATTTGTGAAATATAATGAACAAAATAAGCTTGTGAACAAAATAGACCCAAATACATAGAAAGTAATACAGTTCAGACTGACAAACCTCAGAGGAGGGGGCAGGCGGGATAGATGGGATAAACCAAAGAACTTATATGCATGTATGCGAAACCAATGGACAGAGACAACAATGCTGGGGGGCTGGGGGGTCGGGATGGGGAGGAGGGTGTCTAGGGGGAAAAAGGAGAAACATCTGAAACAAAAATAAATTAATAGCCCTGGCTGGTTTGGCTCAGCGGTTAGAGTGTCAGCCTGCAGACCAGGGAGTCCTGAGTTTGGTTCCTGCTAAGGGCACATACCTCTATTGCGGTTCATCCGGCCCCAGTTGGGGTCATGTGGGTGGCAGCCAGTCAATGTGTCTCTCTCACGTTGATGTTTTTCTCTCTCTCTTCCTCCCTCTCTCCCTCCCACTCTATCTGAAGATAAATGCAAAAATGTCCTCGGGTGAGGATGAAAAAACAAAAGAGTTGTGGGTTCGAGTCCATTCAAGAGCACCTACCTAAGTTGTGGTTCATCCCTGGCCCTGGTTGGGTTGTGTGGGAGGCAACCAGTCGATGTGTCTCTCTCACATCGATGTTTCTCTCTCTCTCTCTCTTTCTCTCTCTCTCTCTCTCTCTCTCTCTTTCCCTCCTCTTCCCCCCCAACTCTATCTGATAATAAATAGTAAAATATCCTTGGGTGAGGATTAACAAAAGAAAGATGTTCAATATAATATCATTCATAAAAGCAAAACAATCTGAATGACTTTCAAAAAAAATTGTTTAAGTAAATGGTACTACATCCATATAATGGGATAATATAAAGCTGCTAAAAATGATATAGATATGTATTTATTCATTTAGAAAAATACAACCTATTAAATTAAAAGGCAGATCAGAAAAACGGAAGTATAATCTAATTTGTGTATATGTGTGTATAATCATAGAAGAAAACATTGAAGGATATATACTGGGTTTTCAATTGGTAATAGAATTTGGCTATTTAACAATAAGAAAGTATTGATTTTGTAGTAGGAATAAAACTTGAAAGAGTGCATTTTGAAAAAAAATAAAATTAGGTCTGAGAGTAGTTTGAAATGGGCTGGAGTAAAGAAGACTAATGATAAGTTAGGAGGTTGCTGCAAAAGTCCAGCTGATAGCAGATGAGAACCTAAATTCAGACAAGGGCAACGGGTTGTCATTTAGGGTGCCTATAACTTGAGTAAATCAATGCATCATTAATTAAGAAGGAGGATAGCACTGCATGGTAGGGCATGTGGGCAAGCCAATAGATCTACCTTTAGACATACATTGCAGGACCTTGTGGAAGAGCTGTCCAGCAGGCAACTGGAAATAAGAGACTGGAGCTTATTAGTGGAAATCATAATCATGGCTTTAAAAAGTACCTGTAATTCTCCAGGGAAAATGACCTCCAGGTGCACACTGCCCCTCGAGCTCTTATCCCTCTGGACTACCTTTTCCAAATTACATGGGATTCTATTTCCTGAAATCCTAATCATCCAAATCTTCCGCATCATTAGGATTCCTACTCTATCATAGTTCAGATTAAGAAACTGCTAAACCCTGCTTTACATCTTTCTTTGGCTTCTTCTTCTTCTTTTTTTTTAAAACAAAATCCAGATTCCTGGCCAGGATCTGCTTGCCCTGAATGATCTAGACTGATGCTCTCTCTGACAGCTTTTCTCACTGTGATCTCGCCATTCTGGCCTTCTTTCTGATCCTTGAACACACTTTTGTTGGTTTGGGGTTTTTTGTTGTTGTTGTTAGTTTTTTTTTTTTTTTTTTTTTATCCTTCCCCCCTCCACCCCCCCATTTTAGGGATTTGCACATGCTCTTCCCTCTGCCAGGAAGGTTTTTGCTTGGCTTGCTTTATGACTGGTTCCCTCCTTATCTTTCAGATCTTAGCTCAACATCACCCTCTATCTACAAGGGGCATTTCCTGACCCCCATTTCTAAAGAACCACTCTCCCCTACTTACTGCTGCCACTCTGTCATATCACTGCATCATATTTCTTTCACAGGACTTACCTCTACTCAACATTATTTTGTTACTTGTTTATTGTCAACCTTTCCTTCTAGAATGTAAGCTCCATAAGACAAATCATGTCAACCCAGTACCTATAACAGAGCCCAACATACAGCAGGCTTTCAAATATTTGTGGAATGATATAATGTGGAACAAATGAAGCATCGAGGCATTTATAGTAAGCAGTACTATATTTGCAATCAGAAAACCCAAATGCAATACAACCTTGGCAATACAACCTCAATCTCCGTATCTCTAAAATGTAGCCCAAAATGTCTAGCCTGCCTGTGTATTAATTAGGGTTTGCTTGTTTGTTTTTTCTATTTGAGAAGTTGCTTTTTTTTTAAATTTCCTTTTTCTATATTGATTTTAGAGAGAGAGGAAAGGAGAGGAGAGAGAGATAGAAACATCGATGAGAGAGAATATTGATTGGCCCACAAACTGGGCATGTGCCCTGACTGGGAATTGAACTGATGACCTCTTGGTGCATGGGTCGATGCTCAACCACTGAGCCACACCGGCTGGGCTGTATTAGAGTTTTTATGAGACTTCATTCATTCATCAACAAATGTTTTCAAAATACCTTCTATGTGCTAGGCACTGTGTTAGTTGCTGTGTTCATGGCTATGAGTAAGGAGTTTAGTCTAGTAGCTGAGATAGCCATTTAGAGACAGTTACAAATGATAAGACCATTATCAAAAAGAACAAGCACAGGGTG
Organism: Tadarida brasiliensis; assembly: GCA_030848825.1. Taxonomy (NCBI): domain Eukaryota; kingdom Metazoa; phylum Chordata; class Mammalia; order Chiroptera; family Molossidae; genus Tadarida; species Tadarida brasiliensis. The sequence goes on from CM061269.1 coordinate 39,931,738, forward strand.
CCATAAGAGAATGTAGGAGAGCTACCAAATCCATCCTCAGAGAATCAGGGAAGGATGATCAGCAACAGAAATCAACCTGGCAAGGAGAAAGACTTGGTGGGAGGGGTATAGGCAGAGAAAGGGTAAACAATCCAGACAGAGGGAACAACATGTGCAAAGGCCCAGAGGCAAACAAGGACAAGGCTTATTGATGAACTGTGTAGGTTATTCAGTATGGCTAAGACTAGAGCGAGGGAGTGGTAGCAAAACTCAAGGCTAGAGCTCTAAAGAGAATCCAGGTCATGATAGGCATGGGGAATTTGGAACAGTGGGAGGACCAAAACAAAAGGGGCAACAGTAAAGGGGGTAGATTGATTAGGCATGCCAGAGATGAGTCTAGAAACAGGGAGAAGCCCAATCAGAGAGGGCTTTGGATGTCATGTTAAGGGGTTAGAGTCTATGCTTAGGGGCATGGGGGAGTTTAAGCTAGGCAATGGAGACAAAATTGGAGGGAGACAAAATAAGGGACTCAAAGTTGGTCATTAAACCAAGAGAAAACTAATGGGTGGCTTGAATTAAAGAGTGATGATGGTGATGGATAAAAGAGATAAGATCAAGAGATACTTAGGGCAGAGATTTGATGTGACTGTCAAACCATGTTTCTAGGCGGCTTCAACGTGTTGAAGGATTTGCCCATAATGCTTTAATAATAGAAGTCCTAATTCAGTGAAAAGATAAATAATGGAGAGGATTTCCTTCATATTAAGCTCTTTAAATTTTTCTTAAATTTTGGATTCTGTTTTCTGCTTGTTTATAACTACCTGGCTCAAGAGAGAATCCTATGCTTAGTGATTGTTTGAGACTGGGGGTCTCCAGGAAGCAGATTCTAAGACAGAGTTTAGTGTGCAGGATGTTCAGTAAGGAGTGTCCTTGGGATCAACAGCTGTGGAAGGGAAGTGAAAACAGGATCAGGTGAGGCAGAAATCAAGCACAATATGGGCCCAATGACAGCCTTGGACAACTCCACAAAGAGCTCCGGAGCTAAAACAGCCTGTTAGAGTTGTCCCATGCTGGACTGAAATGACCAGGCAGGTCTTTAAACCCATCTCAATCAGTGGTTGGATGTAAGCCACCCCCAAAAGGGTGTAACCTTGGGCAAGGCAGTTTTCTGAGGTAGTGAGGTAATCCCTGAGGGGGCTACATTCCCAGCAGCTGGGTCAGTAAATTCTTCACTGAAATGAGATCTAAGCAGTGCACCTCCTTGTCACAAAGTGATTATAAGTCTGTTATTTCAACATATCAAGACTCTTGAGGACACCCTGACAGCCAGGAAATATGCCACCCTGAGCGAGTGTGAGAACTTCTTCCCCTCCTGTATTCTTTTAACAAATGTTTATTGAGCACATTTGTTGCATCAGGAACCGGATCACTGGTGAATGACACAGAAATGACCTTCATGGAAATGATAATATAATGGGGGAACCAGTTTTTTAAAAAGAGAGAGAGAGAGAAATATTGCACAAGTAAACGAAATACTTTCCCATAGAGATAAGTGTTCCAAAGAAAATGAAAAGGGTGAGTAACTCAGAGAATTTTCATTACACAGAATGCTCCAAGAAAGCCCTTCTAGAGGTCACCTACATTCCTTGGCTCGTGGCCTTGCATCTTCAAAGTCTGCAGCACAGCATCTTCTCTCTTCTCTGGCTTCTGCTACCATCCTTGTCTGTTTCACGCTGACTCTACTCCTGCCCCCTTCATGTAAAGGGCCTGTAATTACATCAGGCCAAGGTGAATAATCCAGGGTAATGTCCTCATTGCAAAATCCTTAATTTAACTACATCTAGAGAGTAGACCATCTTGGCAGGGGGGTGGGGCATCATTCAACCTACCACATTCAATTTCCTAATCTTTCAAATGAGGATAATAATAGGACCACCTCATATGGTTCTTGAGAAAAATTAAATTCATATCAACTGCTAAGAACACTGCTTGGCACAAAGAAAACCCCCAATAAATGTTAGCAGCTATTTTCCCCACATGGACTTCCTTATCTATGTACTCTTCTTCATCCCACTGTTTCTGCCGCAGTTCAGTCCCGTTTAAATCCTTCCACAATCCTCTGTTGGCTTTAGTTTTGCCTTCTTATACACATATCCCTACATCCCACACTCCCCACCTTCCCTACCACTACCAGAGTGGAACCACGGTGATCATATTTCATTAATTCATTCACTCGATAATATTGGGTGTCTACAATAAGCCACACACCTGCAATCACTGTCTACGTGACCAATTCCTGAGCCAGCTGGACACCCTGAGCTAGACATTGAGTTTTGTTTATCTCTTTACCTCTTCTGCATTTTACAGTCCCTGGTGCTCAATAATACCTATTGAATGAGTTAATGAATGGATGAATCTAATTATAACATTCTATAGTTCTATGATTCTACAAGAGGAGGAACCCTAACAAATTCTCTCAGAGGAACTTATTAAACTTATTTCTAAAGTAGTTCAGGTGCTATAAGAATTCATGACTGTAGCCCAGTAGGTCCCTGAGAAGCATTTCTATGCCTCCACACCCCCAGAGACCTCCTCAGCCAGAACTGCACAGACACTAGTGCAGAGAGGGCATCCAGGTAAACTGTCGAAGAGGCAGACTTCAGAGCAAACATCTCTTTGCAACTTTCAGAAGGGAGAATCAAGTGACCCTGTGATGTGGCTGCCATTTTGGTAAGGATATATTTTCTGTCTCAACGAAATCTCATTTCCTCTCCACCACCACCAAAAAAAAAAAGGCAAGATACTGAGAAGGGCCCTTCTCTCTGCTCCCCATTTGAGAGAGTGCCTGCCAAGCCAATTAATACCTCCTGAATGTTATCTCCCTGCTATGATAATGTTATGTTAATAAATGCAATTAAGATAACATTCAGGAGGTGTTAATTGGTTTGGCAGATGTACATGAATAAGAAGCACAGATATTTTGCTTTCCCTATTTATGGAGGCAGGAAGTGACACAAAATTGGACAAAAGGAAACTTAATTTGCCTCCAGTCTCTTTTGATAGCACTTAGGCCATTTCTGTTAAGTAATATGTGGGATTCTTAAAAATGCTAATTTAGGTGGTATTGCAAAGATGAAGTGATTGTCAAATGTTGCAAAAACACTAAAACTGTCTTTTGCCACCAGAATTAACTAACTATATGGTGTTTACTCCCTTTAAAACAGTATACATGCCATATATGCTATATATATACATACACACACACACACACACACACATATGCACACCCACACTCTCTCTTTTCAGTGTGGTTATAGCAAATATGCAAATAAGTTCTCATGATAATCTATGACGCAGATTGTTCCATAGGAATGATTTCTAGAATATACTTTTTTTTTTTTTAGTACAGTTGACATACACGATTATTCTTGACGTAATTAGTCATTTACTATATTCCAGTGATATAAGAATTAATGTTCTTTTATTCTAACTTACAACAAAATGGTAACTTTTATTTTTTGTGTTTAGGAAAGAAATATATAGTGTACCTTTACAAAACAGAAATTTTCTCGGAAATACAAATATAAATTTGTATGAACTTGAAGCAAAGAGATGTTACATTGTATTGCCATCAAGGTCACTGTGTTGATTTCTGGAACTTGGCATTTACAAGCACATCACATGGCCTTTGGCAGGCTTAGTCCTCCGGGGATGGTGTTAGGACACACCTCTGATAAGAGCTGAGATCTGAGAGGATGTCAGAGCACAGACCCATGGAGGTTCCTTCCAGTCCTGGAGGGCAGTGTTTCAAGTGGATTGTGTTGGGCCATTATCTGTAGCATAATTCCAGAAAATTCACCAAGCCTTGAGAAATATATGCCTATGTTTCTTTGCTAAATGCCAATCTGCAACTCTTCACCGCCTTTACGTCACTTTTCTCAATGTAATTTCCTTGGGTCTTACATATAAAATAACAATGGGACTGTTCCTAGCTTTCAGTCTGTGGGTGTGGATAATTTCTGAAGCGATAAAGGGTTATTGTTGCTCTCCAGCGGCAATAGCTGTTGACTGAAGAGTGTTGGGAAATACTCTTCTAATCTGTGTGCGTGTGTGTAAATGTGTTTGCAATATTTTCCAGTGAGATAGAATCACTGTGGCTCAGATTCTTTAGGTTTTACAATCTTGGCTCCCCTGCAGGCTAAGGAGGTAGAGGAACACGTCCAAACGCAGTGACATTGACTCAGTGTGGTGAGGCCGTCCCCACTGCGGCTTTTGGCTCTGGTTGACTCCGCAGAGGCAGTGAAGCCTCGACACAGATTCCACTGAGAAACCATTTCCAGACGACAAGCTGTACACTTGAGGAGAGCGTTGCTCGCAGTGGCACCTCCTGCTACTCTGCCCCAAGAACTCAAGAGGCCATCTGAAGATGAGATCATGCAATGAAATCTCAGTCTCAAAGCACGGTACTCCAGTCCAGGGGTGGGAAAACATTTTCAGTTAAAAAAACAAACAAACAAAAGTAGGTTATATTCACTTTAAATTATTTCTGGGTAAAATTACTGCATTCGTACTCTGTGGCAGAGATAGCAAATAGATTATATCTGTGTGTAGTAGGCTGAATTGTATCTCTTAAAAATTCATATGTTGCCCTGGCCGGTTTGGCTCAGAGATTAGAGCGTCGGCCTGCGGACCAGAGAGTCCTGGGTTCGGTTCCCACTAAGGACACGTACCTCGGTTGCAGTTCGTCCCCGGCCCCGGTTGGGGTCGTGTGAGTGGCAACCACTCGATGTGTCTCTCTCACATCGATGTTTCTCTCTCTCTCTTCCTCTCTCTCTCCCTCCCGCTCTATCTGAAGATAAATGCAAAATATGTCCTCGGGTGAGGATGATAAAAAAATAAAAAATAAAAAATTCATATGTTGAAGTTCTAACCCCTAGTACCTCAGAATGAGACTATATTTGGAGATAGGGTCTTTAAAGAGATGATTAAGCCCAACCAGTGTGGCTCACTGGCTGAGCGTCAACCCATGCACCAAGAGGTCACCGATTCGATTCCCAATCAGGGCACATGCCCAGGTTGTGAGCCCAATCCCCAGTGGGGGGCATGCAGGAGGCTGCCAATCGATGTTCTCTCTCATCAACGTTTCTATCTCTCTCCCTCTCCTTTCCTCTCTCTCTAAAATCAATAAAGAAAGGAAAAATTTAAAAATAATAATAAAAAATAAAGAGGTGATTAAGCTTAAATGAGGCCCCGATGGTGGGCCCTAATCCAATTTAACTGGTGTCCTTATAAGAAGAAGAAACATTTTTAATGTTTTTATTTATTTAATAGAGAAAGGAAGGGAGAAGTGAGGACACAGCCAGAAGGTGGTTATATGCAAGCCAAGGAGAGAGGTCTCAGAAGAGACCAAACCTGCCAACATCTTGATCACAGACTTCCGTTTCCCAGAACTGTGAGAAATAAATTTCTTGTCATTGCATAAGCCACACCGTGATACTTTGTTATGGTAGCCATAGCAAACTAATATGCTGAATGACTGCTAGTGGCTGCCTGAAGCCCTATTTAAAAAGGATTCGGGCATGGCAAACATGGGCAGGGGAAGACGGGTAGTGGAACACCTGTTGAATTTTTTTGCTTTTTTAAAAATTGGGTTGTTTGTTTTCTTATTATTGACTTTGAAAAGTTCTTTATATAGCCCAGCCGGTGTGGCTCAGTGGTTGAGTGTCAACCCATGCACCAAGAGGCCACCAGTTTGATTCCCAGTCAGGGCACATGCCCAGGTTGTGGGCTTAATCCCCAGTGGGGGCATGCAGGAGGCAGCCGATAGATGTATCTCTCTCACATCGATGTTTCTATCGCTCTCTCTAAAACAAACAAACAAACAACAACAAAAAAAAAAAGTTTTAGTGTTTTGTGTTTTGCATTAACTTCTATTATCCATTTTGAGTTAATTTGGTGTAAAATGTGAAGTCTAGGTCAAGATTCATTTTTTTCCTTTTTGCACTTGGATGTCCAGTTGTTCAGGTACCATTTTTGAAGAGGCTATCCATTTTCCATAGAACTGACTGTGTATCTTTTCCAACTGACCAAAATATCTTGAGTCAATTCCTAAAGTCTCTGTTCCATTCCATTGATCCATGTGTCTGTATTTTCATCAATACTCCATTGTCTTGATGACTGTAGTATGTCTTCTAATTTTGTTCATTTTCAAAATTTTATTGCATATTCTTTTACCTCTTCATATAAATTTTAAAACCAGTATGCCAATAAATACAAACAAACCTGCTGAGATTTTTATTGGAATTGCATAAAAAATATAGATCAAACTGTAGAGAATAATATCTTAACTATATTGAATTGTCCAATCCATGAACATGGTTTATTTTTATTTCATCAGTGTCTTATACTTTTAAGCATAGAGATCCTAGAAAATTTATACCTATGTATGTATGTATGTACATATAAATATTTAGCTATTATAAATGGCACTAATTTTCAATTTGGATTTCCAATTGTTTATTGTAATTGTAAAGGAATACAATACTTTTTGTATTTTAAACTCATAGCTTGAGACTTTACCAAACTCAATTTTAAGTTCTAAGAGCCTTTTTGTGGAGTCTTTGAAATATTCTACTTAGGGAAATAACATCATTTAGAAAGTTTTAATTTTAATCTGAATACCCTTTATTTCTTTTTCTTGCCTTATTGCACTGGTTACGATTTCCAGTATGAATGTTGAGTAGGAGTGGTAGAGCAGACATCCTCACCTTGTTCATAATCTTGGGGGAAAACAATCAGTCTTTCATCATTAAGTATGATGTTAGCTATTGGTGTTTATAGATGTCCATAATCATGTAAAAGTTGTTCCCTTGCATTCACAGAATGCTGAGAAATTGATCATGAATATATGCTATTATCAAAACATTTTTCTACCACTATTGAAATGATCAAGTGGTTTTTCTTCTGTTGTCTGTTTTTGTTTGGTTTTTGTTGTTGTTGTTGTTGTTTTTTGGTACGTGCCCCTAGTGGGAACCGAACCCAGGACTCTCTGGTCCGCAGGCCCACGCTCCAACCTCTGAGCCAAACCGGCCAGGGCCTGTTGTCTGTTAATGTAGTAAATTACATGGATACATTGAATATTAAACAATCTTGCATTCCCAGGATAAACCCTGTTTGGTTGTGATATATTTATATATTATATAAATATTTATATATTTATATATATATATATATAAACTGGATTCAGTTTGCTAATTTTTGGTATCTGTGCTCATGAGGGTCTGTAGGTTTCTTGTACTATCTTTGTTTTGGTTTCAGTTAATACTGGCTTTATAAAATGTGTTGGGAAATGTTCTGTCCTCTTTTATTTTCTGAAAGAGATTATATAGAACTGATGTAATTTCTTCCATATATGTCTGGTAGAATTCAACAGTTCAATGACTTGGGCCTGGAGTTATCTTTGTGACAATGTTTGTAACTACACATTAAATTTCTTTCATAGAAGTAGAACTATTAAGGTAATTTCTTTCTTTTCTTATTGAATTTATTGGGATGACATTGGTTAATAAAATTATATAGGTTTCAGGGGTACAATTCTATAATACGTCATCTGTATATTGTATTGTGTGTTCACCACCTCAAGTCAAGTCTCCTTCCATCACCATTTATGGCCCCTTTACCCTCTTCTACCTACTCCCACCTCCTTTCCCTGTGGTAGCCACCATACTGTTGTCCGTCTATGAGGTTTTATTTTTGTTGTTGTTTAATCCCTTCACCTTTTTCACCCAGCCTCCTCCCCCTTTTCTACCTCTCTGAACAGCTGTCCATCTGTTCTCTGTATCTATGAGTCTGTTCCTATTTTGTTAGTTTATTTTGTTCATTAGATTCCATATATAAGTGAAGTCATATGGTATTTGTCTTTCTCTGACTGGCTTATTTCACTTAGCATAATACTCTCCAGGTCCATCCATGCTGTCACAAAAGGTAAGATTTGCTTCATTTTTATGGCTAGTAGTATTCCATTGTGTAAATGTACCATAGCTTTTTTATCCACTCACCTACTGATGGGCACTGCTTTGCCTTCGCAGTGTCTGGTGCCTGCCTGAGATCTCCCTTTGCATGTGCCACTTGTGAAGCTAATTGGATCCTGCTCTGATATTGTGTGAAGTTGGTCACTGAGTGTGTTGGATTCTGGTGCAGGCCAATGTCAGACGCTGCCTGTGGCTGGCCCTAGGCAACCTATTTGGAGGTATAAAGAGATTCACAGTTTATGGCTGCCTATGCTGGGCCTGGGTATGTGCAGGAAAGATCAAGCTGTGAACCAAGGCTGGCTTTTACCAGCACCAGGCCCCAGGACAGGTCAGCAAAAGTCCCTTGGAACCCTGAGGTCTGCCTCTGCCTGCCTCTGCCTGCCGGCTACCTGTTAAGTTCAGTCACTGAAAGAGCCTCTGGCAGTACTCGAGTTGCATGTGATAGGTTCTCAGTGAGTCACAGGTAGGGGTGAGAGGTGTTCACCAGATCTGTATAGGTTGAAACTTGGTGCCAGTGCTGGGTCTGAGGCCACTCAGCAAATACTCCAGGGTATACTAAGTATAGCTGCCACCAGCTGAGTGCTTGCACATCTTTGTGGTGGGGCAGAGTCTCAGGAAGTTGTCAGGGTGAGTCCAGCAGAGTTTATCAGTCCCAAACAGACCAAGGTTTGGCCGTGTGAAGGGAGGGCTCTGCACTGGTTGGGTGTGCGAGAAAAAAATCCCCCTGTCCTAGAATCACACAACTCAGTCTGCCCCGGATTTTGCCTAGACCTCAGCAGGCTAAAGCCACCAAGAGTTGAGAGGGTGGAGCAGCTGGAAGACAGGAGAGTGGAGCTAGCACATCTCCTATGGTGGGGAGACACTAGTCAGGTTCAGGAGAAAGTGGGAGGAATGGCCTTTGCCCCTAAATCACACAACTCAATCACTGATACCCCAAAGTCTACCCAGAACTCTATACCGGGGCCCAAGCAGCTGACTCCTCTGCAGGGCATGAGCTTCACAGGGTGTGTCCTCAGGGAAACAACAGGCTGGGGCCATTGCATTTCCCCAGGTTGATACCATATGGAAGAGTGTGCACTACCCAAGAAAAAAGGCATCTATAGTGCCGTAGAGTGACTCAGCATAGGGAGTCCCAGCAGTTATCCCCTCAGCTCTCTCCCCAGAACTACAAACCCCAGTCCCTTCTCACACAATTCTAGTCTGCTCCACCCTCCTTTTGCCGGAGCACAGGGTGAGCAGCTGCAAAAGAGATTTTGTGTGTTGGTCCTTCAAGAAGGTGCCTGGGTCTCTAGCAGACTCCTGTCTCTCCCTGGCAGACAAAATCCTCACTGATTTTCACAGCCAGATATTATATGGGTACCTCTTCCCAGTTCTGGTGTGCTGGGCTGGGGAGCCCAGCCCAGGGTTGAGACCCCACGCTTCTTAGGGGGAGCCTTTGCAGCTGAGATGTCCCTCTGAATCTCAGCCACAGACCTTGGAGCGGAGCCAGCACTTTTTGTGTCTCTGCCCTTCCTACCAATCTTGGTGTGGCTTCTTCTATAAATACTTGGTTACAAGACTTCCCTTTAGCTAGACTTTGGCTGGTTGTTCAGGTTGATGGCTCTATATTTTAGTTGTACGTTCAGCTTGGTCTTGGGAGGTGAGTGGAGCTTATACCTACTCCACCACCATCTTGGATCTCTCCGATTTATTTTTTCTTGAGTTTTGAAGTTTTGCATTTTTGAAGGAATTGGTACATTTCATCTAAGTTTTCATATTTATGGACATGAGTTGTTCATAGCATTACCTTATTGTAGTTTCATGCCTATGGGGTTTGTAGTGATAGCCTCTCCTTTCAAATCCATTTGCCAAACAAATATGAGTAATCCTTCTAACACACAAATCTGGTCATGCCAACACTCAGCTTAAAGTCCTACAGGGTTCCCCCATAATCTTTAAGATGAAGTCCAAAGTCCTTAACAAAAGTCTTCAACATATGACAGCTGATTTCACACTCTCTGCTTCCCACACACTATATTATTGTAAATTCTTCCAGCTCTTTCTCTCCTGCTTTTATAATGTGAACCAGGTTGCACTCATAGCCTGAAAATATCTTTCCCTGCCTGTCTCTCCTCTCCTTCCTTTTACCTGATTAACTCTTACTAGTTCTTCAAGGATAAACGTAGGTGTTAATTTCTCCAGAGAGTTCTCTCTGCCGCCTTTGCCCTTATTATAAATCAAATGCCTTGTTTATAATTCTATCAATCTATACTCACTTCCCTCTACCACAAGATTATAAGTGAAGGCAGAGAACATGCCTTATTCATTTCTGAATTTCTAACACTTAGCATAATATTTGGCACATAATAGTTTTCAAAAATATTTTCTAAATGAATAAAACAGAATTTGATTTGTAAATACACACTCTAATGGCAATGAGGGTCATAGTTTCAAGAGGGAACTTACTGGAGGCCAGAAGCCAGGTTACAAGAGGTAGTAAACCAGAAAAGTGATTAGAAATGCAGAAAAAAATGAGATAAATAAAGACACATCGTGGATGTAAAATCAGCAGAATTGGTGATTGAATGTTGGCGGGTGGGTGGGGGTGGGGGGGTAAGGGAAAGATTGTAGTATTAATGACTCCCAGATTTCTGACTTGGGCAGCAAGATAGTGATACCTTACCTCTAACAGGATACAAGAGAAGGAGTGGGTCAAATAAAGGGCATAAAGATGATGAGTTCATTCAGGGCATGTTGAGTGTGAGGTGCCTCTGGGACATTCAGGTAGAGTTATTTGGGTCTCAGTGTATAGAGTGAAGGGAGGAGTAGAAGCAATAACTCAGATGGCCCACAGGAATAGTCAATGTAGAAAGGAGGTCAAGCACAGTTCCCTGGGAGCACCAACTGTACTGGATTGCTTCCTTTTGCCCCTCCAGATTGACTCTCCATCCTGCACCAGGAGACTGACTTATGTGGCCGACACCAGTGGGCTTCCTCGTCCTCTGGTTTTGTTTGGATTTAGTTAATGTGGGAGGCCAGCAGTAGACAGGAGGAGAGTGAAGTCTGGACATTTACTTTCCAACTTGCTCCCTGCTTCATCCCTTCACCAAACGTCACAGCAACTTCCAGGTAGACTCTTCATACAACTACCTCTCCAGGGTCCAGTAACTGCCCCTTGTCCCATGAGGCCTAGGTGTCGTAAAGAGAGTAAGTGCTTGTTAGTAGGATACTATAAAGGAAAATTAACTTGGGAATCCCCCAAATTAAATTTCAATAAGACACCTTCCAAAGGACTAAACAACTGTACAGATGAAGCACTTGTAGGTATCTATGGTGACATGGTTTCATATTATAATGAACTTTGTAAGATTGAATAATGTCAAGGTTTATAAATAACTTGGTATAAAATGCTGGTAGGTTGGAGGAATGGATCAAAAGCAATGCACTTTTTTTTTCTTTTATCATCACCCGAGGACATTTTTCCATTTTTTGTTCAGATAGAGTGGGAGGGAGAGAGAGGAAGATAGAGAGAGAGAGAGAAACATCGACATGAAAGGGACACCCAACCAGGGCCAGGGACAAACTGCAACCGAGGTACGTGCTCTTAGGGGGAACCGAACCCGGGTCTCTCTGGACCACAGGCCGACGCTCTAACCGCTGAGCTAAACTGGCCAAGACAAAAAGCAATGCACTCTTAAAAAGAAAGAGAATCATGGACATGGATGATAGTGTAGTGATGTCAGGGGTGTAGGGGGTGGATGGAGGTGGAAGAGGGTGTAGAGGGGATAAATGGTGATGAAAAATAAATTTAAATAATAATAAATAAATAAAAACATTGCACTCTTGCCAACTCAGTGACATCCACCCCACAGGGTCCAATGGCTGGGCCTCAAAATAGAGCAAAAGAAATGCAGGAATGTTAGGGAAAAATTCAGCTGTCTCCTCCACTGGAACCACAAATTAGTAACATTTATGTATCTTGTTGTATTGAATATAGGATTTTGACATAGGTGTATGGCCTCAACGTTATTTTTGTACACACTAGAGCTGGACAACAGCCTTTCTTTAGGCTCCTCAAATATGTAACATAGGCCGCTCTGCTGACTCCGCCCCAGTTCCCTGATATCTCCTTCCACGTCTGTATGCTCTTGGTCATCTTTACTGCTCCACAGTTTATGACTTACTTTCTAAATGAGCACTCTCAACCAACCCCTAGGACTCTCATATTGCCAGCTTTGCCAGCTTGTTTATAGCAAGTGGCTAAATTGCATCTCTCATTTGCTTTTCTATTATTTATTCAATCAATCCTGCCAAAATGTAAGGCAAATACTACTACTAATAATAATGGAGACCACTTGCTCTGGCCAGTTTGGCTCAACGGTTAGAGGGTCAACCTACAGACCAAGGGTCAGGGGTTCGATTCCCAGTCAAGGGCACATACCTGGGTTTCAGGTTCCATCCCTGGCCCTGGTATAGGGGTTGTGCAGGAGGCAGCCAATTGATGTGCCTCTCTCACATCAATGTTTCTCTCTCTCTTTCCTCCTTCCCTTCCATTCTATCTAAAAATCCATGGAAAAATATCCTCAGGTGAGGATTAACAAAAAGTAAAAAATAATGGGAACCACTCAAAAACAATTAAAATGCCAACATGTTTAGACAGAGAGCTATTAGCAATTCAAATATGAAATACTTTTGATTTTGATATTCAGGTCATTAGAACTTAGTCTTAATCAGGCCATTAGAATTTTGAATTAACTGAGTTACCAGTTAGGCAAAGAAAGGCAGCAATCCAGAGCTATGGATTGTTTCGCCTGCTTATCTCAAGTCAACAATCTAAATCAAATCAAACAAAAATCCCCAAACTTAGAAATAACCCTAGAGTTTATCTCTTCTAAGTTGCTTTTTAATTCACTAATTTCTTGTATGATGTCTCTGACAAAGTCAGTTGTTAATGCATTCAACAAACACAAATTGAGTACCTGTCCCCTGCCAAACATAATTTAACCCCAAGGATAAATTTTGGTTCCTACTTCCAAGGAACTCACACCAAATCTGTCCTTGAATGCTGACTTCATGACAAATCATCATCCCCATGTTTTCTTGAACCAAAATCTGCCTCCACACAACTTCCAGAAGAAAAATCTCTGTTCTGTCGTTGAATATTTCTAAGGAGTGATTATACTTTTGTGCCATCTATCCCAACCCAAGTCTCTTTTAGCAAAATATACCAAGTTTGTTCCATCGCTCCTCATATGACTTGGTGTCCAGGATCGTGACCCTGGTCATACTCCTCTATGCACATGTCAAGTCCCCTGTTATTATGAAGAGCCCAAACTGGATAGATACACCTCAGAAGTGTTCTACAATGACCTGGACACGGGGTTTTCACTAATGCAGCTACAACTCCTTGGCTTCTTGAAAACTCTCTGATGATTCTGTTATATGAGTATTGGCTTTGAAGTCAGACCTGAATTTGTATTAATAGATAATTTGTGATGTTATGCAAGCGACCTCACTTCTTTAAACCCTAGATTTATCTGTAAAACAGATATAATCATTATTTCCTTATGAATTTTTCTGAAGGTGAAAATACATGACGTATGTAAAGTCCATAGCACAGTGCTTAATACATAAATGCTGAAAAGTCATTAATTGATGCCATTAATATACTTCTGCTTTCACAGACACATCCTTGGTTTGCCCCCCAACATAAACTGATAACAAATCTAGTACCATTCATGCTGCATTTAACTAATTTTCTCCCTGAAATATAAGATTTCACATTGACTACACCAGTGTACGTGCTTCCATCTCAACTTCCCAGTTTATCAAGATTTTCTCTAACATTTTATCTTATTGTGTCATGGGCAGATTTGAGAAACCTGACCTTTAAGTCCTGACCTATCCAAGTCACTGATAACGCTTTGACTAAAGGCCCAAGGACAAAAAGCCCTGTGACATACATATCAGGAGGCCTTCATCCAGGTTTACATCTATTTCCACTTTTCATTAGTCGTTTAATGAGTTGTGCATAACACCTTACACACATTCCTTCACCTTCTAACAAGAGCATCCTAAGAGAAAACCAGGCTGATAAATTTGTATTGGCATTCCTCACATCCATTTGCCCAATAATTCTGTTATATAAGAAAATGATACTGTATTTGCCATGATTTAGTGAATTTATACTGACTCTTTTTTTTCCTTTATTGATTTTAGAGAGAGAGGAAGGGAGAGGGAGAGATAGAAACATCCATGAGAGAGAACATCAATTGGCTGCCTCCTGCCTGCCCCCCGCTGGGGATTTGGCCCACAACCTGGGCATGTGCCCTGACTGGGAATCGAACTGATGACCTCTTGGTGCATGGGTCAACACTCAACCACTGAGCCACACCAGCCGAGCTATACTGGCTCTTGATGTTCATTTTCTTTTCTAATTATCTATAAGTCATCTATCTAGGAATCCATAATATTTCTTTTCCTCCTCCTTCTTTGTGGTAGGTAACATAATGCTCCTCCCTCTAGATTTGTCCAAATCCTCATCTTGGACCCTGTGAAATTTGTTACTTTATATGGCAAAGGAACTTTACAGATGTCTTTAAAGTTAAGGATAAGGAGATAATCCTGGATAAACCAGGTGGGTCCAATCTAATTACATGAATCTTTAAAAGCAGAGAAGCTCTTTCCTGGCATGGTCAGAGGGAAATCAAGTCCTCCATTGATCAGAGAAAAAGGGTCAGAGAGGTACAATGTTGCTGGCTTTGAATATAGAGGCCATAGCCAAAGAATGTGGGCAGCCTCCGCAAGCTGGAAAAGGCGGGAAACAGATACTCTCTCCAGAGTTTCCAGAAAGGAATGTAGCTCTGCTAACACCTTGACGTTAGCCAAGTGAAACGTGTGCTGGACATCTGACCTTGAGAACTGTAAGATAATATACTTGGGTTGTTTTAAGTCGCTAAGAGCTTGGTAATATGTTACAGCTGCCTTAGGAAACTAATACCTTCTCATCCTCCTCCTCCACTATAAGCACATACTTTGAGTTGACATAAATTGTTCTTCAAATTCACTTTTGGCCAATTGGGGCTTAATTTGGCAAAGGCATAGGAGACCAGTATAAGTCTAGTGAACTGCAGGACATCATTAGTTAATCTCCTCCTAATCATTAGTTAATAATTAGTTAGCAAATTCTCCTTATCTCTTCATTAATGCAGGTTGCAATGGAATGTCTCCATAGCAAACTTTGTTAGAATTGATCACCATGACTATGTAACAATATTTCTTTTTTTAAAAACCCGAAGTTCTGATATTTACTCCCTTGCACCTCTGAAGTAATTCAATAAAATCAGGTGCAGTAACTGAATATATTCTTAGCCTCACAACACTTAGAATGTTGTTGGGGAGCTCCATTTGTAACCTTGAGCCAACGCTCACTTATGTCTTGTGACTTTCAATAATCACTTCCATCCCTCTGAACCTCAGTTTTCATACCTAAAAAAATAAGGGCAATCGATGGGATAATCTCTAAGGTCTCTTTCTTCCTCTAAATTGCTGTGTTATATCAGAGTACAGATTTTTTTTTTAAAGTTCCTGTTTCTAAACTGATAGAAGTACAGTACTTCAATCCTTTGTTATTCCAGTCCCTCTGCATGAATGCACTCTTCTTCTCCTTTATTTTCTCTTACCACTTGTGTTTCCAGCTAGTAAAATCCTACTCTGCTTTCAAGTTCCAAATCAAATGCCACTTCTAGTGAAAACTTCCTTGATCACAGCATCAGGAGTTAATCTTGCTCTCCTCTGAAATACTACAGCACTCATTGCCTGTAGGCTTTTCACACACTGAGTTTTATTCTTTTTTGTTGCAACCCAACCAGACTGCGGGTTCTTAGGATGGGACCATGGTCTTTGTTGTCTGCCAACAGCAGGTAGTGAGTGAATATCCTGCCTTCCCTCCTGTCATAATGGAAGTAGTGCCCTACTCCATCTAAAGCCCACCTCTTCTTGTCTTCTGATGCCACACCTCTTGCCTCTCACAGACCTGGTGATATCTATTATCCTCCGTCTCTTCTTGTCTTTCACCTTCTCTTCCAGCCTCAGCCCCTCAGCTCAACTATATCCCATTAAAAAAATTCCTCCCTCAGCCCCATGTTCCACTCTACCTACATCCTTGGATCTCCTATTGCCAAATTTCATGAAGTTGAGAGGCTCATATTTACTGCCTCAGCTTCTTCTTCTCTCATGCTCTGTCCATTCAAGTCTGATTTCTACCCCATCACTCCAACGAAATATACTTCCCCAAGGTTACCAGTATCTTCCAAGTCACCACAGCCAACAGATACTTACTATGTTTATCTTGCAGGCAGCAATTTATACCATTGACCATGACCTCATTTTTGAGGTCCTCCATTGCCTTCCATGATATGAGACTTCTCTTTCTTTCTAGATGTTCCTTTAGTCTCCATTGCCAGTTCACCTTCTATTATTGACCTTTTATTTTTTTTAAATCCTCACCTGAGGATATTTTTCCATTTATCTTCAGATAGAGTGAGAGGGAGGGAGGGAGGGAGAGAGAGAGAGAGAAACATCGACGTGAGACGGACACATCAATTGGTTGCCTCCCACATGACCCCAACCAGAGCCAGGGACCGAACTGCAAATGAGGTACATGCCCTTGACCAGAATCAAACCTGTGACTCTTTGGTCTGTGGGCCGATGCTCTAACCGCTGAGTCAAACTAGCCAGGGCTATTATTCACCTTTTAAATCCTTAACCTCCTTAGAGTTATATCCTAGACTCTTCTGCACTTGGTCTATAAGGTCTCCCTAGAGTCTTTCCATCCCCAAAGCTTCAGCTGTAATTTAAAAAAAAAGAGCAAATGAGATAAGAAGGCCTTTGCCCTCCAGAAGTGTATATTCTAATGTAAAAAAAAAAAAAAAAAATCAGACAAAAGACAAGCAAACAAATAAAACATGAGATAATTTCACATAGTGAAAAACTAGACATAAAGAACATTTGTGTGTAGCCCTGGCTGGTGTGGCTCAGTTGATCAAGCATCATTCCCATGAACCAAAAGGCCACAGGTTCAATTCCCGGTCAGGGCACATACCCAGGTTGCAGTTCAATACCCAGCTGGGGCACATGTGGGAGGCAACTGATCGATGTTTTTCTCTCACATTGGTGTTTCTCTCTCTCTCTCCTTCCTCTCTCTAGAATCAATTTTAAAAAATAAAAATAATAAATAAATAAAGTTTGTTGTGTTGTGTTTTTTTTTTTAAAAAAGGACATTTGCATGTAGATATCATACAACAATAAAATTAACCAAAGTTGCAGATCAACAAATGTAGGACTCATAAACTTCAAATGAACCATTTCAATGTAATGGGACACGTGCAGATGGCCACTCCACCCCGTGACCTGAATGTGGCACTCCCCATCAACGCGCAGGTTCTTCTGAGTCCAGTCATGCTGTGCAATGACTCAGTGCTTCCACCTCTTGTCTCTATTTAAACTATGCAGAACCTTTCTTCATACATCCCGTGATGAAGTCTTTTGGCCTTCACTTAATGAGAATGCAACCTTCATATATTAACTGCCTACATGTTCTTTTTTCCCCCACAAATCATTTGTCTCTGACAAAGTGGCATTCCCTGGCACCAACAATATCTTAAGCACAGAAAAATATGCAGGTCGTGAAAGCACATGGCAGCTCTCCGTTAAGTTGATCATCCAAAGGAACCAAAATATGTTGATAGTCATTATTAGCATCAAAATGAAAACAAAATTAAATTCTTGCAGAGAACTCGAGGCCCCTTGAGAAACACTGCAGACTTTCAAGGATCTTCAGACCCTAATTTGAGAAATCTGAATGAAGTGAGAAAGATTCTTGACTTAAAATAAAAAACTGTGGATACACAACCTAGCCCTGACATTTATAATGAGTGGGCCTGGGATATTTACCTTATAGATTTGTTAAAAAGATTAAGTGAAATCATAGTACTAAAATTATTTGTGAAATCATCTTTATAGCATGTTAAAAGATGTCTTAGAAAACAGGAGGAGAGTAAGCACTGCGCTAACCCTGGATGGGCGTGCTGTTCAAGGCAAGCAGGAGTCCAGGCAAGCAGAAATGTTTGCTGTGCATCATTAATAGGAATATTGCAGCCTTCCTTTGCCCCGTCAAGGTGTTCAGTTTATTAATACAATTAGGAAAATACGAGCCTACAATTTTGCATTTATTTTATTTGTTTAAAGTATGTTTTTATTGATTTTTTTCTTTATTGATTTTAGAGAGAGAAGAAGGGAGAAGTAGAGAGAGACAGAAACACCGATGAAAGAAAACATCGATTGGCTGCCTCCTGCATGCGGGAGGGATTGGGCCCTCAACCTGGGCATGTGCCCTGACCGGGAATCGAACTGGCAACCTCTTGGAGCACTGGTCGACGCTCAACAACTGAGCCACACCGGCCGGGCTGTTTTTATTGATTTTTTTTAGAGAAAGAGGAGGGGGGAGAGAGATAGAAACATGGATCAGCTGCTTCCTGCACACCCCCTACTGGGGATTGGGCCCACAACCCGGGCATGTGCCCTGACCAGGAATTGAACCAGAACCTCTCAGTCCATGGGACAATGCTCAATCCACTGAGCCACACTGGCTGGGCTACAATTTTTCATTTAAATTATACACTCAATTGTGCTGGTTTTCAAATAAAACCAAAACTTCTACTCTGCCCCACCCCAAAATTCTTCCTAAAAATAGAAAACATAAAACCTTTTATTTCTAATGACTATTTGGGGGGGGGGGGCTTGTTTTCATATAGCCTTCTGTCCCAATTATGGCCATGTGAACATAGAAGTACATTTGCTAAAACTAGTTGCCTGATTTGAAATGCAAAACTTTAGCCCTGGCCGGTTTTGCTCAGTGGTTAGAGCGTCGGCCTGCAGACAAGAGAGTCCCGGGTTCGGTTCCTGCTAAGGGCACGTACCTTGGTTGCAGTTTGTCCCAGCCCCGGTTGAGGTCGTGTGGGTGGCAACCCCTCGATGTGTCTCTCTCACGTCGATGTTTCTCTCTCTCTCTCTTCCCCCCTCTCTCCCTCCTGCTCTATCCGAAGATAAAAATGCAAAAATGTCCTCGGGTGAGGATTAAAAAAAAAAAGAAATGCAAAACTTTAGAAATGCAAACACAAACATGAAGGCAAATGCAGAAAGCAAAGCACATCATATGAATGGTCCAGATCAAGACAAAGTCCTGTTACATTAAATAAATAAAATAGATGTTGGAATAGGCTGCGGAGAAGTAAAAGGTCTAACGTGGCTAAACGCCCTTGTTTGACCAAGAATATTAATCTTATTTAACCTGTAAAAGATAACCACAGGGGAAAATATCAAAAGGCCTGTCTGTGTCTCATCATTTTTTCCACCCAACCATTTTGCAATTTTCATTCCTCACTCCCAGGCATTGTATCTATTTTTAGACATCCACTAACACCTAGTATAAGCCACTACATGTGAGGCATGAGTTAATGAACAGTAATATCTGGGGGGTGGCAGCACACTGTGGCAGGGAGAGTCAGGAGAGACGTGTGTTGAAGAGAAGGAATGTCTTGTGATTGTGTGCAAGATTACACCATGGTGTTGAGTAAAGGAATGACCTACGTGCTCGCAGACACCGTCAGGAGATGGCTCATCCCGCCGGGCAGGCTCTGAACATTCCATCCGCCTTCAGCACCTGGAGAGCCAGCCACCTGAGCAGGATGACAACGGACCCCCTTGAGAATGCGCAGAGGAAACTCGCTCAGGTCGGGGGGCTGCCGTGAACACGGCTCTCCCGGAGGACTGGCAGAGGCAACACTCAGAAATGAGAGCCCCAAGGTAAAAGGTGGACATCTCCGCTCAAACCAGAGCAAGTAAGACACAAATAGTGGAGAGCACGCAGAAGAGAATCCAGTCCAAACAAGCAGAAAATTCCCTGATTCACACGAATTTGTAGTGTATGTGTAAATTTGAGTGTAAACTGCTTTTCATATTTATTTTTCTTTAGAGTGTGGGTCCAATCATTCTCAGTATATTTGTCTTCTTTGGAGTCTTCTTTGGAGTCTGAAGCCAAAATGAATGAATGAATGAATGAATGAATCAATCAATCAATCAATCAATCAATCAATCCTATGGTTCTTGCCATATATACTATCTATATTAGGTTTTTGATTTCTGACTTTTATCAAGACTTCAGTTGCCAAGATGGACAGATAAGAAACATCTCTCATGTGCAAGTATATTAAATATACTTATAATGGGTATATGCTATTTTGTTTGACTAGAACTGCGCCCTCCTTCCCAGAAAGAAACTCCCTCTTTGGAATGGCTCCTTTCCTCGTGCCAAGCATGTGGTGCAAGGGGGTTGGGCTACCATGCTCTTAGGTGGCCCCGCCCCACGGACAGATTGGCTGGACCAAGCAGGTACCCCTGCTTAAAGCCAGGACAATTAGGGCCGTCCCCAAGATGTTTCTATCTGCAGTTAAGAAATAAAGTCAGTCCCTCTGGTGTTTTAACCCGCAATATGTGAAACTCAAGATATACAATGAGATAGAGTAACTTGGACAACTAGGGAGAGGGGCAGAGAGAATCCTGGTAGCAGTTTGGCTTCTGGCTTCAGCCTTCTTTTGTTTTGTATTCAATTTCTGGCTGTTTCCTTGTCTTTCCCATAGACTGACTTTTAACCCATCTTCAGTTACTTAAAATATCCCAATGTTCTTCCAATAAATTCATACCTTTTTCCTAAACAAATTCAGTCTGGATTGCAGTTGCCAGCAGCCAAGGGGATCCTGAGGAATAAAATAATATATTGTTATTGTCTTACTCCTCAAAGAATGAACGTGAAAATGTACAATAGCTAAAGGACTAGGTGGTGATTCCCAGTTACAACTTTCTCTTAGCTAACCTCGATAGGTGGCTTACCACAAGAGTACCTTCAGGGGTCAGGCTGATATCAAAGTGAAAAAAAAAAGATCTCCACATTTTTGGACCACATTAATGAATGGGCAATCGCTGTAGGAGATAGTGGGAAACAGCAAGGATTTTCAAAGAGGTCTTTCTTTCATTATTTTAGAAAACCCTTTGCTTCTGAAACGTTGCTCCACAGGCAGTGCAGCTGGGAAGCCATGGGTGGTCTCCGCACTTCACCAGGACAGCCCCAGATGACATGCCTCATGGTCATTGCCCCTAACTAAGCAGGGTCCGGGGCTGGGAGAAATCAAAGGAGTTATTTTTATAAAATGCGTTTATTTTGCATTCTGTGCAGGGACATTCTGGGACTGTCTGGCTGGAAGCTGGAACGTCTGAAACAACTTTGGCAGGAAGGGAATGGCATGGAAGTTCCCTCTGCTTAGCTCTTTCCCACCCCCCACCACCAAAACCACCAAACCCACATGCAAATGACAGCTGAGACATCAGTGCCACTGGTTCAGGACAGCCTTTGAATCTTCCCTCAGGGGACAGATTTGAGAAGTAGAAAGTTTTTGTTTGATTAGTTGGTTGGTTTGATTTATTTATTTATTTTTTTTTTTTTTAAGAAAGTCTTACGAGTACACCACCATCAACATCTCCCACCATGCCAGTGATTGGGAGGTAAAGAGGACAGAGCCCCACCCAAGGTGAGCAAAGACAAGTTAAGACTTGACAACCTAGCAACCCCTGTCCAGGCCCCCAACCTGGCTCCCAACAATGCAAAGACAATCCCACAGTGAAGTCTCCATGTGGGACAGGCACCGCGCCTACCTCCATCTGTGGCCCATGCAGCGAACTATTATTTTAAAAAAGAAAATCTGAAATCTTCACCTCCTCCTCACCCCCGCCAATGCACACACACACACACACACACACACACAATCCCCTCCACAATAGTCCCTCCCTCCCTGTTCCAGGAGGGGGAAGTGTAAAAAGCAGTGCAATGTAGGTGATTGTCCCCCTTCTTCTCCCCTCACCTGGACATTAGCATCCGTCTGAAGATTGGCCTGCTGTCAGTCAAATAAAATCTAGAAGATTACATTTTTAGCTATTGTGCATGTATGGTCCTTAACAAATACATATTAAGAATTTCTAGAAGAGCCCGGTTGGTGTGACTCAGTGGTTGATCATCGACCCATGGTTTGATTCCTGGTCAGGGCACATGCCCAGGTTGTGGGCCCCATCCCCAGTGGGGGGCATGCAGGAGGTAGCCAATTGATGTTCTTTCTCATCGATGTTTCCATCTCTCTCTCTCTTTCCCTTCCTCTCTCTAAAATCAATAAAGAAAAAAACATTTTTTTAAAGAATTTCTCAAAGAAATGCCCAGAAACAAACCCCTCCCCACGTGAACTTGCCCTTCTGTACCTGACAGAGAGGACCATGACAGAAAGGACCACAGACAGCGGCTTCCTTTAAGGTGACACAAGCCAGGCTAATTTTTCAAAGTGTCATCGAGTTAGCAGAGTGAGGATTTATTTCTTTTTAATCAATAAAAATACTTTTGCTGAGTATGAAAATCAATGAAGGTGTTATATTACTTGAGTTGTATTCACATCTCCTGTTTATGAGTTTTCACTGTTTTTAAGCCCTTGAAGATTTCACAGCACCTGGGCAGCGTCCTGTGGGTTATTTTGCAAATGGGCTTCTGTGTATGTTAACTGTGACTCTTCAAATCTCGAATGTGTAGTCGGATGTCTGTCACTCCCTGAAAGCAGGCTCCTGAGGAGACAAGGGGAATGCTGACAGTATCCGAGGCATTTCTGGGCCTCCGGAAGCCCCGCCTACAGGAAGAGCATGGGCTCCAGAGGGAGCCAGGTCTGGGTTTGAATTCCTGCTTCACCACTCACTTGTCTTATCTGATAATTAACTTCTCAGCCTGTACTTTCATCCATAAAACAGGCTACTAATACTTACCTTTCAGGGCTGTTAAGAGATTTTAAAAAGATAGTTGCTGTGAAGCACTGTTATAACTTTGGAAACATGTGAAGGCTAAATAGTTGTTCTTTTTTTTTTTTTCTTTTCCCCAAAGTATAAGAGTAAGTTTATTTAGAAAGTTACAGAGGTGGTAGAAGTGAGCTGGCTGGGCTGCAGAGGCTCAGGAGACAAGTTACAGAAGCAAAAGAAGGGCCTTGGAGCTCAGGAGAGGGAAAGGAGAGGGAGCGCCCTGGGGGGAGGGAGGAGAGCGCCTATAAACAGTCTTTATAAAGAGCCCTTGGAGGGGGGACGGATCCGGAGGAGGGTGTCAATGGGGGAAAAGGAGAAACATCTGTAACAAAAATTAATTAATTAATTTAATTAATTAATTAACTAATTAATTAATTAAAGACCCCTTCAGAGCCGGCACTGTGCTTCTGCACATCCCCAGTCGTTACAACCTTGATTCTCTGGATTTTGTAAACGGCCAAAATTTATTCCAAGCCCATTCCATGGGAAAGGTGATCAATACTGGTTTTGGCGGGACACAAAGTAGACTCTTATGTAATGATGCTGCTTTGGTTGTATTGCTTATAAATTGGTTCTAATGAAACTGCCAAAGAGCCGGCCCGTGTGGCTCAGTGGTTGAGCGTTTTCCCATGCACCAAGAGGTCACCGGTTTGATTCCCAGTCAGGACACATGCCCAGGTTGTGGGCCAAATCCTCAGTGGGGGGCATGCAGGAGACAGCCAATTGATGTTCTCTCTCATTTATGTTTCTATCTCTCTCTCCCTCTCTCTTCCTCTTTCTCTAAAATCAATAAAGAAAAAAAATTTAGAAAAAAAAAGAAACTGCCAAAGAGAATTTCCAAAAGTGGTTTACGTGGCCTTCCATGGTGATGGTTAGCCTCCACTGCAAGTCGGCAGCCCCACCCACTACACCCGCTCTCACCCACCTAGAACACATCCACAGTCAGGCCCAAGTAAGGCTGCTTGGCTCATGGTCCAGCGGGAAGCTTAACACTGAGTCACCTTCCCAGAGCTCGTTTCCGGTATCACATTTACGAGGGCTGGACTCCTGAATCACTCTGCTGACAACCAGATTCAGGTGCCCAAGAACAGTACATGTTATCTTCTTCAGAAGTTGCTCTGTTCAGTTTCCAGTATTAACCCAGTTCATGCAGCCTGACTCTTCCCAACTCCGCAGTCCTGACAAGTTATCTTGCTGGGCCCTCTATTGCACCAGATCTCTGTGGTGCAGGCCAGCTCTCCCGCTATTTGAAATAGGTCCTGCTACATGAGAAGAATCCCTGCATTGAAATGTAGTCAAGTTCTTATTTTTTTTTTGGAAGCAATAGAATCAAACGCTGGCTGATTTTAATCGAGAAGGAATGCATTAAAGGATATTGGGACTTGACAGAGGATGGGGGGAGACTAGACAGCCAGGCTGAGAGACATCAGACATCAGCCAGGGCCAGAACCAAAATCATGCCAGAGCCTTTCTGCTGAGGGCACTGCTGCCACTGCCACCGACTCTGAGCCTCTCGCTTGAAGGACCACATCCGATGCTGCCCCTCACGCTGTTGCCTGCACACATCCCCCAGATGGACTCTCCACTGTGCCCGTTCCTCTGCATAAATAGCTCCAGCCTCAGAGTCTGAAGAGAGCCAGTTTGTTCCATCCCAGGTCACGTGCCGATGTCCTAGCTTCGGGAGCCTGAGAAAGAATCTGGTATATGCAGCTTCTACAATAGGTGGGCAAACACCAAGTATCCACCACAGGTATGTGGGGACTATGTATACACAAAACTAAACAGCTCTGATAACTCATTACCCATGCTGTCTGCTTGGAAGAGAACATCTATTCCAATGCAGCAAGCTTGGCACATTGGGATATTTTAAATTTGGAATACTTTACTGGAAAGCCTTGAACACAGAAATTTCACTTCTCAGCCTCATGATGTGAATATGATGGATATAATGTGAAACAGATAATATTTCTTCAAAAACAGGTTTATAGCATTATTATTATTAACTATTACAAACTAAATGTTCAACAGAAGATGACTGTTTGCAAAATTTTGGTACACTCACTTAATGGCACATTATGCAGCCATTAAAAATTACAACTACATTAACTTTAAAGAGTAAAAAGGTAACGCAGGATGTAAAATTGCTTATATTAAAGGAAAAATAATGTGCAGGATGGTCTCAACCATGTAAAAATATTGGTGAATAGGTAGGTAGGCAGATAGGCATAGATAAGTATACCAGGGAGGTAGCCATGCTCACAGTTGGTGGAAGACAAGAAAGTATTTGTTATTTTCTTACTTCAACTTCCAGTATTTTTCAGATTATTATTACAAATGGAATGTAAAAACTGTATTTCTTTTTTTTATTTCTTATATATATATTTTTAAATAAATTTTTTAAATAAATTTATTTTTTCCTTTATTGATTTTAGAGAGAGGGTAAGGGAGAGGGAGAGAGAGATAGAAACATTGATGAGAGAGAACATGGATTGGTCGCCTCCTGCACGCCCCCCACTGGGTATCAGGCCCACAACCTAGGCATGTGTCCTGACTGGGAATTGAACCGGTGACCTCTTGGTGCATAGGTTGACACTCAACCACTGAGCCACCCTGGCTGGACTTTCATATATATTCTAAGAGTAATTTTTATAATATCTGTTTCATTTCCTTGTGGTCATTCTTGAGACAACAGTATATGAATTAGCTTATTCTAGATTTTAAGAAACTAAGAGCTATGCAGTCAAAAGCAGTGACCCACACACTTACAGAAGTCACCTTATAGACAGTTGTGGGTATCTGAGTAAGGCCTGAGTATTATATGATATCAGGGGATTATTGGTGGGGGTATATGCTAAAGTACTAGTTTGAACAGTTGCAATGTCTATAGTTTAATTTTAAAAGGTCAGCAAAAATATATAAAGGAAATATGGCAAAATATTAAGGAGAGACACACATGAAATACTGTATTAAAAAGATTGAGAGTAATTGGTTAGAGAAGGGAAAATGATAATTCCAAGGATGCCAATATCAAGCAGAAGAAACATGGTGTGGCTATATTAATATCAAAGCGGTCTTTAAAGCAGAGATAAATGGGGACACAGAGAAGTTT
Source organism: Tadarida brasiliensis (assembly GCA_030848825.1). Lineage (NCBI taxonomy): Eukaryota > Metazoa > Chordata > Mammalia > Chiroptera > Molossidae > Tadarida > Tadarida brasiliensis. The sequence goes on from CM061269.1 coordinate 39,957,775, forward strand.
CTATTCACCAGGAGACAGAACAATTCTAGATTTGTCTTCACCTAGTAACTTCATCTCAAAATATATATGTAGCAAAAACTGAAGAAAGCAATTCCAAAGTTAGTGAGAGATTTTAATATACCTCTCTCAGGATAAGCACACAGTCAAAATAAGCAGAGGGAAAAAGCAAATCAGTAAAAATACAGACTATTTGAACACAAGATTAACACACTTGACATAACCGATATACAAGAACCATTCCCACCAACTACAGAAAGCATTACCTTCTGCAAGCGCACTGGGAACGTTTACAAAACCGACGTACGCTGGACGGCAAAGCGTCAGCAACTTGCACACGGCTGACATCACACAGAACCTGTCCCCTGGACATCACAGAATCATGCTAACACATCGATATTATTAGAAATATAGATACCATTGCAAAAAAAAATCACTAGAAGGTTCACAAATATTTGGAAATGAAGAAATACAAAGGTGGGCAAAAGTAGGTTTACAGTTGTGAGTACGCAAAAGTTTATTCTTTTATTATTTACTAATTATTGTGTTATTTTCCATACGAACAACTGTAAACCTACTTTTGTCCACCCCCATATAGTTCTAAATACCTGGTGGGGCAAAGAAGAAATCACAAAAGAAACTAGAAAATATCTTGAATTGAATAATAAAGAATAAGTCATCTCCTCTAAGAAGTTTTGTGCTACAGTAGTTTGCTAAACCAAAGATAGTTTTTGTTTAAAATAGCACTACTTTTCTAATCCAAAAAAGAGCCACACAGAAACAAGCAAAAAATATCAAGGTCAACACTGAGAAATATTCTCACTGTTCTAACTCCTTCAGAAAAGCTGGGCCAAAGTTTGGGTGAGTCTTGAACTTGCCCTGTGCTATACAGTTTGAACGATGAAATTAGTCCAGCTCTAAAAGTCGAATGCTTTTCTAATATGCATGTGACGCTGTTAATTCAGGTTCATTTTAACCAGCACTTCTCTCTGTTAGAGCAGAGAGCAAGAAGAAATCACTAAAGCTTTCTGGCTGACTGACAACATACGACAGCGCAGGAAATGTTACCCAATGCAGATAAAATATGACAGATGAGGCTGCAAGTCTGAAATAGACTCCGAGAGCTTTAACTACGCATTTCAGTAACCTATACCATAAGGAAAGAGTCCCTTGGTCAGAAATTTAGAAAGGAGACATTTGGTGTCTGTTCTAGGCTGTACATTTTCAGCAAAAGAAGTCTGTTCTACCCTCAGAACTCCACATTTGAGCTCCCCCACTAATTGCTTTGTGTCCTTGGGCTAGGCATTAAGCACATCTGATCTCCTTGAAGGAGGGTATATGTCAAACATAATAATGAATGTGGATGTGTTTGTAAACTGTAAAGGCTGCATAAATGTTAATGACTGCTGTGTCATGGCACTGTCCCAGCTGAACACGTATTGACGTCATGGTATAAGCACAAACACTCTTGGAAGGTTTTTGAAGTAACCACTTAGAAACTGAATATTCCTCTCTTCCATACCATCCCATTTCCCTGTCCCTTTTCAAGTTCTCCTGTTGTGGTTGTTTTGCAAATGCTGCTCTAGTAACCATGGTGGTATGTTGAGCATATAATAATGCAGCAGACTCTGTGCCGTGTGCTTTACACATATTGTTATTAATCTCTAATTCTTGCAACAACCCTTCAAGGTAGAAACTTTTCAAATTTCTCTAATGAGGATACTGGCACCAAGAATGGGCGGCATTTAAGCCTGGGGTGGAGCTGAGAAGGGTGGCCCGAATGAGGGGTAGTATAAAAGAACAGAGAAATACTGAAAAATACTGAGGAGTTGAGTGGAGGGCCAAGCATGCCCAGGGGTGATTCTATCAGCTCTGGTCTTGTGTGAAGAGCTAAACTACTAAATTAGTTCATTGGGTCAAGCTGCTAGAGAGTACAGAACCCACATTCAAATCCAGACCTCCACTGGTAAAACTCTTGCTTTTTCTACTGTATTTCGATGATGTCGTATATAATACAAATTTAAATGTCTATTTCTTAATCACAAGTAATACGTGATCTTTGTATAAAACTTAAACTAGATAGCACAATTTCATCTATAAAATAGTTTTGCTGAGATCTTTTAACATGAATCTAATTAAACCTCTAGACCGAACTTCCATGTACAGTAAATACAGTGAAATGCAGAAACAAGTTAAATGACATCATAAGGACACAATCAGACAACTCCAGAATTTTGTACATTCTTTGAGACAGTCAGCCTGGGCTCTTCCAACGTCATTGTCATTAAAAAAATAAAAAGAAAGGTGGGGGAACGCTTCTATATTAAAAGAGATTACAGAGGCATAAAAGCCACATGTAATGTGTAAACCTTGATTGGGGAACAGGTCAAGGGAGGGCAATAAAAAGGCGTTCTTGGGATAATTCAGGAAATCTGAATATGGAATAGACATTACACAATTATATGGGGCTGGTGCTAATTTTTTTGGTTACCAAATTAGGTGTGAAATGGTATTATGTTTAATTATGAGAGTGTACTTTCTTGGAGATGCATATTAAATTACCTAGGGTGAAGCATGGTGTCTGCAACTTTCAAACAATTAAAAAATGTGTGTGTCTGTGTGTGTGTATGTGTGTGTGTGTGTGTGTGTATGTGTGTATAGAGTTTAGACCAGGCACAAGAAGACCAGGGTTTTAGCCTTAACTTTGCCACTAATAATCGTGGTAATGCTGGCTATCTTTGGATAGCCTCAATTTGCTTATCTGCAAAGTGGGTCTGGACTACATCAATGGTTTCGAACTTGTTTAAAAATCCACAGATCCTTTCCTTCAAACAGAATGTCATATAGTGCCTATCACATCAAACAGACAATAAGGAAGCAACTCTGGTTGAAGAGTATATATACACAGAGAGAGAACATAATGCTTTAACAATGGTGAATCTAGGGGATACAGATGTCCCTGGTACTATTCTTTCAGATTCTGTACATGTATGACATTTTTCAGAAAACAAGAAAGATACAGAAAAAAGACTGTAAGTCCCATGAACGCAGGACTGAGACATTCTTGTTCAAAATATGTCCCAGGGCCTAGGTATAGTGCCTGGCTCGTGGAAGGAGCTATAAATAACTGCTGGAAGCCCTGGCAGTTTGGCTTAGCGGTTAGAGTGTTGGCCCATAGACCAAAGAGTCCCAGGTTCAATTCCAGTCAAGGGCACGTACCTCGGTTGCAGTTCGTCCCTGGCCCTGGTCGGGGTTGTGCGGGAGGCAACCAGTCGATGTGTCTCTCTAATGTCGATGTTTCTCTCTCTCTCTCTCTCTTTCTCTCTCTCTCTCTCTCTCTCTCTCTCTCTCTCTCTCTCTCTCCCTCCCTCCCACTCTATCTGAAGATAAATAGAAAATATCCTTGGGTGAGGATTAAAAAATAATAATAATAATAAAATAACTGCTGAAAGAAAAAAAGAGGAAAGGAAGGGAAGAAGGAAAATTAACTTTAAAAACCACAAACTCACACAATCACTTGCTGCCCTAAACTGTTTGCAAAACTACATGAAGTTTATGAAACAAGAGCAATTATCCATGAGGAGAGAAGAAACAAAGGAAGGAAGGAAACAAATAAGGTCATCCCTCATCCCCTCACCAGGAATCCCGCGTGATGAGCACGTTGTACACCCTCCAGGACTTTTTTCACCACACGATAAATCCGTTTTTAAAAGTGTGGCATCTGGCCCTGGTCCGTGTGGCTCAATTGGCTGGGCAACCTCCCGTGCACCAAGAGGGTGTGGGTTCCCTTCCCAGTCAGGGCTGTTTCCAGCTTGACCTCCAATAGAGGGCATGCAGGAGGCAGCCGATCAATGTTTCTCTCTCACTCTCCCTCTACCTTCCTCCCTCTCTAAAAATGAGTTTTAAAAATATATTTTTTTTAAAAAGTGTTGTATCTGTAGAATTATCAGGTTTCAGTGCCAGAAACGCCCTGGACATCAGCCACATCCTAATACAGTTGAAGAAATTGAAGCCCCAAAGCAAAGTGACTAAGAGTCACCCGGTGGGTTAGTGAGTAAGCTGCAGCCCTTTGTCGAAGGAGCAAGGCTCCTTCCTTCACACTACACTGTCTTGCTTCCACCTTTGGCAACACTATTAATCTACCTATTGCAGTTTAAATGGAAACCCTAAAAGAGCCAGGCTTAGTCACTCACAGGCTTCCATTTTCTGAAAGTAAAATTTTGCCCAGCACAGCAATTTTGATGACCTGTCAAGCTCGTCAAAGTAAGATTCCTTAAAGGACACAAAACTAAAAGTAAATACTGGGTGTCATGCATTGTGCTAGGAACTTCCATATTCACTGTTGTGTTTCGTTCTCCCAACAGCCCTGTGAGGCAGGCATTATATTTTACCAAGTCTATTCCCTGCAACCTGCCTCTTACGGTTAAAAGGCAAACACAGAGCCAAGATAGAAAAGTGAAGGGAAAGAAAGAGAAAGGGAAAAAAAAGGATAACAAACAACTGGAATACATCCATGAACTCTGTGAGCATTTAATAACTGTTTTTTGATGAAACAATAATTATGCATATAGTCTTGAGATAAAAATTAATTAAAAAAGAAATTCACATGTGCAATAATAAATTGGCTTAGTAAGGTAACAAACGCAATGCTAAATTATTTGATAGGAAAAAATCCAAAAAATAATTAGAATGTAAGTATCTGATATCTACAAGTTAAGAGATTATAACAGGAAAGCATACATATGGACCACAATTTATTGGATTACACGATACTGAAGTTAATGCAATTCATTTCAGGCTCAGGAATAATAGGTGACAGTTCACATTTTTATTCATTATATCTAGTATTAGTATTACTATAATTAGTATTTCCTTTAAAAAAAAAAAACAAAAAAACAAAAAAAAAAACTCCCCTCTCTCAAATGAGAAAAAGGGGAATAAATGGTAAAGTCTAAATTTTAAAAAATAATCCACATGAGATTAAAGTAATGTTTTCTTCAAGAATAGCCTGGCTTTTTTGTTTTCCTTTCTATTGAATTTATTGGGGTGACACTGGTTAACAAAATTATACAGGAAGAACAACCTAGTATTTACCAACAGTGAATTATATTTGAACAGAACCATATTTGATCTTAGATTTGAAATGAACATTATTTTAAATCTAGTTTGCAAGGACTTTAAATTGAATGCTTCCTGGCCTCTACGTCCTCTTTTAATCATCTCAGGATGTTAGATGCAATCAGAAGTCTTAACATTTAACATACGTTTTGAAAATATTTTTCCTCTTAAAATCCTGGAGAGATATTATTCCTACCTTTACTACGCTAGAAAAATAAAGTAGACAACTGAATATAAAGTTCACTCTCATTCAAAAGAGACACAGGAATGTTGAACAGGCCTTGCATGAGTATTCAGATGATTACTACAGTTTTTAAGTTTTGCATAGATAAAGGCTACAAGTATAAAAACTGAATTACTTAGGCAAGAGTTTGCCAGCTGTTAATTGTTATACTGTAATAAAACTAGAGGTTTTAGTAGAACACAACATTGACTAAAATGATTTATGATGTTGCCCAGCCGGTGTGGCTCAGTGGTTGAGCGTCGACCCATGCCCCAAGAGCTTGCCAGTTCGATTCCTGGTCAGGGCACATGCCCAGTTTGTGGGCCTGATCCCCAGTCAGGGGCACGCAGGAGATGGCCAATCGATGTTCTCTCTCATCGATGTTTCTATCTCTTTCTCCCTCTCCCTTCCTCTCTCTCAAAATCAATAGAAAAACATTTTTTTTCAATGATTTATGATGTTTACATAATGAATTATAATAAATCGTACAATTTTTCTTTAAAATATATACATGCTAATTGGAGAAATGAAAAGCTTTACATAGTAAAAGGATGATTTTATAAGAACAGAAAAGGAAGTTCTGTTTGGTATTCTGTCAATTAACAAAAAAATCTAGCAGTTTTAAGAATTATACTTGAGCCCTGGACGGTTTGGCTCAATGGTTAGACTGTCGGCCTGTGGACCAGAGAGTCCCGGGTTCAGTTCCCGCTAAGAGTAGGTACCTTGCTTGCAGTTTGTCCCCAGCCCCGGTGGGGGTCGTGTGGGTGGCAACCACTCGATGTGTCTCGCTCTCTCTCCCTCCTGCTCTATCTGAAGATAAATGCAAAAAAATGTCCTCAGGTGAGGATAAAAAAAAAAAAAAAGAATTATACTGGAAAAATTGACTCTATTAGAAATAATATCTCCTTCATCAGTAACATTTTAGGATTAACATTTTTATTGAATATTGCTTTCTAACTGTTTTCCACTTTAAAAATGTAAAAAGTATCATTTTAATATACCAGTCAGAAACATAAGTGTCTAATCACCTGATTTTTCTACCTAAATATTCACTCACATGTTCAATTTATAGAGCTCTACAATCAGGATAGAGATTGATCTTCAGAGTACGGAAGGCTGTGTACTTCCTGTCAACCAGGGACATCGTTGCTCAGAGACGGCTTATGGTGTATTAGGACAACCTGCTCCATTGGCACCCGATTTTCCTCCATCAGATGAAGCAACTTCATGAAGGAAAAAGAGTTTGGACCAGGCATGAGAAGACCAGGGATTTAGCCTTAACTCTGCCATTAACAAGTGCAGTAATGCCTCCTACCCTCACTCAGTTTGCTTATCTGCAAGATGCGGCTGGGATATATCAATGGTTTTCAAACATGTTTAAAAATCCACAGATCCTTTCCTTCAAACAGAATTTCATAGTTCCTATCACATCAAATAGGTAATAAGGAAGCAACTCTGGGTGAAGAAGATTGGGAGGTCAGAGTAGACCTGTCTGCAGTGTTCCCGGTGCCCCCAGGACATTTCCATAAAGCATCTTAGTGGCTCCTCCAAGAACAGCAGTAAAAACACTGGTGTAGTTTTACTCTAACACAAAAGTCATTAACAGGAGGCCCTCTGGTAAGTCAGGATTATAAACAAGTTTTGCTTGGTCTGCCCAGTGTTTGTTTATTTATTTTAACTTAAATGTCGTTAGGTGGACTTGCACCTTCCAGTTCAGCCCGATCTGTAGCATTCTCTTGCTTACTCTGATGGCCTTTGCACACACATTCATACTAACTGTCAGAGTGCTGAAGGTGGCTGAGTTTGTGACCCTGTGACCTAGTGTCCTTTACCAGTAACATTCTATGATTAATATTTTTTTAATTGAGTATTGCTTTCTAACCGTTTTCCTCTTTTAAAATGTAAACAATTCTAAAAAAGGTTATGCAATCATTCCAGAACAGTTTTTAAGGTAAATTAATTTATCAGAATTTCCTCTCTAACTAGAAATAATGAAAGTTGCCCTGGCCAGTTTGGCTCAGCAGTTAGAGCGTCGGCCTGCGGTCCAGAGAGACCCAGGTTCGGTTCCCGCTAAGGGCACGTACCTCGGTTGCAGTTTGTCCCCGGCTCTGGTTGGTCTTGCGGGTGGCAGCCACTCGATGTGTCCCTTTCACGTCGATGTTTCTCTCTCTCTCTTCCTCCCACTCTATCTGAACAAAAAATGAAAAAATGTCCTCGGGTGAGGATAAAAAAAAAAAAAAAAGAAATAATGAAAGTCATGTTCACAATAGGGACTCATGGGACAGGTTCCTCAAAGGTAAAGAGAAAAGGGAGGGGCAGGCATAAAAGATAAATTTTATTTTCTTACCCCAGTTTACGCAGGGATTCAATGGAAAAATGGCCAATTCCAGGGATGGGCAGAGAAAATACAGGATGAGCCAGTTGCTACAGAAAGTAAGGTGGTGCTTTAAAGCATCATGGAAACATGTCAAAAAGACAAGCCAAGATGAAGGGGCTGCCCACTGGCCAACTCTGGGGAAATATTGAGAATCAAAACAAAAAAAAATGGCATTAATAGATTACAACCCACCAAATAACATGAGAATCCATGAATTCAGACTTAAATAAGTAAGTAAATGGTGAGAAGGGAAAGCTCTTCCTTACAGCAAAATGCCAACTAATAAATCTAGAAGGAACAATGGAGTCAGAACATCCTGAATGGATGCCAAAGTAGTCAGAAAAAAATTTAGAAACAAGATATTGACACATTCTCAAAATATCCCTCCACAAAGTAGTTGTGAATTTACAAAGAGAAAAGCTATAACTTTATGGTGGAGAAAACATTTTATAACTCATTGATATGGGACAAATGGAGATCAATGACTTGATACATGGACAAGGACATGACATCACCTCAGTGGTATCTCTGCAAAAAAAATACATAACCCAAGTCTAAACACAGGGAAACGCCAGTCAAATCCAAAATACAAGGGCCTTCTGCAAAACAAAACAAAACAAAACAAAAAGAGTATCGATCTGTCTTCTATAAAAAAATGTCAAGTTAAGAAGACAAAGGCTAAGAAACTTTTCCAGATTAAAGGAAACAAAGAAGACATGACAACTCAATACAGTGTATGTATGATCCGGAACCAGATCCTGGTCTGGGAAAAATTAGCTTAGAACTAATTATTGGGTCATTATTGGGACAATTGAGAAAATCTGAGTTTAAATTTGGACTGTGGCCCTGGCTGGTTTGGCTCAGCGGTTAGAGCGTCGGCCCTCGGACCAGAGAGACCAGGGTTTGGTTCCCACTAAGGGCATGTACCTTGGTTGCAGTTTGTCCCCGGCCCTGGTTGGGGTCGTGTGGGTGGCAGCCACTCAATGTGTCTCTCTCACATGGATGTTTCTCTCTCTCTCTTCCTCCCTCTCTCCCTCCTGCTCTATCTGAAGATAAACACAAAAATGTCCTCAGGTGAGGATTTAAAAAAAAAGCAAAATAAAACTTTCAAAAAAATTTAAATTTGGACTGTGGCTTGTATCAATGTTAAAATAACGTGACCTTTTTTTTTTTTTTAATGGTTCATTCTTTTTTTTTTTTTAATTTTTTATTAATTTATTTTTGTTACAGATGTTTCTCCTTTTCCCCCCATTGTCACCCTCCCCTCCCTCCCTCCCTGCCCCGTCCCCATTTTTGTTGTCCATGTCCATTGGTTATGAGTACATGCGTACAAGTTCTGTGGTTCATCGCTCCCCTCCCCCACCCCCTCTTCTGGCGATTGTCAGTCTGTACCCTACTTCCATGTCTCTGGGACTACCCTGTTCCTCAGACTGTTATGTTTATTATATTCCAGAAATAAGTGAGATCATATGATATTTGTCTTTCTCTGCTTGGCTTGTTTCACTTAGGATAATAGTTTCCAGGTCCTCCCATGTCGTCGCAAAGGATAAGAGATCTTTCTTTCTTACAGCTGCATAGTACTCCATTGTGTATATGTACCACTGCTTTTTTTTCCATTCGTTTACTGACGGACACTTGGGCTGTTTCCAGATCTTAGCTATTGTAAATAGCGCTGCTATGAACATGGGGGTACATATATTCTTTCTGTTTGGTGTTTCAGGCTTCTTAGGGTATATTCCTAGGAGTGGGATCACTGGGTCAAATGGTAATTCAATTTTTAATTTTTTGAGGTAACATCATAGTGTTTTCCATAGTGGCTGCACCAGTCTGCATTCCCACCAGCAGTGTACTAGAGTCCCCTTTTCTCCACACCCTCGCCAACACTTGTTGTTTGATGCTTTGTTGATGGCGGCCATTCTGACAGGTGTGAGGTGATACCTCATTGTTGTTTTAATTTGCATCTCTCTGATGATTAGTGATGTTGAGCATTTCTTCATATGTCTCTTGGCCATTTGTATGTCCTGTTTGGAGAGGTGTCTGTTTAGTTCCTCAGCCCATTTTTTAATTGGGTTTTTTGTCTTCCTTTTATTGAGTTGTATGAGCACTCTATATATTTTGGAAATTAATCCCTTATCTGATATATCATTGGCAATTATGCTCTCCCATAGAGTGGGTTGCCTTTCCACTTTGATGGTTGTTTCTTTTGCTATGCAGAAGCTTTTGAGTTTGATGTAGTCCCATGTGTTCATTTTTCCCTTTGTTTCTGTTGCCTTAGGTGATGTATCAGTGAAGATTCTGCTGCATATGATGTCTGAAATTTTGTTGCCTACATTTTCTTCTAGGATTTTTATGGATTCATGAGTCACATTTAAGTCTTTTATCCATTTTGAGTTTATTCTTGTGTATGGTGTAAGATGGTGGTCTAGTTTCATTTTTATGCATGTAGCTGTCCAATTTTCCCAACACCATTTATTAAAGAGGCTGTCTTTACTCCATTGTATGCTCTTGCCACCTTTGTCGAATAAAAATAACGTGACTTTGATAACAACTATGGCTATTAAAGAGATGCTGTTCTTAGCAAAATACCAAAATATTTAGGGGAAAAAGGACAATGTCTCCAACTTACCCTCAAATGGTTCAGGAAAGGAAGGCTGTGTGTGAAATAGATTCACAGGAAGAGAGAGAGTAAATGGGGCAAGATATAAATAAATATGAATCTCAGTGAAGGGTAGATGCGTTTTTTGCATAATTCTGGAAACTTTTATATAAATTTGAAATTATGTTAAAAAGTTAGCAAAATGCTAAAAGGAAACGTTTCCTGGCAGTCATGGGCCATCCACAATGCCCTAAACCCTAACTTGAGTGGCTGATCAGCACCAAGTAGCAAGTACAGGAGGTAAAAACGTATCACCTGCCAAACAACACGGTGTTTTCCAGATGAAGTAAGGCTGAAGCTCACAGAAACATTGGCGCCACCGGAAATATTTAAGGTTAAAAGTTCTCCTAAGGCAAAACTACTGTTCTAATTTTTTAGACCCAACTTTCCTTCCCATGAAAGGGAATAACTGTCCCTGAACCATCATCATACTGGAATAGGTAGGAACAAACCCAGCCGTGTTTCCTTTTGGCCTTCTAATTTAAAGTCAATATTTTAATAATCTCTTTGACTCTCCAGCTGGTTGCTCTCAGTTACAAATGGACCACTACCAATATGTAATTAAAGGAGAATGACAAATAGTTAGAATATAGATCACACAGGTGCTGGCTTACAAATGCAAATGTTGTAGCAGAAGATGAAGCTCCCAGAAGGCTGGAGGTGTGTGTCTCTGCTTATTGCCACCATAATTCATTAATGGTCAAAGTAACGCTGAGATCAATATTTCTGCAGTCATGGGAATGAGAAAAAATGATCAGCACCAAAATAAGATGCAAAGACAGTCTCAAAATGTTTCTTCCTACATAACTGGAAAACCCAGTCATTGTACCATGAATTTTAAAACTTAACAGATTTTCTTACCTGTTTTACATTCAAGAGACGCACAGCTGAAAGGATCTTGACCAGAATTGTTGTTGCCCAAAATAAGACCATATGCAAAAAGAGAAAGAAAGAGAGGTCATTGTTTCGTTTCATCTTGGTGGTCAAGAAATGAAAGGAAGGCCCTGGCCCGTTTGGCTCAGCAGTTAGAGTGTCAGCTCCCGGACCAAATAGTCACAGGTTCGATTCTGGTCAAGGGCACCTACCTCAGTTGTGGTTCGTCCCCGACCCTGGTCGGGGTCATGCAGGAAGCAACCAGTCGACGTGTCTCTCTCACGTTGATGTTTCTCTCTCGCTCCCTCTCTCCCTCCCACTCTATCTGAAGATAAATGGAAAAATATCCTCAGGTGAGGATTATAAAAAAGAAATGAAAGGAGGGATCCTGAGGTACGGTAAACAGCACGGAAGGCATGAGATGGTCTCACAGGAGGCTCAGTCCTGAAATATACTTGAAGAGGATGTACAAAAGAGACTTGACTAAGCTCTATGTCAAAACCAATGGTTCCAGTGCAGATTCCTGGGCCCCAGTGGAGAGGATCAAATTCAGTAGGAGTGCGTTTGGAACCAGGAGTACTGCATTTAAAAAAAAAAAAATTGTTTTCCTTTATTGGTTTGAGAGAGAGAGGAACTGAGAGGGAGAGAGAGACAGAAACATCAATGAGAGAGAACATCGATTGGCCGCCTCCTGCATACCCACCACTGGGGATTGGGTCCACAACCTGGGCATGTGCCCTGACCGGGAATTGAACCGCCGACCTCCTGGTGTATGACGCTCAACAACTGAGCCACACTGGCTGGATAGGTATTTTTAACAAGTATTGCATGGCCCACTCTTTGAGAAATAGTTAGAGAAGCAACCGTTACTGTGTTTATGAATTTACGTACTATAATACGATACTTGTGTTATAGCAGTAAAAGCACCGTATAACAAATTAAACAGTGTGGATGGAATGGTACAGAGAGGCTTGTGGTGATTCCTCCCAACCCCAGTCCCATCTCCTGTGAATAGTTTTATTTATTTAAAATGTCTTTTCTTTATTGATTTTAGAGAGAGAGGAAGGGAGAGACAGAAACATTGATGAGAGAGTATACTGATTGGCCACTTCCTGCATGCCCCTCACTGGGGATTTGGCCCACAACCTGGGCATGTGCCCTAACTGGAAATCGAACCGTCAACCACTTGGTGCATGGGTCGATGCTCAACCACTGAGCCACACCAGCCGGGCACCTGTGAATAGTTTTAAACATTTCTGCTGTTAGTTCTTCCAGTTATAAACAGACTCCCCTCAACCCCCCACTTAAAAAAAAAGAAATATTGCTTTTACAATATGCTCATATTTTAGATACATTAGAATAATGAATATTTGAAGTAGTGTAGTTGGCCTGTTAGGTAAGTACCAATTTTGTGCAAAATTTGAAATAGTCTAACTCCTGCCAAGAGTAATCGAGAATTGCATTAGCAGGCAGTGTGTATGGCAGCTGTGTTTATCTGTGTGGCTATGTGGCCTGCCACTTTAGCCATAATCAGGAGTGCAGTGGAACTTGTAATTACACACTCTTTGATAATGGGAATTCGGATATGACAAGTTCAGTGATGGGTTCCTGTTCTCTTGCAGCCGGCTCACCTTGGTCATTTCATTAACTTTGCACTAAGTTGCTTCTACATGTTGATGTGATTGAATTTTCTGAACCTCGCTTACAAAGTTACAGCAGAGTTTTACTCGGACCTGCCATCATTTAACAGCCGCTTGTGAACCATGCTGTTATGGAAATGCACTGGACCGGCTAGAAGTGATTTGAGTGACTTTTGTTATTTTAATGTTTAAAACTATAATTTAAAAATAGTTTTTATCCTATAACAAGGCCATCTAACCTATCATGCAGAGGAAGCAAAAACAATTCTGAGAATGTATTCTTTTGGAACGGAAGTTAGTTGTAATGAAACACTAAAGAGACCACGTGGCCATGTGCCATGCCATCAGCTTTGCAGAGTACTCTGTGAAACATTAGACATAATTCTGAGAACATTTAAAAGAGCATTAAAGCAGATATGACTTTAAGTTTGCAAAGAGAATCTTATAATTGTGCGTGTATAATGGAATGGAAAAAAATGCCATGGCTACAAGATCATCAGCAACATAACATGTCCTTAAGCTACAGAGATGTTTGGTACCCGTGTTCTGAGACTGTGCCCCATGACCTTACATATGTGCCTGTGAAAAATCTCTCATGAATCATGCATCCTTTGAATATACAGGTTGTTTGAAAATCCATTTCTCTTTCTATGTCTTGATTATGAATGGCTACCAGTTACCAAGGATAAGAATTTAGCTCATTTCTGTTATCTTCTTCCAACTCCTCCCAGTTTGGAGTAGTTATGTTATTCCTATGTTAGATCCCTTGCCACCTTCTTTCTTAGATAACCTCCTCATTCTGCTGGAGTACACATTCTAGTAACTTCTTAAGAGACATATGAAAAAAATGCTCAACATCACTAGTCATCAGAGAGATGCAAATTAAAACAACTATGAGGTATCACCTCACACCTGCCAGAATGGCCACCATCAACAAATCATCAAACAACAAGTGCTGGCAAGGGTGTGGAGAAAAGGGGACTCTAGTACACTGCTGGTGTGAGTGCAGACTGGTGCAGCCACTATGGAAAACAATATGGTGTTTCCTCAAAAAATTAAAAATTGAGCTGCCATTTGATTCAGTGATCCCACTTCTAGGAATATACCCTACAAAGAAAGCCTGAAACACCAATCAGAAAGAATACATGTACCCCCATGTTCATAGCACCACTATTTACAATTGCTAAGATCTGGAAACAGCCCAAGTGTCCATCAATAGCTGAGTGGATAAAAAAGCTGTGGTACATTTACACAATGGAATACTATGCAGCTGTAAGAAAGAAAGATCTCTTATCCTTTAAGACGACATGGAGGGACCTGGAGAGTATTATGCTAAGCGAGATAAGCCAGTCAGAGAAAGACAAGTATCACATAATCTCACTTATTTGTGGAATATAATGAACAAAACAAGCTGAGGAACAAAATAGACCCAGAGACATGGAAGTAGGGTGTAGACTGACAAACCTCAGAAGAGGTGGATGTAGGGGGAGGGAAGAAAGAGATAAACCACAGAATTTAAATGTATTTATGCGTAAACAAAGACATAGACAATAATGCTGGGGGGGGCGGGATTGGGAGGAGGGTGTCAATGGGGGGGGGAAAGGAGAAACATCTGTAACATAAATAAATAAATAAATAAATAAATAAATAAATAAACAAACAAACAAATAAATAAAAGAAAATGGTCCTGGGAAGTAAACTTTGAGTATTGGTTTATGTGATATGCTGATATTCTACTCTCACAGATTGATAAATTGGCTGAATGTGAAAATTAGTATCAAATTAAATTTCCCCCAGAATGTTTAATAAACTACTCTATTATCTTCTAGCAGCCAAGATGTTAATGAGAATTTAACATCTCTCAATTTTCATTCCTCTATAAGTGGCCTAATTTTTCTCTCTGGAACCTTTTAGAAAGTTTTATTTATTCCTAGAGTTCTAAAATTTTACCAAGTTGTGTCCAAGTGGGTTATTTTCCCTTTTTCAGTTGTCCTTTTCTGGGGAATTATCTTACATAATTTCTCTAGTAATTTCCCTTTTACCATTTTCTCTGTTCTCCCTTTCTGGGTCTCTTCAATTGGATTTCTTCAATTGGCTTTTGTATCTCTTCTTTTCTCTCATGTTTCCCAACAGTGGAGGAGAATACTCAACATCTTCTTCACTAGTGCCGTCTTCTTTGTCCACATCAATTGATTAAAATAATCACTATTATTAATAACCATGCCAGCCTGTTTTTACCACTTCCAGTGCCCATCCAGAGTCATGCCCACCCAACTGTCATTCCAGGTGACATCCTCTTAGAGGGTCGATGCTGAATATATCAGGGGGTGGAATTAAAAAGCAAAAGAAAACAAAACTTCCCAAATCTAACTGTAGGTCTTGCTTTCCCCTCTTCTGCCAGGCTCATCACCCTCTCATAGATGAAATTCAATTGTGTGGCATAATTTGTACTTCACAAAATCATGTTGATTACTACCAGGTACCTCGTGCTCTTCTAGGTGGTTGCAAATTGATTGTTGGATGATTTGTTCTTGTATCCTCCCTGGTATCCAAGATAAGCTGAATAGTCTATAATTACCATAGCTGCGCTCTTCCCTGTTAAAAGAAAAAAAAAAAAAAAAACCCCTCCATCTGCAGATTCCACTTGTCAGGACCTTCTCCTGTCCAACCTTCCTTTTCTAAAATAAAGGCTGGAGGTCTTGCAATTACATTTGCCAATTCCTTAAGTGCCCTGGGATGCAAGTAATCAGGCCCCACTGGTGTGAATGTATTGAGCTTTCTGAAGTGCTCTTCAATCACTTCTTCCCTCTTCTTTGCTTTTGTACCTCCAATAAGATAGCACTTAATCTGGTTTAGTTTCCTTATCATTGCTGATTAAAAAGAAAAAAAAAAACAGATTAAAAACAGTGAAAGCCTCTGCTATTGCAGTTATTTGTTAATACTTTTTGTTTAGCAGTACTTCTTAATAGTTTTGTTTTGTTAATAGTTTCAGTGGTTGTGGTTTGCAGTCTCTAAGTTCCCTCCCTCCCTCCCTTCTTTCCTTCCTTCCTTCCTTCCTTCCTTCCTTCCTTCCTTCCTTCCTTCCTTCCTTCCTTCCTTCCTTCCTTCCTTCCTCCCTTCCTCCCTTCCTCCCTTCCTCCCTTCCTCCCTTCCTCCCTTCCTCTCTCCTTTCCCCAAGAGGCAAAGAGCTTCACATAACGTTATGGCAGAGACATTTATTAATCACCAAATATTCACATGCTCCCCCCAATTTCCCAGCCTGCTTATAGTTGGGGCCAGGGGCATGTGACTAGTTCTGGTCAATGGGTACTTAAGAGCCATGAGCTCCCTTGTCTTCTTTCCTCCAGCCCCAGCAAGCTGGAACCTACATTTCAGATGCTATACCAGCAGAGTGCAAGTGGCCTGGACCCCTGAGTCACCCTTGGAAGGCAGCGCTCCTGGAGAGCCATCAAACCACCCAGAGGACCACATGTTAAGCTGCTAAAATTTTGAGGTTTGTTTTTGCAGCAAAGCCTACCTTATCTTCACTAACACAGTACCAATTTCTGGATTAGTCAGATTATGCTAGGTTTTGCCAAGGGAACAAATTAACCCCCAAAGCTAAGTGGCTTAACATAACAAAGGTTTGTTTCTTACTTGTGGTGTGTGATAGCTAATCTCCGTGGAAAGCCGCCAAGGACTCTTACCTCCTGGTAGTCACTTGTATCGTCACCTCCCACTGATCCCACCTCTCTGCACTGATCCCAGGACTCACTTTAACCAAGACAATGTAGCAGAAGTGACACTATGATGGTTCCCAGCCTAAGCCTTAGGAAATCCTGGCAGCCTCTGCATTTGAAGTCACTCATGATATAAGAAGTTTGACTATCCCATTGCAAAGAGAGGCCATGTACAGATGCCTAGAGAATGAAGCTCCATGTGGAGAGTACTGAGGTACCAGACCTGAGCAAAGAAGCCATCTTTAGTTCAATCCCAGTCAAGCTTTCCAAGGACTCCAGCACCAGCCACCATTTGACTACAGCCTCATGAAAGCCTAGGTGAGAAGCGCAGAACTGCCCAGTGGAACCCAGCTAATTCGCAAAATTGTGAGATGCAACAATGAATTGTTTTAGGCCATTCTGCATGGGTAGTTTGTTAGGCAGCATCACTAACTAAAGTATGGTACACATCCAGTGTTGGTGTGTGAGGGCTGGGCTCCACACATTCATGCAACCGCATTGATCCGGCTTCCACCATCTTGTACCTGCACCATTGGGAGCATATGACTTCCTTTGTTGTAGTGGCAAGGGAAGGGAGGGCTGGGGGTTGCATACCAACTTTTAAATGTTTCTGCCTCTTTTCCCAGTCCATTGGCCAATGAGAAATACGAGCAAGTGGAGATTCAATGAGCATTAAATGTCTCTGTCACAGAACCTACAACCTGAAATTTATCTTTTTTTTCCCACTAGTATCATAACAAGGTTTGTTTAAGAATCATCCGACTAGCTTTCCAAAATTGTAAATAGTGGTGTGCAGGACTGGTACATATAGCTCACAAGAGCCCACTGAGAATATCTCCTCCCTATTCTGTGTTCTGTGATGCCATGTTGGTAGTGTGAAATCAGCCATGGTAGAAATATTTACACCACAGAAATTGGTAAATGCTGCAAGTTAGGGCTCTCCTTGGCCTCCCACTCCCATCCTCCAAGCTGGTTGGTAAATATTTACCAGACTGCTAGTTGTACAGGACCCAATACCTATTACTGAGGCTGCCCCTATATTCATGCATATTCATTTATTATTATAGGTAGAATTTTTTAAACTCCATCAGTGGTCTTATCTTTCTATTCCATATTTCAAATAACCAGGTGAACCTATGAATTAAAGATGCTTACACAAATCTGAGTAAACTTCATTAATTAAACAAATGACAGTTTGAAGTTTTCTATATGGAATCAGAATGTGCATATTTTCATAGTTAATCTCATTTTAGAACAGTATTGGAAATGTTGCTATGAAGTATAGAACATACCTATTTTCAGCCAGCATTGACAAGGATTACATTCCTCCAGTAATTACTGCATCTAATAACACTATCTTAGCTACCAATTTATTTTGAAAGCTTCAGTATCTTTTAAGCTTGAGAGTTTATGAGATTAAACCTTTTCTTTAAAGCCTTGCTGAAAGAGTTAATTCAGCTTCCTGTTCCAGTTCACAACTCTTCCTCTCCTAGCCTTTCCCCTCCACACACATAGTCAAGAGACAGGCCATCAATAAGGTCCAAGCTTCTATTATGGGATATGAAGCAATAACATTTTAAATAGCACCTTGGAGGCCTGAAGAAGTTAATACATCTTTCAGTAGTGCCTACTTTACAGCTATGGAGTATTTTGGACCCTGAAAACCTGGGTCATTATTTATTAAAAGCACGAGAAGGGTCCAGTTGGAGGGAAAACCGCATTCACCAAGCAAAAAAGGATATGCTTACAAATGACATTTGAAAATAAGATGACCAGGAATCTTCGCTTCAAACAAGGGATTTGAATTCATCCACACCTAATTATATGGTAAAATATAAACATAAGATGGTTCTGGAATCAAGAAGACAAGTCATCTTTAAAATGTTGTTTCCTGGGTAAAACCCAGTGAGACAACCTATGGGTAAATTTTATGTTCATTAATTCAGAGCAGGAAGAGAAAGAAAGAATTCTCATTGTACCTACCAACCAGGATATTTTCCATCACAACATTGATAATTTTCTGAGAACTCTGATACCTTTTTGAGTTTTAGGGATTATTCCATGGGTTAATCAAGGTTTTGTTTATAAGTATGATCAATTCAATTTTCTAAAAATGTCCACACTGATATATATTTCTGTCATATATTTTCACAATGCAGTGACATTCCTTCATTGACAGGTGGGGTCCCCTGGAACATGGGTAGATCTTTGTAACCGTCTCCACAAATAGGATGAGGTAGCTATAACACTGTATGACTTGAGCAGCTAGGTCATAAAAGGCGGATATGGCTTGCACCTGGCCCTCTCTCCTTGGGATCTGTGCCTTTGGAGCTCTGAGCCTCCAGGTGAAAGTCCATCTACCCTTGAAGCCACTGTGATGAAGAAACCACAAAGTGATAGATTTCCACGTCGCTCCAACTCTGCCAGCCCCCACACACGTGAGTAAGAGACAAGCCCCCCTGCTTGTCTTTCCAGCCCAGGTACCCCACACACGTGAGTAAGAGTTCAGATCATTTCAGCCCCTGGCCTTCAAACTGCCCCAGCTGAAACCAAGTTGGAGCAGACATAAACTATCCATGCTAAGTCCCGCTCAGAATGCAGATTTGTAAGCAAAAGAAGTGTTCTTATTTTAGGCCACTAAATTTTGGGGTGATATGTTACATAGCCATCATAGCTAGAATAGCAAGTAACAGAAGCCCGTCAAACTAGCATTACCAAAATAGTGGAGGTTAGAGTATAAAGGTTGAAGAATGTCTAATGGCGCCCCAGAAGAACAGGCAAGGCTGGGTGTCATGATGGGTTGAACAAGAACAAAATTAAAAACCCGGCAGAAGCCAATTACCTACGTTGCTCCAGTGACACCTTTTTTCTCCTGTGTTCTCTAATATTTTACTTCACAGCCCTCGTCTCTGTCTCTCAGCACATTCACTTCCTGTCTCTGCAGTCAGAGAGTTTATATGCCCTGGTTTAAGAGATCAGCCCTGGCCAATGTGGCTCAGTGGTTGAGCATGGACCCATGCACCAAGAGGTCGCTGGTTCAATTCCCGGTCAGGTCACATGCCCAGGTTGTGGGCCAAATCCCCAGTGGGGGGTGTGCAGTAGGCGGCCAATCGATGTTCTCTCTCATTGATGTTTCTTTTCTTTTTTTTAAAATTTTTTTTCTTTATTGATTTTTAGAGAGAGGGAAAGGAAAAGGGATAGAGAGATAGAGACATCGATGATAGAGAACATCGATTGGCCGCCTCCTGCATGCCCTGCACTGGGGATTTGGCCCACAACCTGGGCATGTGCCCTGACTGGGAATCGAACCGGCGACCTCTTGGTGCATGGATCCATGCTCAACCACTGAGCCACACAGACCGGGCTCTCATTGATGTTTCTATCTCTCTCTCCCTCTCCTTTCTTCTTTCTCTAAAATCAATAAAGAAAAAATATTAAAAAAAAAAAAAAAAAAAAAAAAGACCAGCTCAACTCATAGCACCCTCTCATTCCAGTGATAAATTCCTGGAGAGAGGGTCAGCCTTGAGTCAGATGTGTGCTTCTGGCCCAGTCAGTCAACACGGGGGAAGGGCCACAGTGTACCACTGGGGCTGCCACTCCCACCCCCAGCTTCCTGTGACAACTCTTAGAAGGTGGGCTCAGAGGCTTCCAAACACAACAATATGCCTAACATAATTCTTGAATATTAGAATGCACTGCGGATGTTTTTATCTATACTCTACCATAGACCTCTCCCCCCTTCAAATTGCTTATCATTTTGTTTACAAATATGCTTAGATAAGTGTATACTAACCTCATCCCCATCCCCATCCATCCTCATGATTATTTGAAAGGGAGGTTCTGGATTCTCTACAACAAAGGAAGTGGAGTGGATTGATGTGACTTCAAGTAGACTGAACTCAATGATTAATCTTTTTTATTTTGTTTTGTTTTTTGAGGTCTATCTTCTCATGTGAACTTGACTCCTTATTTTAACTACCTCTTAACTGTTGGGGACTCCGAGTAACCGGGCTGACTAGAGAGCACAGAGACACTCAGGGAAACTGAGGATTCTTCATGAACTTTGATACTCTTCCCACTATTAAAAATTCTCCTTTGCTAACTAATCTATTGTTAGAAGGCAGGATAAAAGTTACCCCTGGGGGAGGGAGAGACTGGACGGGGTCCCCTAGTTACCGGTAATGCTGAGTTTCTTGTTCTGGGAGGTAGATGCAGGAGTTTCTAGTTTGGAAAGTTCTTGAAGCTGTACATGTGCTATCATGCTGTGTACATTTTCTGCATGTATGTTCTCTTTCACAATGTTAAAAAATATTTAACTAATTATAAGACATTGTTCAAACTAGCCTCACTATATGTTGTTGATCAATCTGGAAATGTATAGAGAGGGTGGGGCAAAAGTAGGTTTACAATAATGAGCACGTGAAACAGTTTATTCTTATATTCTTATTTATTAATTATTGTATTATATTCCATATGAACTGTAAACCTACTTTTGCCCACCATGTGTGTGTGATATGATTTAATAATAGTATTATGTGTTTCTTAGGGTGCAAACTCCACTGAAACATTTCTTCAGGATGCTGCAGAGATACACCTCTGGTAGAAAATTAGGTTCCTAAAATACTCAATTTGAGGGGCAGTGGAGTGGTAAATGACTCAAGTCAGACTGTCCAGGTTCCGTTCCTACCACATTTACCTTTATGACCTTGGGGAAGTTATTCAACCTCAGCTGCCTTATATGTAAAATAGAAATATTAAAAACGGCCTGGCCAGTGTGGCTCAGTGGATTGAGTGTCGTCCCATGGACTGAGAGGTCCCAGTTCAATTCCTGGTCAGGGCACATGCCCAGGGTTTCCGGCTCAATCCCCAGTAGGGGGTGTGCAGGAGGTAGCCGATCGATGTTTCTCTCTCACAACGATGTTTCTATCTCTCTCTCTAAAAAAAATCAATAAAAACATATTTTTTTAAAAAAGAAATATTAAAAATGCTTAAGGGGGGGTGAAGACAGATGAATAGGCAGCAAATGGAGGATTTTTAGGACAAGGGAACTACTACGTCTGATAGTATAATGGTGACACATGCCATGGTACATTTGTCCAAACCCACAGAATTGTACCACCAAGAGGGAATCCTAATGCAAACTACAGACTGTGGGTTTTATATGTCAATGTAGGTTCATCAGTTGTAATATATATAGCACTCTGGTGGGGCATGTAGACAATGGGGGAGGCTATGCATGTGTGGGGGTGGGGGGAATATGGTGAATCTCTGTTCTTTCACCTCAGTTTTGCTGTGAACCTAAAAGTTCTCTAAAAAATCAAGTCCTTAAAAAAAATAAAACTACCTCATAGGAATGTTGTGCGAATTGAAAAGAAATAATGCATATAAAGTACCCGTAATAAACACTTACCATTATGTTATTAGACTACCCGAAAGTAAAAGGAGACATCATCTGCATTCTAACTTTTACTAGTCCACTCTAACTCAACAGAACCCACACAATTCAGCACCCCGGCTGAACGTCTGTGTGCCAGGTACAGGCAGAGCAGACGTTTCTGGCTGTCCCGAGTCCCCGCTGCAGGGACCCTGCCTGGGAGGATTTCCAGGCGCGTTCTGTGAGTCATTTCTCCCGTCGTTCATTTCAGGTGCTGCTCGGAGTTTCACACATTTCAATCCTGAGCCAGGGCGCACAGGGGCAGACCCGCGGCCCGGTTTCCCTAAGAGGAACCCTGCAAGGTAGGAAGGTGAAGCGGATGGATTTGCTGCTGCGTTGGATTTTGCTGTGGTGATTGTGTTGCGTTTTGTTTCGTTGCAGCACCCGTGGGCTTGACCTACATAGAAACACCCTGTGTAGTCTCTTGGAGCACAAATATTATGTTCAGGAAGCATCAGGAGGTGGGGCAGCAGAGCGCCTGTTAATCAGAATTTCAGTCCCAAGCAGCACCCTTCACGACGAGGTGCCTTTAGAATCATCCAAGCCAGACAGTTGCTGGGAAGTCACTTGTGGTCAGGCGATCTGCAGTGGACAGGAGCACAAAGGATCCGTCACCTCCTTCAGAATTCCCAGTCGCCGCCGTCTGCAGCACCTCCTGCTTTAGAGCTCACAGCTGGCACTGCAGCGACAGATGAGCCGAGAACCCCGAAGTAGAGTTGCTGAGAAATGTAAGGGAAATACTACTTCTGTTGAAGCAAGCCTGACCCATTCACGATGGTCAAAACCAAAAATGCAAACAAACCAGAAACCCCAAACCCTGAAGCAGTGTTCTTTTCATTGATTTCCTAGCTCCTTTCCTGAATGAGCAGCTTCCTGAGACGACCTTGATCTGTGTTCCTCTTCCCTTTCAGGTACAGAACTGGGTGCTTGCAGCTTGGTTGCTCTCCTGCCCTCACCCAGGAAGGTGCACAGCTAGTGAAGGAGGGAAGAGCTGGGGAAAGAAGGGCCGTAACTCAGCAGTGAGCGCCGGCGGAGTCACCATCCGCTCCTCAGCTTAGGTAGTAGCCCCAGGCATTGCAGCCTTGGCTATGGAGGGTGAGGAGTCTTACTGCTTGGTTATTTTCAGATGGGACCATCGAGTGCTTAGGGCATGGCCCATTGCCAAAATGCTTGAGTTTGAATCCTGGCTCAGCCACTGACCTTGTAGTTGATCCCTCTGTGCCTCAGCTTTCCCATCGGTAAACTAGAAATCGTAATACTATCTTCTAGACTTGCGGTGAGATTAAATGAATTAGTATCTATAAAACACTTAAAACAGGGCCTAGCACATGTTAACCATCCAATAAATGTTAGCTATTATTAATATTATCACCTTGGAATATTGCCAAATCATAATTATGATGCCACCTCATTATATTATACTGTCTTCCATTTGCTAACCATAAAACCACCGTGTAGGCAAAAATTAGCCAGTCCTTTTGCTATGTTGTTAGGAGATTCGAGATGAAACACCTTGGGCCGACTAAAGTCAGTGATGACGAAAGTGATGTTCCAGGCTTCTGTTTTGCCAGTAATCCTACTTCTAGAACTACCTTCTTTGGGAATTTCCAGAGATGCAAGGACAAGGTACAAAGATGCTCACTGCAGCATTATTTACATGATGAAAAACTGCACACAGCCTATGGGTACAATAACCTGAGAGCGATTAAATAAGTTAGGGCACAGCAATACTACAAGTATTATGCAGCCATTAAGAGGGTGATCTGAAGACTTTTTAATGACTAGGAAAGGCTCATGAAATGAACATAAGTAGAAAAGCAGGCTTCAAAACTGCCTGCACCAGGATCCCGTTTGGCAACCATGCACACACATTTGCAGAGAAAACAAAACTCTAGGGAAATGTATCAAGGTGTTAACAGTGGGGTTGAAGGCCTTCATGCATGGTTTTTGTTTACATTTCTTTATATTTTTTTGGTGTCTTCATGTTTTTACACGTGAACACAAATAATCATATTTGGGGAAAACATTAAGTCATGAAACCAAAACATTTACTAAAGAATTTTTCAGAAGACACACAGTGGACTAACAGGAACTGAACCCATGTTTCCTAAACTCCTAGTTTTTTAGCCCCAAACAATGTCACATAAGAGAGACAGGTGTTACTACTCTTTTTATTTTTTTATTTTTATTAATTTATTTTTGTTACAGATGCTTCTCCTTTTTCCCCCCTAGACACCCTCTTCCATATCCTGCCCCCCCCCCAGCATTGTTGTCTATGTCCATTGGTTATGCATACATGCATATAAGTTCTTTGGTTTATCTCATCCATCCCCCCTGCCCACCTCCTCTGAGGTCTGTCAGTCTGAACCATACTCCTTTCTATGTCTCTGGGTCTATTTTGTTCATCAGCTTATTTTGTTCATTATATTCCACAAATAAGTGAGATCATGTGGTCTACTTATCTTTGCTTTGGGAGGAAAAGCTATGAGAAATCTCTGGTTTGAGAAAGAGAGAGGAGGAGAGAGAAAAAGAGAGAAGGGGGAGAGAGAGAGAGACAGAGGTAGGTAGGGGCAGTGGGGAGGAGAGCAAGGGCCTCCTAAGGTATTAGGATACAATCTGGCATTGCCTAATACAACCATTTGTTTTCACAGCATTGGGTAGAAACATCCTTGGGCCACAGCAAAATGGAAGAACTCTTTTGGAAGAAGTTTAAAAAAAATTCTGTGGTTGAAAAGAGGGAAAAAAAAAAAGAAGAAGAATACTAATGCAAACAGGACATCACATAAGTCCAAATAGAGAAGTAACAGAGTTCCCAAATTCCCATGCCTCTGCCACAGAACCTGGTTAATAAACCTTCTGTTCTGCCTCCCTCACCCAAGGAAAGATTACTACTAAGAAGAGCCCAAATCTGAAAGGGCCTGGAAAACATGAGAGAATGCCAGTTTCAGTTGCAGGCCACCTAATGCCATTCAGGCCGGGACCTTCCCCATTCAGCTGCGTGCTCAGGACAGGGGGCCTTGCAGGAGCTGTGTGTTGGCCCAGAGGCAACAGTAATAAAATTAGGATTATTTATGATGCAGGAGTGATTTAATAATATTTTTCAAGAACCTGAAGGATTTATGTAGAGGAACTGCTGTTTTAGTAACTAAATTCTTTTGGAAGAACTCCAAGATAAACCAAACTTGTCTGGCTTCCACCTTGGCCTCCTCCACCCCTTCCAGTTTCTCTTAGCAAATATCTCTCTGCTTACTGGAGAGCGATGGTCGAGGAGATGACCTTCCCGGCTGCTTTATCTACCCTCATCCCCACCTTAAAATATTTCTCAGCTTCTCTCTTTGTTCAAATCGCACAGGAAGAATCGAGGGGAGGCAAGTAAAGTTTATTGAACACCTTCAATAAGCCAGGAGCTGGCAGATACATTACCTCATTTAATTCCCACAAACACCTTGTGAGGCAGGCATCATTATTCCTCTTTTGCTTGTTTAGGGGATAGAGGAAATTTATTTTTTTAGCAGCCAGTAGGAGAATTCCTCCTGGGGACAGAACCATCCTTGTGGGAAAATGCCTTGATCAGCCTCTTTGGGCTGTATGGGGGAGGGGGACTAGGGGAAACATGTGGAGAATGGGAGGGGCCTCCTCACTCAGACAGGAGAGACAGAGGCAAGAGGCGAACAGGGGCTTTAGAAAAAGACCATGTGGGGCGCAATATGCCCCACTTCTGAAAGTGTAACTCTTCGAATCTCTAATAAATTTACTAAACTCATGAAATGCTTGCTGAAAGAGAATTTTCTGAATGGGCTTGTTGGCATAGGGTGAAACAGAAGCCCCCTGTGTTTCACTTGAGATGGTGACAGGTGGTCCCATAAGGAAATGAATGTTTCCCACACTTGACATCTGGGTTGCATAAAAGATGGGGGACCCGGCCGGTGTGGCTCAGTGGTTGAGCATCGACCTATGCACCAAGAGGTCGCTGGTTCGATTCCCAGTCAGGGCACATGCCCAGGTTGTGGGCTCGATCCCCAGAGGGGGGCATGCAGGAGGTGGCCAATCGATGTGGATATTCTCTCTCATCGATGTTTCTATCTCTCTCTCCCTCTCCCTTCCTCTCTTTCTAAAATCAATAAAGAAAAAAAAAATTTTTTTTAAAAGATGGGGGGAGGGAGGACTGAGGCTTAGAGAAGTTAATCAACTTTACTAAGGTCATACAGCAGCCATGTACACATACACGCATCACTAGCAGAGACAGAATTGAACCCAGGGCTGTCTACCTCAGTATCCATTGTTTTTACTCTATTTGACACGCTGCGCAGGCGAGAGAATGCGTTTTCCTCTCTAAGGCCAACTTCTCCAGAGGTGTGCTCTATTCAGTCGTACAAATAGTAGTGATGATTTATTGAGTGCCTACTATACGCCAGGCATTGTTGCATCCATTAGTGCATCAGTCCTCCCAACATCACTATGTATTTAAAATATAATCATGTAGATTTTAGAATATGAGAACTGTTGCTTAGAGAAGACAAGACACTAGCTCAAGGTCCTACTGCTGTAAGTGGTGAAACCAGTGTTTGAACCAGACTGTTGTGTTTTCTCATCTTGTCCCTTCCCACCTCCTTCAGGAATGATTCCTCCACTTAATCCATTTAGTTAACCCCTTCTTTCCCTGCAGTACCCTGGAGATGGGAGCTGGTGGGCTTTGTGGAGGTCATGCAACACTGAACACAGAAGATGCTCTGATGGGCTCAAGTCAACGTCACTGTCAGAGCTGAGACGAAGAGTGTAAGTCAGAGGGTTGGTAAACTTTTTCTCTCAGGGGCCAGACAGTAAATGTTCTCAGCTTTATGGGCCACATGCTCTCTGATGCCAACTCCTAACTCTGCTGTTGTAACATGGAAGCAAACAGATGAAAATGAGTGAGCACAGCTGTGTTCCAGTAAGACTTTATTTATGGACACTGACATTTTAATTTCATATAATTTTTACATGTCACAAAATATTCTTCTTCTTTTGAGTCCACACCCCGCCCCCCCAACTATTTAAAAGGTAAAAACCATTCTTGGTGAGAGAGGCACATAAAACGAAGGCAGGCTGGATTTGGCCCATAGGTCACAGCTTGCTGACTCCTGGTTTTCCTGAACCCTCCTTCCTTTTGGGTCTGCATCCAGCAGGGCCTATGTCAGACTGAACAGCCTCTGGGCTGGGCTTTGATCCCTCCTTCCTCTTGCTTCTAAAACCACACGGGCTCAGTTCCCGAGCCTCTGTTCTGTTCGCGGTGCTCTCATTAGGAGCTCCCCTCCAATCCTGCAGCTTCTCCGGCTGAACAGAGGAAAAGCGGCCGTCTGCTGTTCTGGAAAGAGGCAACTGTAAAATAAGACAAAATTGCCATCACTTAGATGACCTGGTGAAGCTAAGCCTCAGGACAGGTTAAAGGAGCTTCACCCTAAGGCCATGACAAGGCTTGAGAATGATATGCTTCAAATACACAGACTGAACATCCTAGAAGGGTATCTCTAGGAAGGGTGGAGAATGCATATCTAAGAATGTGAGTCCAGGAATGAACCCTGGAGTCCAAAATACAAATGCCTTTCTCATCCAGGAGAACAAGGCCAGAGGACAAGAGATAATAAGACAGGTGAAGGACAGGAACGCAACTCAGCCCAGGGCCAGGGGACAGCTTAAATCTAGACTCAGAGAGAAGACTAAAATGCACTGACTAAGGAACAACTGAGAATAATAACTGCTAAGGTATTAACCATCTGCTATGTTCCAGGCACTATGTGATGGGTTCTTTACATGTTATCTTATTTAAGCCCTTCAACACTCTGGTAAAATAGGCATTAAAAAAATTTCTATGCCTTTATTAAAAAATAAAACAAACAAAAAAATTCATTGTGCATGTTTCTGTGTATCAGACACTACACTAGATGCTGAAGACAGGTGAGTAAGCAAAAGCACACTTTGTACCTGATTTCATGGAGATCATAGTCTAGTACAGGAATTGGTACATTTTTTCTGTAAAGATAGTAAGATAGTAACTGTTTTAGGTTCTGTGGGCCATAAAGCCTCTGCTACAACTACTCAACTCTGATACAAAAGTGGCCATAGATAATATGTAAATAAGTGGATGGGGCTGTGTTCCATTAAAACTTCATTTACAAAATAGTCTGTAGGCCAAAGTTGGCTATAGTTTGCTGATTCCTGGTCTAGTAGAAGAGATAAATGTTAAGCAAATAATTACACAAATAATCATGAAGTACTATCAAATAAAGTTCCTGATACTTCAAAAGCCTTTTACAACAGGAAGGAGTTTACCCATTCAGGGAGATCAGAGATATCCTAGAGGAAGCAGCCATAGATCTAAATGTAGTAATTACTGAAGAGGGAGGCAAGACTATTTCATACAGAGAAACCAGTATGTGCAAAGGCCCTGGGGTAGAGGGGAGAATGATACCACAAGATTGAAAGGTTTATGTAGTTGGAGCAGAAAGAGTGAGGATTAGTGGATACAAGAAGAGGCTGAAAAAGGCAGGTAGGGGCTACTCCATCCAGGGGACTGAGCCCTGCTGGAGAAAGTCACATGACCTTGAAAATTGATGGAACCTAACTTTGAGTCTGTCTTCATGGAACCACCAGTGGCTCCCACCTGTACTTTCATTAGCTAACGAGGATCTGCACACTCCTTAGGGATCCAGCCCAAGTAATTTATGGAGATGACCTACGCCGTGGGAGCTGGCAGCAGCAGTAGTATCTGCGCCCAGCAAGACAGAATGCTGGGGACTTCTGCTAAGAATCAGGTTGGTGCCAGGATGGCAAAATACAATAATAACGGGGAAAACCGCACATAAAGAAAACTAGCTACCAGCCACACCATCTGTCAGCACATTCCAAAACTTTTTCATAATCAAAAGAGGAAGACAGCACTAAAAACACACTGTGTCCACAGAGGGCTGACAGGGAAACACAGAGATGAGCATACAAGGACCCCCAATACATCTGAGGGGAAAAAACATAAAGTAGAAGGGATAATAGAGAAAACGAAATAAACTTTAGAAAATGTATAAATGGAAACAGTTCCTCCAGAGGAAGTTTCAGGAAGATGTTGTATCCATCAAAAACTCAAATAGAGACCTACAAAATTTAAAAATTGATCATTACTTAAAAAATACTCTAGATCTTGGATAAACAGTAACGTTAACAAAGCTAAAAGACAAATTGGTGAGCTGAAAGATCATGCTAAGGAATTCTTCCTAAAGGAATTCCAAAGTAACCAAGTGACAGAAAACATGTAAGGAAGGATGAGAGACACGGCATGAACATTCAGAGGTTCCAGGCAGTTCTGGAGGAAGATAGCACAGATGACACACAGAGAGAGAGGATGGTAAATAACATAAAAGAGGATAATATCCTAGAACTGACAAAGCCCTGGTGTAAGAATGAAAGAGCCTGGTCAAGTATCAAGAGAGTAGGCCTGGCCAGGTAGTAGCTCAGTTGGTTAGAGCATTGTCCCGATATGCCAAGGTATGGGGACATTCAATCCCCAATCAGGGCACATACAAGACTCAACCAATGAATGCATAAATAAGCGGAACAACAAATCGATGTTTCTCTCTCTCTCTCTTTTGCGCGCTCTCTCAAATGAATAAATAAAAATTTTAAAACTAATTTATAAGAAAATGAAGCATATGCCAAGCTCCAACTTCAGTGTACATAAAAGTAAAATATCAAAGCATCAAGGAAAAATTCTAAAACGTAGAAGAAAATGTAAGATATTCCTTATAATAAGTATTAATTTTTCTAGATGTGGTAAGAGGATTGTGGCTAATAGAAGATTGTCCTTATTTTTTTATTTTATTTTTATTTATTTTTTATCCTCACCCGAGGACATTTTTCCATTTTTGTTCAGATAGAGTGGGAGGGAGAGAGAGGAAGAGAGAGAGAGAGAGAGAGAGAGAGAGAGAGAGAGAGAGAGAGAGAGAGAGAGAGAGAGAGAGACATCGACGTGAAAGGGACACATCGAGTGGTTGCCTCCCGCACAACCAACCAGGGCCGGGGACAAACTGCAACCGAGGTACACGCCCTTAGCGGGAACTGAACCCGGGTCCCTGTGGGCCGCAGGCCGACACTCTAACCGCTGAGCCAAACCGGCCAGGGCTGTCCTTATTTTTTTAAAGAAGTATGCTGAAATATTAGGGGTGAAGAAAACGAAGGGAAAAAAGGCAGGTAGGTGCCAGACCATGTAAGATCGTGTGAATCTTGTTAGGGAATTAGGTGTCTATTTAAATATAGAAACTATAGCACAAGTAATTAAGTCACACGCTCAAGACTGGATAGCTGGTAAAAGATGGAGCTAGAAACCTGTTTACTTCCAGACCCAATTCCTGTATTCTTTGTTCACTTTGGTTTTATGTTTGCCTGGTGTCTTTACAAATTCCCTGTAATTCCAAAATCTCTCAACTAAATTAAAAGGGAATTTTGTCTACACCTAGGCTATAAGGCTAGCAAGGCCTTGAGATCAGCGGAAAACCAAAGTAAACCTGTCAGAGGAGTCGTGGTTACAGAGAAGGAAGTGGAAGCATTGGGGATAGTTGTACTCTATTCTCTCTTCATCTCTGATGTCCCTTTTCATGGAGCCTTATTAAACTGTTCTTCATATAATAGAAAAGCACAGAAATAAATTTACCTGCCCTTCAGATGCAAAAAAAAAAATATTGTTCTTTATACTCTATGTCAAATAATAGTCGCCAGATTACTGCCAAACTGCTTACACCCCCTCTGACGTTCCTGCCTGACTAGCTCCTGCCTACCCCTCCAGCGCTAGTGTCACCACTTCATTTGCCACTCTCCCCTTTGGGAAAATTGGATGACTTGCTGTTCCATGAAAACTCCGCATCCCTCTTTATTTATTTATTTATTTATTTATTTTTTATCCTCACCCGAGGACATTCTTTCATTTTTCGTTCAGATAGAGTGGGAGGGAGGGAGGGAGAGAGAGAGAGAGAGAGAGAGAGAGAGAGAGAGAGAGAGAGAGAGAGAGAGAGAGAGAAACATCGACGTGAAAGGGACACATCGAGTGGCTGCCACCCGCACGACCAACCAGGGCCGGGAACAAACTGCAACCGAGGTACATGCCCTTAGCGGGAACCTAACCCGGGTCTCTCTGGACCACAGGCCGATGCTCTAACCGCTGAGCCAAACCGGCCAGGGCCGCATCCCTCTTTAGTCCCATGTAGTTCCTTCTGCTGGAAGAGCCATGCCCAGCCCTGACCCTTTGTCTGGATACCTTCGCTTCTTTAAGAATCAACTCAGGAATTACTTCTCAGGCTTCCAGGCTTCTTTCCCACTGAGCCTGAACACTGCCCCCCTCCTGTGTACTCTCGCAGTTCCCTGTGTCAACAGGCTAATAGCCTAGACTGCTGTTTGCGGTCAGCATCCTCGCCCCTGGACTCCAACCTGGTGAGCTCCTGAAAGCAAAGAACTTATCTGATAGGCATTTCGAGTTTTCTACGTAGAGGTTAACTTAACTCCATTTCCATATGGAGGTTAACTTCTTTAACTTATTAATCCTCTTGTTTCTGCCTCTTAATTATCCTCATATTTCTCCTTTAGAGTTCCTAGAATCAGCAGTTCTCAAAGTGGGGTCCCTGGTCCAACAGCATCAGCATCACCTGGAAATTTGCTAGAAAGGCAAATTCTCAAGACTTCTTCCACCTCTGTACTCAGAAACCTGGGGGGTGGGGGTGGGGGAGCCAGCAATGTTTTCATAAGCCCCCAGGTGATTCTGATGTGCACCAAAGTTTGAGAACCACTGCCTTAGAGGAGGTTACTGCTCATTAAACTGCGGATTCTCTGAGGATGGTCCTTGGCTATTTTCAGTATGCAGAAGAAAAAGAGTGACTGAGGAAATGACAAAGCTGTTATTAGGCTAAATCTCTAGAAAAGGAATTTTCTGACATGACATTTCAAATATGTGACTGGTTCAGAGAACCTGGAAAACAAGACTGATTTTGCTGTCTGGCTGGGATGTGGCCTTGCCGCAGGGCGGGGATCTGGACAAGATAAACTCACCAGGTGCCTTCCAGTACTCAGGTTACCTGCTTCTAGGATATTCTACATATTATGAAAGAAATACAAGTTAGGGAGGGGGCATTGCTGCTGGGAGACTTTGGGCTTTCATCCCACAAGGAAGTACATATATGTTTTTTTTCCCTCCCGTAAGGTGAGTCTTTGCCAGATTATATTCATAAAAGAGATGACCAGGACCTTTTGAGAATGGTAATTGTTTGTTTTTAGGTCATAAAAATGAATCCTTGCTTTGTTTTCAAAGGAACATGTTCTTCATGAAATCTATACAAACTGAATGACAAGTAGGTGAGGTCCAAGACTGGAAAGATAAAAACTTCATTTGTTGATTCTTGGCCTAGAGATGAAACAATGGGACAAAGGAGTGGCTTGTTGGTATAAGCTCTATAAAACACAATAATATTGGTCATGTAAACAGAAGAAAATAGGAGAGGCTTAATGAGATAAATTACACCAAGTCACCACATTAGGGATTAAAATACTCTGGTAAAGCAAACACTAAAAGGTCCAAAAGAAAGGATAAAGGGAAGGGTGATAACTTCTGATTTAGAAAACAATGGGTCTTTCTATCTAGGGTGCTGTCTGACAAGAAGAGCTTTCACAGGCTGCCTAAGCTGACTGAGAGCACCCATTAAAATCCTACTTTTCACCCCCCACCCCCCAAAGTCACCCTATACTCAAACCACTGGCAGCCAAAGCCCACACATTCTTTTTTTCTCCTTTACATTTGCAAAGCAATTCACTTTGCAATATAAGTCTGTGATGGGAATAAAAGCTTTCACAGGTTTCTAACTCTATTTGCATTCTCTAGATTTGTTGGCCTGACTTCCCAAGTGGGAAGCTGCCACTGCTCCCAAGCTCAGGGGAAAAGAGCCAACTTATCAATGTTTAAGATTGCCTCTGTACCTGTGATAACAGCAACTTCTTCATAACCGTTTTTATAAGAACACTGAACAACTAAAGTATATAGTGCACGGATTTGTGCTATTTAAAGTAATAAAGCTACCAGCTCTTGAGCCGATATCATCTTATTTATAGAGTTGTCTTTATTAAAGTGTACATCTATTAACTATGAAGAAACAACTTTTTCAAAACTTAGAATGGGTAAACTCTCAATGGCTGGCACTTTAAACTTCTTGGCAGTGATGATAAGCACAAGGTTGCCAAAAGCCAGGGAGCATTTAAAGAGTAATAGAATAATAATAATAAAAATAACCAGGCTGCCAAGCCCAGCTCTGGATCAAGAACTGACTCTACTAACCGCTAGAGAGGCCTCCATTTGTGTTTTTCAGGAACATCCTGGGTGTCAAACTGAGCCTAGCTGTTTTCAAAATGTGAATAATAGGGTTCACAGAAGGAACATTTTAGGCTCTTTTTGCACTGGAAATAAAAATTCCCAACATTAACATCTTCCACACACAACCAACAGCTACCCCCGCCCCAGCCCCAAACCATCTTGGCTTCTATACTCAATGCAAAAGGATGATGGGTAATGAAACTAGTTCATTCCTAGAAAAGAATTTCCTAATTCTAGCCCAGTGCAATAGTGGACCTTTAAGTCCATGCTGGTTCTAGTATCTGCTAATGGATTGTTATGTGAACACGCTCATGGAAAAAGTGAGGTGTGTTTCTGAGGATTTGTTGGAAGACACTGCATAACAGCTGACAGACTGCAAATTCTAGAGATGCGGTCCCATTTGACACTGAAGGAATTCTCATTGAGTGAAATTAAAGAACAAGAAGTACCACCTTCTCCTCCCTTTTCATTATTCCTTCTTCTTCTCTCCTCCTCCAACCCTGGGAGCTCACTGCACTGTTCGCAGCACAAAGATCGGCTTTGTTCTATCCTCCCAAATAGAAGTTTTTCTTAAATGGTTGCAGTGGGGGAGGGAAGTAATTGTGATGTCAAAGCTGGTAGAATTGGTCTATGCACACAGCAGCTCAGCAAACTATGCTTTATAATCAGGAGTTTTTGTTTTAAGCCTGAGCCGAGTAGCCAAGATTGTTTACCTGATAGTCTCATTTTTCCTTACTGGAAAAGGCCAAATCTAGAGGGAGGAAATCCTTTCTTTTTTTCTTACTCCCTTTTTTGTATTTTGATATATATATTTTTGTCTTTCTAAAGTAGACCTTATTTCAAATGAAGAAAGACACATGGAAGAGGTCCTAAGGAGTCTCTCCGTAGGCAGAAAATTGTTGAATTTAAAGATAATTGAGTTTGACTTCTACCACATAACAGCAACCCACAGCCATTAGGATTCTTATTTAGTCAGGCCTCATCAATTCTCACTAAACCTTATTCACAGATTTGAGACCTTGGCCATCGCTAATAAAATAGATGATGTGAAAGAAAAGTCTCCGGGAGGAAAGTGGAAGTTCCAGTTCAGAAATAATCCTAGACCAGATCATATTCCTAAAAAGAGTTCAGTTAATATCTAATTGACTTCCTAATTTCTATGTGTGTTTCTCAAGGTCTTTCCAATGCACAACTCCATCTTCAGTGGGTGAGATGGCACGACCTTCAAGGAGAGTATATTTGAGACCTAATTCCATTAACCTCTTGCTGGTTAGTCACTTTTTTTTTTCTTATCATATTATCTAAATGGGCAAGGCAGGGCAGTTAACCACCCAAAATAACTGATGTATTTTGTTCATTTTTTTTTTTCATAGCCTTCCCTCCCAAAATTGCATTTTGACTTACAGAAACATGTGTGCTAATGTTTTTTCTTGAGTATCAAACAGCCTATGGGTGGGCATGGGGTGGTAGGGCATTCAAGGTCGGTGGCTCAGCCTTTCCGTGATCCATTCATCCTGCCACAGAGAAACACCATCATGATGCATTTCTCAGGCCTGAGCATTGGGCCATGACAGGACACACTTTAGGAATCCTGCCGCAGTCTGATTTTTCCAGCATGCATAGAAGCAGGGGTAGCACTTCCCTAGCTCCTGGTGACCTAAGGTTGGGCCTCCATCAAGCCCCTGGCAAAAATCATAAAGACAACAAGGTTGGCAGGGCCAACCATTGTGTTAAGTACTATACTAGTAATCTCAGCTGATGTCTTGCAGTCCAGGCAACCACCTTGAGAGACCTGTGCTATTATCCTGCTTTTACAGGTGAGGAAACTGAGGCCTAGAGAGAAGTGGTTTGCCCAGGGTCATATATAAAAGGCAGACAGGAATTTCACTTCAGGACCCTTTCTTTGTCTCTGAGCCTGGTGCTCTTTCTGTTGTATCACTCCAGGCTGCAGGTGGGCCCTGGAGATGGATGAGGCATGCCATGGAATGTGGGAGATGGGATGGAGATGCTAAGAGGGGAGGGAGGGAAAGGCAGAAAAGGGACATCAGAGGAAGGAATGACAAAATAATTATCCAGGAAATTCTCTGAAGAGCTCTGAATCCTACTGATTTGGAATTTAGGTTGTCACTTCGTTTAAGACAGGGATTATGATTTATCATTGCAAAAAATGTAAAAGAAAGAACAACCTGCCCTAACGTTAGTGAGTAGACCGGTGTTGCCATTTTTCATGAATACCATTTTGGGGTTAATGACTTTCCATAAGCTGAAGGTGTTAATATTCAAATTGAAAAACTCTATAGCTGTAATAGTTCATCTTATGTGTCAACCTGACTGGGCCCAGAGAGCTGGTAAAACATTTCTGGGTGTGTCTGTAAGGGTGTTTTTAGAAATTAGCATTTGATTCAGTAGACTGAGTAAAGATCACACTCACCAATGTGGGTGGGAGTCACCCAATCCATTGGGGGCCCCCCAAATAAAACAAAAAGGAGGAAAAACGGCAAACTCTCTCCTTTTCTTGAGCTGGGGCGTCAAGTTCCTGGTTTTCTTGACTTCACAGCACTCTGGGACTTACACAAGTGGTCCCTGGGACTCAGACTGAATTATACCACTGTCTTTCCTGGTTCTGTGGCTTATAGATGGCAGATTGTGGGATGTCATGGCCTCCATAAGCATGAGAGCCAATTCCCACAGTAAATATCTTTCTGTCTCTATGTATATACCTCCTATTGGTTCTGTTTCGCTGGAGAATCCTAATACAACAGCATAATTTAAAGCAGTGTTTTTAAATGATGTGTTGCAATCTGTAGATGTGACCTGTGTGTGTGTATTTGATAGAGAGAAAACTGGATTGAGATTTTAAAAATGTGTTTCTTAGTCTGATTCATAGTCAATGATATTTGAAGTCCATTGATTTTAAGAGGGCTTTAGAGGATAGAAACAAATAAATCCATTTATGTTTAACAGGTCAAATGTTTCCAAACATGTCATCAGAACCCAGAGTACATGTCTACCATTACCAAGACATCCCAAAACATTATTAATCATGGAACTATATATGATGCCCCCCACTCTGTTTTTTTTTATTTTATTTTTAATGTTATCATTGGTGAAGGTGTAAATAAGGACATTTGCTTGCTGTCCTAGATGAAATTAAGACTTGCAGTCTGCCTCATTCCTCTGCTTTAGTGGGCTACTGAGTCCATCATTTTTTTTTTTTTTTTTTTTTTGCTGAACTGCAGTTTGAGGTATGGATTGGCTGCTGCCAGAAAGCACACAGCTGATTTCTCTGCTGGCAGACACAATTCTAGAGCCCTAAGGCAGGTGTTAGCTCTGTTTACAGGAATATAAATTCTTAAAGTATCAACCTCACCTCAAAAGTACCAAGAGAAATCCTACCAAGCTTGTGGGCAAAACACATATAAATGTTTTCCTATTAGTAGATCAATGAGGGGTGTGATCTAGTGAGAGCAGAGTGAGAAATGGCACTGTGTTCAGCGCTGGATCGTGGCTGCCAGTGGGCTCTCTGGAGTGCCAGGGTTCAAGACCCAGCTAGCACATGTCACTCTGGGAAAGTACTCAGCTGCAAGTTTCTTGTCAGTAAAACAAGAAAAGGATAAGAATAGTGTTAGCGTAGGTTGCTAAATATTAATAAAGAAAGGGAGCAAAGGGAATCAGACATTTTTAAGCATACAGGGAGCACAGGCTTGCTTCCTTGGGATGTTACAGCTTCACACACTCCTCAGGGAACCACCTTCCATTCCTGTAGATCACTGGGGGGAGAGCAACATCAGGGGAGGTAAGCACATGCTCAGTAGGAGCCAAGATGGCAACCACAGAGGCCTGCACTGTAGCCTGGGGAAAGAACGGATTGATTAGGGGGCTGACCCATCAGAAGCCTGAGAAAGCTGGGGAAGTTGATTGGTTATTTTGAAAAAGTGCATAGTCTTTCCCAAGCCTGAGATAATAAAACCTGAGTCTCACACAAACAAAGAAAGTCCCTTCTCTCTCTCTCTCTCTCTCTCACACCCAGCAACACACAATCACCCAGTCCATTTGTGTGCTCTTTCTCCACAGTAATCATGTGTCCCTAACAGCCATACAGACTCCGAAGGTGAGCCCCAGCCAAAGCGTAGCTGGGAACATAGACTAAGCTCGCCAGATGGGGAGAAAGGCTGGACTGGACTAGCCTTGGCATGGCGCAAAATGTCTGGACACTGGCCCTAATTCTAGACTTGATGAAGGCAAGATTGGACTTTTTCCATGACAGGACTGATGGAGATGGGACATTGGGAACCCAGGGGACTCCTTTGATTTTGCATCTGGCACCACAAACAAATCTTATCACCAGACCTCATCCTCCCTTGTGGATCTCCTAGAATGCTTTTCTTGTGACACCACAGGAACCCCACTTCCACCAGCAACAATAGTACTTGCCTAATAGAAATGATGTGAGGTTCAAGTGAGGTAATACAAATAAGTAAAGCACTTAGAACAGTGTCTGACAAAGTAAGTGCTCAATAAAACAAGGCATGCACAAATTCAGGAAATGAATAGGATGAGAATCCACAGTAAAACTAGTATAAGACAAAAAAAAAAGAGGAATCCTATTGACTTAAGAAATTTGGTAACATACACATAATATAAAATTTATCATTTTAACCATTTTTTAATAACATTTAAAAAAAATTTTTTTTTTTTATCCTCACCTGAGGACATTTTTCCATTTTTTGTTCAGATAGAGTGGGAGGGAGAGAGAGGGAGAGAGAGAGAGAAACATTGATTTATTGTTCCACTTATTTATGCATTCATTGGTTGCTTCTTGTATGTGCCCTGATGGGGGATGAACCTGCAACCTTGGTGTATGAGGACAACACTCTAACCTACTGAGCTACCTGGCCAGGGCTTAACCATTTTTAACTGCACAGTGCAGTGTCATTAAATACATTCACATTGTTGTGGTACCATCACCACCACCCATCCACAGAACTCTTTCCATCTTGCAAAACTGGAACTCCGCACCTATTGAGCAATAATCGCCATTCCTCCTTCTCCCCAACCCCTGGCAACCTCTATGCTTTCCACCTTCTATCTCTGAATTTGACTACTCTAGCTACCTCATATAAGTGGAATCACACAGTATTTGTCTTTTTGTTTCTGGCACATAGTGTACTGTGCCCCAGGTTTGTCCCTGTTGTAGCATGTGTCAGAATTTCCTTTCTTTTTAAGGCACATTGACTTTTTTTTTAATCCTCACCCGAGGATATTTTTCCATTTATCTTCAGATAGAGTTGGAAGGAGATTGAGAGAGAGAGAGAGAGAGAGAAAGAGAGAGAAACATCGATGTGAGAGAGACACATTGATTGGTTGCCTCCCACATGACCCCTACCAGGGCTGGGGACCAACTGCAACCGAGGTATGTGCTCTTGACCAGGAATCAAACTTGAGACTCTTTGGTCTGTGGACCGACGCTCTAACCGCTGAGCCAAACTGGCCAGGGCAAGGCCCGTTGACTTTTTAACCTATCAATTTTTTTTCTAATTTTCAGAAATGAAACATGTAGATATGATCACATCCTCCCTCTCTCCAGCAAAGGTAAATAAATTCTTGAAATGCTTTCTGGAGTTACCTGAAGATACCTGTCTCCACAGAAATGCTAATTGGAAAACCAGTTTTCTTAAGAAAGGTATTATTCCTTGAGGCAGGCTGTTTACATTAATCAACATTTCTCTAATACTTATCAGTGTTTTGTAACACTTTTGCAAGTGTCAATTGTAGTTTGCCAGTTCTTCTGAAGTGTGGAGGCTGCGAACAGGGGAAACCAGAATGGTAACTGTCCCTGTGGGGCTTTTTCTGTCTTGGTAAAGCAGTTATTTTTAACGTTTTCATTTTACATAATCACGGCTTATGTGGATGGTGGATGGAAATACTGGACAGAATGATTAGTCACTGTGTTTAAAAAGTCTTGGTTTCCCTGTATTTTTATATTTGTCTCTCTTTAAGGCAAGTTTTTCATGGGAAGTTGTGGATTTAATTTGTTCACATGCAAACTAGAATCTGTTTACCATTGTCACAGAATTTTTTTCCTTTCAATAAACATAATGGTGATAGGGAAAAAAAAAAAAAGCTAAATAGTTATCATTAAAGAAAAAATAACAATAGATCCTCATTCCAACTGTCACCTCTCAGATTATGCTGTCACTTTTCAGGACTTTTCTAGAAAACTTTATTAACATTTCATAAAAATGTGCTTCTGTTATTCTAGATGAGCATAACATCATTGTCCAAGATTTAGTGTTATTTTCAATTCTTTGCAAGATTAATATTTAAAGCTTAGTACACAGCAATAATCTGTTTCAACATTATATTTCAAAATATTAAGGAAATTTCCAAATCAAATTTATAAATTTCACTGCTAGGCTCAAGTGATAAAAAGGCCAGCAGAACAATTATTTATAATGGGAATTAAGACATTTAAATAAAATGTATTTGCTGCTACCTTATTCTTAACATATAAACAGTTTACTTTATAGAAAATTTTCTGTTGATTCCGAGCTTGATGGCCCACAAAATGATGCATCAAAGGATTGCTAATGTAATGCCCTAATCTATTTAAAGATTTCCATTTTATATTAATTGATAACTAATGGATATTTGAGATTGCAAGGAAAAAAATAAAATAGCATAAATAATAAAATAAAATATCTCAAAGATCCAGAGTAAAAACACTGGGTAATACTTTGGTTATTAATACAACAGGTTTTCCATGATCAAGAAAAAAAAAAAAAAAATCATCACTTTTATTGTACTTTTGAAAACTAGAAACATTATAAGCCAATCTTTTAACTCCGAAAGGCATTTCCATCTAACATATGAAGAAAAAGATGTAGACAATGAACCCAAAATTATTTCCCCTAACGTTTTATCATGAAAAAATTCAAGCATACAGAAAAATGGAAAGAATAGTAAAATGAGTAACTGTAGACTTTATCCCTAAATTCTGTAACTGTAGAGTTTTTGCTAAATTTGCTTTATTTTGCTCCACACACTCATTATTTGTAGTGGCCGGCATCATTTGAAGTCGCATGTTTCACCGTGCACCTTCTCAGAACAACATCCTCCTAGGCAACCACAATATTTTTGCATCAAAAAAATTAACCATAGGTGCACACTCCCTCCTAGGAGCACTGTCTATGCCCTTCCCTCCCCCTCTTCTTCCCTCACAGGCATGCACATCTTAAACTCTAAGGGACCCCCCCCCACCCCCAGGCTTGCAACCAGGGAGCAAAGGGCAGCAGCAGCTTGTCTTGGGCTAATGCCCAACCCTGTCCTCAAGGTCCCCTTTTCTCTGACTTCTCAGTGAGCCAAAGCAGCCCAGCCTGGATTCATTTCCCCACCTCGTCCCTCTCCTGTTGCTTCTTCTATCCTAGGCCCTTCCTTGTTTCACTGTCCTCAGCTTTAATAAATGTTCTCTAAAAATCATCTGGAAAAAAATTAACCATAATTTCATATTACCTGAGATAATTTCATAACTGCTGGGTTTTTGTTTGTTTTTTTGAACACGGAGCCAATAAAGATTCACTTATTGCATTTTCATCACGTCTTTGTTTTTAGGGAATTGTCCTCCCAATTTCTCCCCCCCTTCTTGACACTTACTTTTTAAACAGCCCAGGACAGTTATCCTGTGGAATGTCTCAACATTCTGTATTTATGTCATTTGACTTGTTCTTTTAGGCCTAGACTTGCCATTCTAGAATCTGTGGAGGTATCTAGAATATTTACTTGCCTTCTAGCCCCAGCATTCTGTTTTTATGTCATTTGACTTGTTTGTCTAAGCCTAGACCTGCCATTCTAGAATCCATGGAGGTATCTGGAATATCTACTTGCCTTCTAGCCCCCTTTCCATACCCAGAGCTCCCCTGCCTTCAACCATGAACACAAAGAGATCACAGATGAGCTGAACTCAAACTTTAACTCTTCAAAGAAATTGTTAGCTTCAGGAAGAAAGTTATTTAAATCATACTGCCAAAGCAAAAGCTTTTAAGATAAAAGGAAAGGTGTCTCAGGTGAATGTTGATTTCCTAGCAAGTCCAGAGCCTGTAGCAAGGTGGGTCAAGGCGAAGAGCAGTAAGGGGCTAAGGTCTGCTCTTGTGCGAATATGTAGGAAGGATCATCAAAGGTGCTTCCTTGAACTACTTTTTTCTTTTGTCTACCAAATGACCTTCAGTTTCTTTTTAGCTAAATGCTAAACTGAAAGAATAAAAAAGTATATTATCACAACTTTTATCACACTTTCTAATGGGTTAAGGGGGTGGGGGTGCAGTCAGTAGCTAACTTTACGGAGACCCATTATTATGGCTAGAGCTCCTGGCAGTATACAATTTTGCCTCCAAATACTGTCCTTGCTTTTCAAGGACATCTCCCTAAGACTTGGAAAGCTCTGACAGAAAGGCCCTCTGCTAGAACTATTTCAAGAAAAATTAATGAATCTATTCTATTGGTGTGAAAATCCCAAATTAATCAATCCACATTTAGCACACAGGAGTGTGCCATACATGTGCACAAGATGTAAGCAGACTTAGGAGAGGCGTTGATATGCAGAAGAACATGCTCCAATGGCATCTGTATCTGCAGTTTTATGATGGCTTATAAACACTGGCTATTTTGGTTCCATACCTCTCTAGAAATACACACTTAAATAAACAAAAGTTCCACCCCAGCAGAGGTGGTGTTCTTCTGCAGGCCAAGTGTTTTTTAAAAATGTGATTGGCCAGCCAAGATGTTTATCTGCCTGGTGCCTCAAATTCTCAAACAGTTTATTTGAATGCCTAGTGAATGGGTAATCTCCTACAAGTTTTGGGGCTTTAACAAGGTAAACAAATGGGTGGGCTGTGAAAGTAAACACTGCATTTCCTCCCAGGCTCATCCTCTGCTCCAACATTCCAAAATTCCCCTCCCTCACCCCTTTCACTAGCCCCAGCTTTTCCCTTCTCAAGCTTGGTCTCTTGTACCCCGTTAAAGTATTGAAATTGCAAAGGAGACATTTTTAATTATAAGTACCACAGTAATGAATTCAAGTACACTCGTTTATCATAAAGGGCTTTCCCATCTGTCTCTAAAGTATACTTAAAAAGGCTGTGTATTTGATAACATTAGCACCAAGCATCTTCCACATGTTAATGTTCAGCGTTTTAGATGTTCGCTCCCCCCATCCCCAAAGACAGCATAGTGTCTGTTCCAGAAAGTACACATTTATCTCTGTGTTTGGGAGTGCCTGTGTGGTCTCTTCCTAATTTATTTGCACTCCAGTCCTCAGGGATAGTATCACAATCCCCGTAGGCAAAGGGAGATTAGGGAACAGGGTTGTCTGCTTCTCCCCACCCTGACAGAAAAGGGAAAACAACTTCTCGGAGTCCCACAAGTTCTTCTGGCCACTATACAAATTGTTCTTGAGCATGGAGGGTTTCCAAAAGCCCTAATTAGCAACTCACAGCAAACATTTCTTTGCATTAGCTAATGATCCGGCTACACTTGTAAGCAAACAGAACCAACATATCTAATCAATGCTAAAAAACCAACCGAATGCCTATTAAACATCTGGATGTAATTTTCTAGTTAGAACAAAATGAAAACATATGCAGGTCCCTTTGATCTCCGGCTTAACAAAAAAATTGTTGATAAAAAAGCATACTGGTCAGTCAATGTGTCATTTTCATAAAGTCTGCTCATTTCTCTTCAAATGCTCCCAGTTTAATTTAGTTGGTTTCCTGCAATCTCTAATTTTACCATATTGTGTGAAACCACAAGAGATTCTTTGGATCTGATTTTATTTGAGGTTTTACTGCTCCATGGATCTGCTACTGATTTTTTTTCTTCTTCTCTGCTTTCTCCCCTCTACCCCCTAAGCCCATCCTGTCTTTTTCTTTGGTAAAGGGGTGGGAAGGAAAGGTTATAAAGCAATTCTAGGAAAAAAATTTTCTGTACCCTACATTCTTAGGTTTAAGAAACTCCCAGTTAAAAAACAAAAAACAAAAATTGTCAAATGAGGAAATGTATACACAATAACTTACAGTTAAAAGGAAGAGAAAATGATAAAACTGATCTTTTAAAAACTGACATTATTATTCTCTATTTCAAATAAAAAAGTAATAAATTTAAAAGAAGATGCATCATTTCTATGGCCAGCAACCATAAAATTTCCTATTGCTACTATATATAGCATATAGTTTTTGTAATTACCTATGTTATTGGTGAGTTGAACATTTGATAATCAGCAACAAATGAATGTAAATATACCCATATATGGTTTAGTGATAAAACAAACAATCTGATGATCTTTTTTGTTTCTTTTGCAGAGGATAAAAAGGGAACTTTTTTTAGAGACAATTTTTTTTTCCTGTGGAAGTAGAATACTTAACATTATTTCATGTAAAAACATCATCAACCTATGAATATGTTAAAGGTAAAGAAGATTATGTTTAACAGACTTTAAATAGAAGATCAAAATTATAGATTTCATGAGTACGATTATTTTCTTTTAAACAGGCTGTAGGCAATCTACACATATATTATTTATTTAAAACATAAGATTAAAGCTACTTGATTGTTTAAACACCATCATTTGTAATGCAGTTTGATGAGAGTTTTGTAGTATAATTATTACAGCATGACAATCACAGAGAATCTATGACCTTGAAAAGGGGCCCAGCCTTCTCCCTCTCTAAAGGAGGATGCACTGCCCTAGAAAGAAGCCATCAAAAACCCACCATCTTATGCACACAATTAAAGGCCTTCCAATTTAAAAATTATTACTCTTTCTTTTTTCCAGTCATTACATTCTAAGGAAATCAGAAGGCCTGGTGGTTCAAACTCTGTTGGCAAGAAAGCACTGGTTAAAAGAGAATTTCCATTTTTCACCCATGGCAAACTGGGAAATACAGTGAATAGACATGTTTGCTTTGAATGGCTATTTTAGAGAACATTTAAAGACACTGTGTTAGAAATGATTTTGAAGGGGACAGAAAGGGGAGAGTAGGAGAAAAGTAGCAACACTTTTGCTCCTGTCTCAAAATACAGTTTTAATTTCTGTTTAAACATAATTATCAGCCTGTG
Organism: Tadarida brasiliensis; assembly: GCA_030848825.1. Taxonomy (NCBI): domain Eukaryota; kingdom Metazoa; phylum Chordata; class Mammalia; order Chiroptera; family Molossidae; genus Tadarida; species Tadarida brasiliensis. Next base: position 40,002,295 of record CM061269.1, read on the forward strand.
CCAGAAAATCAAAGTGAAACTTGTGTAAACCAGGAAGAAGTCTCAGTGTCCCTAGTTGTTCAGAATACACAGGCATATGTGTGATATCCAAGGACTTCCTACAATGTCTTGCAGCTGATCATGGGATGTACTGACCACAGACTGGCATACGGGCCCAAACACTAGATGACAATTTCAAGGCACACGGGTTACCAAAGGACAAACTTAGTTGTCCATGGATCATATGATTTCAAGAAGTCCTGTGTGTGGAGCAAGCCTGTTCTGGTCATCACTAAATTTAACCAGGGAAAGAGGGGCAGTGCTCCCTTTTTTTCCATTCTCCATTTTAGCAAAATGAATAATATGACTCCCTTTCTAATCCTACTTGCAAAGCCACAAAGCCAAACTTGTTTAAGAATTTACCAGAGTCTTGTAAAGACTGCCTAAAATTGCTCCTTTAATTTTTCATTTATAATTGATATTTGGGATTGATGCAATTATAGACAAATCAATATCATACATATTTAAAAACAACTCCAACAGTGAAATGTATTATCTACAATGATGCTTTTAATATTTCAAGAAAAAGATCTCTGCAAAAGCAGATCTTTGAATAAAATATATTTCTGTTTAAATAAATACCTTTCCATAAGTCTCTTGAAAGTAAAATAATAGAACCGCAGGGTTATTAGTACTAAAAACTTGGTAAGTACCGTCCAAGATTAATGCTTGTCAAAGATGTGTCTTTCTCATGGAGGAATTCACCACCATTTGGCTAAAACAGCATTATTCACTCACTAATCATGTGGAAATAGCTCCATTGAACTATTCTTTAAACAAAAGTATAAATGCAGCAATACTGAAGGTTTTCTGCTGTGTGGTATACTTAGAGAAACATAACAACTGGAGATTTGTACAGTATGCCCGTTTACTGAAAATCTCAAAATCTCTTTTAAGTTCCACTTTATAATAATTTTAGCCACGTCCTTTATCCAATGCTTCCCAGCTTCCCATTTAGCTCTTTACACGGCCCAGCCCTGGGGTACCACCCAAACTATGGCTGGGGGGGCGGGCAGGACTGGTTTTTCAGGTCTCAATGCTGGTTTATCCCATTGTCTCCCTTTGTTTCCAGGAATTGGAGACAGGCTCTCAGCCGTGTTGCTGAGGCCCCTAAAACTCTCAGCAGCTTATCCCCCAACACAGCGAAGTTGGGTCTTTTAAGACAAGGACCCTCGATTTCGAGCCGCAGGCAAAGCATCGCATTTGCGACTGGGACGCGAGTGCCTTATCCTGGTATACTTGCGGCCAAACGAAGGAAGACCGACCTTTTTGCAAAGCGGTTTGAAATCCTCCGATGAAAACCAAATCCTATCACCTTGGGTGCAAAGGGGGAGTTGGCATTAAAAGCCTAGTCTTATGCGGCTAGTATATATACGACAGGCAATGCTTTGCCCATTTATGCATTTTCCATCAAGTACACAGTCCACTCCTTCTCGTGCATCCGCGAGAAGGCAGCTCAAGAAAAAACAAACCTCAGAAATTTTTAAATGTGACCTCACTTTCAAAAGAGTAGCATCAAACAAGGGGCCAGCACCCCAGATACGTTTGACTTCAACTACCAAAAAGCCCCCCCTTCCCCCACCTCAGAAACTACGTTAGTCTCTGAGCTACTTTCACTGAGATGTCAGGATTTTAGTTAAAGGGAAAAGTGAACAAGTGGCAGGATTTTTGCAAACTCGGGCCCCCAGCTTCCGCGGCGTCACGCTTGCTGGTCCCTCCAGCTCGCGCGCACCCGCGCGCTCCCTCTCAGGCCCCACGTTACTTTGATTGACAGCCCGGCTCCGCCGCTCTCCTTCCCACCGACCTTCCCATCCACAGTGCCAATCTCCGCGTCTCGCCGCTTCCCATTGGCTGGCTTTGGCGTCCCGCGGTTCCTCCAGGAACAGTTCCTCACCCAGCCCGGGAGGACGCGGCTGGCTGAGGAGGGCTGGGAGGGATGGGAGGGGAGACAGGGGAGACAGCGGAGATGGAAGCGAGTGGGGCAGAAGAGGAGGGGCAGAGGGCGGGGGGGCGGCCCGTCCAGTACTGCGCCGCCATAGGCTCCGGAGAGGTGTCGCGTCTGCACCCCACGTTGGGCGCGACGCACGCGATTGGCTGATGCTGGCCTTCTGCTCCCCCTCCCAACCGCCCCGGCCCGCGTCGCCCGTCTGCTCGGTGCTCTCATCCCCCGCCTGCGCCGAGCTAGGCGGGGCCCGCGCGGGGCTGGGCGGGGCCCGCGCTGGTTAGCTCCGGAGTGTGAAACCGCGTGTTAATGTAACCGGCGCGAGGTACGCGGGCGGCGGCGGCAGCGGCTGGAGCGGTGGCTGCAGGAGCAGCAGCAGCAGCGTCTGAGGGTTCCCTGTGCCCCTCGTCCCCGAGGCAGCCGACTGCACCACCCCCACCTATTCTCGGCCGGGTGGGACTCGCGCCACCAGCCCGGACCTCCGCCGGCTGCCCCTGTCGCGACTATTCCAGACTCGCCCGCGGAGTTTGCTGGCCGGGAGGGAGGCCGAGCGGCGGAGCTCACTCCTGCTCTTCTCGCCACCATCTCGTGGATGTCGTACCCCAGGTCGTGAGAGAACTTTGCAGCGGGCTGGAGCGCCTTTTACGTAGAGCCAGACGAAAGGAAGGAAAGGGGACCGAGGAAGGGGCTCGGAGGAAGGGTCCGAAGCGGCCGGGCCGGTCGTGCGGGGCGAGTGCTCACCGGACGCCGCGCCCGGATGCGCCCCAGCCTCGAGGAGCAGTGGGCGGCTGCGGGACTGCCCTCCGCGGAGTAGCCCCGTCGGGCCTGGAAGGTTTGTGCAACCGCGGAGAACACCGAGTGCCAGTCGCACGGGGCGTGCCGAGCAGCCTCCCGGCGCGCCCTCCGCACTTTCCCCGGCATCCAGCGCTCCTCTGCCGGGACTGAGGCTGTGGAGCGCCGGGCGCGGAGCCTCCACCGCGGCCCTATCTCTCTCCCTTGAGTGTCTCGGGGGTCTGCGACCGCCCGGCCGAAGGCAGTGCCCCGACCCGCGAGGGTCGGCTCCGAACGTCACCAGGTTTGTTTGTGTGGGGTTAGCCGGGGGCGCCGAGCCACCTGCACCTCGCCCGCCGCCGGCGCCGCGGGGAAAACCCGGAGAGGAGGCGGACCGGGAGAAGAGCAAAGGAAAGCGGCCCGCCTGGATTTGTTTGCCCGGGACGGGCGCCGCGCACGCGGATCGCCTACGGGAGCGGGCCGGAGTCACCGCGCCTCCTACCATCCCGCCCGGGCGGCCGAGGCCGGCGGGTTGGAGAACAATTGCGTCGCCGCGGAGGTTCTTGGTGCGGCCGGGCCTGGGGTGCCCGGAGATGTGGCCCTGAACGCGGGAGCCCGCACCGGCGGGAGCAGGAGCAGCCGGGCGCCGAGTAGCCAGTGCGCCCCTCCGAGCGCGCCTGCGTGCGTGGCCAGCGGGCCCATAGCGCGTCCCGCTTCTGCCTGGCTTCCCAGCTTAATTTTCCTCGGCGGGATTAAAGTTGGAAATTGAGCGGAGAATTGAGTTGCCCGGGAACAGAGCCGCGGCCGCCGCCAGAGCGATGTTCCCGCAGAGCCGGCACCCGGTGAGGCGCGGCTGGCTGGGGGGCAGGGTTGTGGTGGGGGAGGAGGTGCTCTTCCTTGCCGTGGGGAGGCGGGTGGCTGCTACATTCTGGCGGACCCCCTCGTCTCTGGGAGTGCAAGGCAGGGAGGTCCCGGGCCCTGGCCTCCTGGGGTGGGTTGTGGGCTGAAACTCCCAATTTCCCCCCATTCTTCTGGGCCCCTTCCTACTTGACGTCTAGACAGGGAGGGCGGGAGCGCCGGGAGAGGCTGGGGTTTCGCTCCCGCAGCCACATCCTCCCCCTTCCGAGGGGCGGGTAGGGCGCCCCCCCTTTGTTTCTGGTCGCCTATTTGCATGTCAATGAGGCCCCCGTTCCAGCGCGCCTGGAGGTGGCCCGGGCGACTCTGGGAACTGGGAGCGTTTGGGAGTTGTTTTTCTCCTCTGGTCCCTTGGGTCATTATCGCGCCTGTGGAGGAGGGGGCGGCGATCTCCACAATCTGGCCAGGTTCTCAGAGGCTGCCGGGGAACCCCTTTCCATCCAGCCGCGTGACCCGTGCACACTTACCACGACCCACCCTGGAGGTTGGAAGAGGCTCCGAGCCTCTATAGAAGCTGGGGGTTGGGGGAAGGGTCCATTTTCTCCCTCCGCAAAGTTAAGCGCAAACTCGAGTTCAAGATTCCGTTTTCCGCCACTTCTAACTTTAATTTTTGTTTATGTCCCACCCACTTCTCTGTCCTCTGATTTACGGCTTTATCCATTCACCCATACCCCCGACCCTCGATTCTGCTCGCTGGTCGCCCAGACGCCGCACCAGGCTGCAGGCCAGCCCTTCAAGTTCACTATTCCGGAGTCCCTGGACCGCATTAAAGAGGAATTCCAGTTCCTGCAGGCTCAGTATCACAGGTGCGTGTCCGGCGATGCCAGGCGAATGGTCGCCGGCTCAGCCCGGTGCCCCTTGTCGTTCAGCCCCGTGGAGGTGGCGGCGACGGCTGTACTTAATACAGGCGTCCAGGCGGTGGCGTGTGGAGTCGAAGTAAAGACCTGTCATTCACATTACCCCCTTTCCTGGCTCTTCCAGGGCAACCCCTTCTCTTGTCTCCTCCTCCTCCCATTGTTTCCCTTTTACCCGTTTGCTGCTGTTCCAGGGAGTCTATTTTCGTGTATTTAGGAGTTGCATGAGAACCATCAATATTTGCACTTCATTTATTTATTTTGCAACAGGCTGAGCTAAAACCTTGGTTCAGTCGATGGTCCAGCCCTGGAGTGCGGGTTCAGGGAGGCAAAGCCAGTGTTGAAATCACTGTTTGCCATGCTAGAGAATTGGGTGGTCTAAGGCAAAGTCCATTATGGAAAGCTGGATGCTTTTAGCTATGCCTAGTATTGGTGGTGATGAGAGGGGTGGGTGTGTGTAAGGGAAGACTCACCCGCTTTGGTGTCATTCTGGGTTGGTTTGGGTAGGACAGGGGATTGGAGTCACATTTATATCCATCTCAGCTTTAGTCTCTTCATCTAATGAGACCTACTTCAAAAGATTTATAAGTGAAAACTGTTTGTAAAGCAACCCATTAATAATGGACTTTTCAGAAATGTTAGTTTCTTATCTTGTTCCTATGAAGTCTTAACTGATTAGAGGTAAGAAATAACTGTAATAACAGTTTTTATTTTTGTCATGCTTGAGAAAAAGCATACAGATGCTTGAGTGTGAATTTTCTTATTTTGTCAGAGGCTTTTGGATTATTGACCTTTTGTCTACTTGAACACAATCTCTAGAGGTTGAGGCATAGCTGCCCACAGTGTGTTTACCAAGCAGGGAGGACTTCACCCCACTTTATCACAGTAGCTGCTTGACATATTTTGGCAGGGATTTAAAAACCAAAGGTTTTAAAAGGGACCAGCAATTGTAGAAGTAACTTTACAGTTACAATTTTCAAACCTAGAGACTGTTTGAGTTGGCAAAGATAGTACAGCCTATGCCTGAGATTGAAGATTGTGCAAAGGCCAGATTTTTGTGGGAGTCCAGAGAAGCAAACTTTGATGCAGGGAAGTAGGAGTGAACAGATGACCAGCAGGAGGAATCAGTCTTCTGGATAGATCAGAGGTTTTGACAGATTTTCCCTTCTTGTCACCTGACCAGGTATGCACCAAGAAGAAAAAGGATAGCCGCTGAATGGATACCTTGTAATGCTCACTTAATCTCTTTTCTCTGTTAAATGCAGGGACAAAGTTTTTGGATGTTTACCTAGATAGTTTATGGCTTTTCCAAATTGGTCTGTGTTTTTACTTGAAGTGCAAATATGTGAGGCAGATGTTAAAACAAGTGACATAATGTTTACATTAAGTTGCCTGTTTTGTTTTCATAGCCTTAAATTGGAATGTGAGAAACTGGCAAGTGAAAAGACAGAAATGCAGAGGCACTATGTGATGGTAGGTATCCAAGATTAGACTTTTTCCTTTTCATGTAATATGAGCAAATATGTGTTCTTAGCATTATAAAATGTGAGTTAATGAAATGCTTGATTCTTTTTTTTTTCTTACAGTATTATGAAATGTCATATGGATTAAACATAGAAATGCATAAACAGGTAAGCTTTAGTTAAATCTCAAGCTGAAATGACAAATGAGTCATGGTTCTTTAATACTGGCTTTGTTTAGTGGCGGTTTGTATGCCATTTTTCTGGCTTGGTACCCCTTCCTGCAAATTGGTGGTAGTATTCTGCAGCAAGGGCTGCTTCTTGATAGTTACACAATGTTTAAATGACTGGGTGAGAGGTGCTTTGGAAATGTAAGCTAGCTTGTTTATAGGCAGATAGGAATTGAGACTCTTGAGTTTCCTTGTCTACCTGGATAGATATATTCTCCTTGAAAGACCTGGGTATCCTGTAGAGTTGCTGAAGTTGCTAATGTTTTTGTTCTGGTTTGGAAAGAAGTATGGACCTGTGAGATACTCCTGTCTTTAAATCAGGTTAAACAAGGTATATGACTAACTATGGGATTTTCTTTATGCTTTGGGGCTGCATAAAGTGATACTCAGAATTAGTGGCTTATTAGCATACGTCTTTTTGAAAAATTTCTCAGTTGGTGCAGGTTTGGAGGTGAAAAAAGCATTCCTTTATGGCCACAGCATATGTTGGGAGTTGCTTCAGTCCTAGTGGTTTTAAAAGCATGAAAAGATTAGTGACTGGAAAGCTCTAGCTATGACTATGAGTTTGCAAGTTCCCATAAAATTCACACTTATGGCTACTATAATGGTGTATAAAAAGAGTATTGAACTGGAACAAGGCACTAAGGACCTCATAAGAGAAGAAAAGCTAAATGATTGCTCAGCCCAAAGGACCCTCGATTGAGTAGTCATTGTCTGCCAAAGAAAGCATTAATGGTAGGGTGTAAGTATTCTGGAGATATGCTGACATTCACTTTTTCATCAAGACGCTGGTACAATAAGTCTTTTAGAAATCGATTGCCTCTTAAAAAATTATCATCAGATGAAGTTGCACAGTTGGACACATTTCAAAGTGCAACAATACAATTCTTACTTGATGTATATGTGCTATTTCATCTCAAACCCTTGTTTCATTAAATTAAAGAGCATGGCTGACCGGCTGGGGCACAGTGGAGAAATTGATTAGTTCAGCCTTCAGATCTTCCTTATAGTCAGAGACTTTCATTAAGCAAGTGTGTTTCAGAGTTGAATTCTGCTTTTGTAACTCTGCACTCTTTGATTTTTAATTCATCATAGGTTTCATAATGTTATCATCCTGTACATTAGATCTGTTCTCAGATGTGTGTTTGGAAAGAGATAGTGAAGTTCAGGGCCTTTCATTAATAATACAATTGGGCCTTTAAAAGTGCTGATTTTATTCTGATTCACAGAGTTGTTAGTCTAGTTCATGTTGCATTTGTGCCTTTGTTTTTGTGCCTTTGTTTTTGTGTGTTTAAATGGCTAGTGCCTGATTGAGGCACTTGTAACTTGTTGATAGTAATTGGGCTAGAAGATCTATGGTCATTTAAATAAATTATGCAAATAAACTTGGTCAAGAAGTTCTAACCTGCCATTTTTTTATGTTAACACTAAAGGTCCCCCTCTTCCCCCCCCTCCCCTGCTCTTTTTTTTTTTTTGGCTGACAAATATTCTGGAAGAGTAAGAGGAGACTAGGCTTTTTCTTAAACTCATAAACTCGAAGGATTTAATAATCTCACTGACTCTTTTACAAGGGAATGCCACCTTTGTGTGATGTTTGCTGGTGCTGGATTTATTGGGGGAGCTAAGGAGGTGTGTAATTCTTCTGGGTTCCTGTAGTTACATGGTGGAGTGGCCTCTTCTTTATCGCAAAGCAAGAAGGGAAAGGGAGAAGAGGGTCAGGCACTCCCATGGTGTGAAAATAGTTTTCTAATGAGTTTCTGTATTCCATCAGGCATTTGTCTGTCCATGAGCCAATATGCATTAATAATATGCTATATACAATTGGCTCAGTAATTTGAAAAATGTGAAAAGCTGAGAGATGCCATATTCTTCATAGTAGGGTATTCAGCCCTCTGAAATTTGGTTTATATTATAAATGCTGACAGACCCTTAACTAGAGTAGTATGCAAAGCAGTGCTATAATTCAGTTTAAAGTGGCCTTACATTTGAAAAACATCCTTCTGAATGTCACACATTAATAATAAGTTCTGAGGAGACATTTGGTGCAGCTAGTAATCATAATTCTTATTAAAACTGGTGACGTCTGGCCCCCAGGGTGTAGCCAGGCCCAAATTGATGCTTTTTGCCGCCTGATCACCAGCATGGCCTAAGTGCTCATTATATTGTAGAGAGGGCCTTTGGAGCTCTCATTAGATTTGACAGGAATTCTCTCTAGGGGGAAACTGGGCATTAGCGAGACTCCTGACAGGCTGAAATTAGTCCTGCTTTATGGCTTATAACCAAATGCTAGCAAGGCATCATCAGGGGACACAAAAAAATTGTCATTTCTGACAACATCTTTGTTACTGAAAAAATGCAGTGATGGGGAAACTTTCTGTGGAGAGAGCTTTAATGTTGTTAAGATTTATCTCCAGTGTGACTACTGCTCTCCCTTCCCACCTTTCAGCGGGTTTGTTGAAGGAGTGAGTTTTAGAGATTTCATTGTCAAGTCTCACCAGACTTTTCCGTCTGGAAAAAAAAAGTGGAAGTGCGTCCAAATCAAGAATGGTATAATTGTGGTTTCCGTACTTGGTTTGGTGCCCACAGTCCATGTTTATGTTGTGTCAACACTTCCTGATAAGCCTTCCCCTTACTTTCTCTGCTCCCATTTGTGGCTGGTTACTGAGAAGTCAACGGCATAGGGATGGTAATGGATACTGAAATCTTTTATTATAGCATTAAGGCAATTTTTTTTTTCTGTTGAGCCTTTTATAGATCTCTGCCTGTCCATCTCTCTTTGGGTAGATCTTAAACTCTAGCTATCTCTATACAAGAGGTGGAGACTCCTCATAAAAAATTGAGGCAATTTTGATACCACCAAAGTGTTAGGCTACAATAAAAACCAGCGGGTTACTGTGAGGCAAGTTGTTTTGAGGTCTGTGCCTAGCGTGTTTAGCCGTGTGAATTTTACAGGCCTTTTTTCCTGTCGTGTGGCATGGTATTACCTCATTTGGTATTTCTGTGGACAGTGTGCATACTTATATACATATATAAGCCTTATCTATTCCACTTGTGCATCTTTTCAGCAGGCTCTTGAAGCCATGCCATGAGTTGTCATTAACGGCTTGAATTTGTATAGCACTTAACAGTTGCCAAAGTGATTTGACTCATCCTGTGAAGTAGATTGGGGGTAGGTGTTTTGCTCTGTCTGCAGCTGTGGGCATGTGTTCAGAGTCTGGGTGTTGTCAAGGCGGAGCACCTATTGAAGCTTGAGTTTGGGTCACTTGGTCCTCAAGTGGCAGAAACACCCTTGGGCCTCTATGTAGTGACCCAAGGTTACCTAGCTGCATGTCTCTCCCGTTCTCACTCTTGGTCTGTGCTGACCAACTTCGTGATTTACAAGACAGGTTGGGGCTTAGGCACATGTTCTAAAAGTTATGAAAATTAGCAATACTGATTGATCTGTGGGGTCCACAGCCATGGGTACGTAGAAAGCTGTAGGCAACCTAGCAACACTGTCTTCAGGTTAAACTAATGTCTAAGAATAAAAGAAAATTAGAAACATGTGGCCAGGACTCCTGGTTGAGGCCCAGTGATGAGTTTGATCAGTCCCTTGGTCTCACTGTGCCTGCGTTTTTCTGAAGAGCAGGCTGAGTGAGCACACAGGGTTGTCCAGGGCGGTGGAGAATTCAAATGAAAGGACTAGCTCTGGAAGGAAAGATGTATTCTGCAGTCCTGGTCATGGGGTGGGAAAGGAGAGGAGAAAGAGGAAAAACAAGAGCTTACATTTCCAAGCCCCATGTAATATTTCAGCAAACACAGTTTCTCAGACCATGTCAGTTTTGAAGTAGAGCTGCTTTCACAATTTTGATGTGTGCTTTTAAAGTCTCTTGTTAAAGATAAGTTGTTTTTCAGTAGTATTTTTTAAAGTGTTTAGGTGGAACTGTTAGGGATTTACCTGTGGGTTAATTCCATAGACGTGACTGCTTTACTGTTTGTCTGCAAGTTTTACCTTTCTTCTTGTTTTTTAACCAATTGTGTTCTCTGTCTACAGTTTCTCACTTTGAAATTTTTTTCTAGGTCAGCGTCTCCGAATGGAAAGTGACTAGCTCGAGTGCAGGCACTTAGAGTTAAGCTCCACCAGGTGTTAATCTTGTACTACAGAGAGGGTAGCTGTCATCAGGATTGGAGTGGTCCCCAATTTCATTTTCATTAGCCAGGCCTGTCCTCTACAAGCATAAGTTAAAAGAGATAAAACTCCTTGTGTATTGAGAGCCTGATTCTGAGGTGCAAGATTAGCCTTTGTTTTTTTTATCAGCATGCAGGGCTGAGTTCTTACTATGAAACCTACACCTACCCAACCCCTTCCACAGTTGGGCTGGTTGCTGGTTTCTGTCCAGGGCTGACTCGGGTGAGGTGAGTGAGGCACTTGCCTTGGGCACAGAATTTAAGGGAGGTATCAAAAAACTCAGTACTCAAGATAAACAGTACTGTTTTTAAAATTCAAAACTGATGTCAAAAATGCCAGTAGGAACAAAAGTTAAGTAAAGGCAGGACCCAACAGGGTTAGGAATAGGGTTGAGACGAGGGAGGCAAATTCAGAGACAGAGAGCAAAGAAGAGGTGGAATGAACGGCCCATGGGGACCTGTTGTGATCTGTAGGATCTGCCTTGGTGTAAAATACTTCAATGAGGTCCCTTAATTAGGGGCTTCAATTAGTGACTGGACAAGTCATTAACAAGTTGCCTGGGCCTCGGGTTTCCTCTCTGAAAAAGGAGGGTTTAAACTGGGCAGGTTCTATAGTTTGGTTCATCTCGAGATAGGGGAGTCACACTGCACCCAGCCGGAACCTAGCACCTCAAGTGTGTCAGTTGTGGAGAGTCTTTAGCCAGAGGGTTTAAGACGTTCCTCCAAACAGTGCTTATTAAGAAACAGAAAAAGAAAAAAAAAATCTGTTCCCTTAGCAAATATTTAAATAAATCATCTTGTGTGGTAGTTAAACTAAAGATATATTTATTCAGTTACTGGCTCATGGAATCATTTTAAGTTTCCATAGATCTGAATCCTTGCTCTGCGGTTATTAAACTTTTGTGGTCTCCAGAAGTAGATTAAATTGGAAGAAACTAAGAAACTGACTCGATTCTATTAAGGCTTTGATTGACTCAGTCACCTCATCCCTGCTGGTCCTTTTTGCTTAGTGTTGCTTCAGATTATTTTAAAGTTGAAATTCTCAGAACTAGTACCTTTAATGTGGAATGCTGGGTATATGGTTTTTAATTAAACTTTAGACAGCTGTTTTGGTCTGTCAGCTTATTTGACAAGATTAGGCATTTATACCTTCAAAATCATCCTCAGTAATAGGATTGGTGAGTTCTGTAGTAAGAAATGTGCCATAGGGTTGTTCCATGTATGTATATGGTTGGGTGTTTTAAAAAGACAGAGAGAGAGAGTGTAGGTGTAGGCACTCAGGTATGGGAGAGATTTTCTAATTATCTAAGGCATGGTTTGATCTAAAAAGTGAAAAATTAGCACTGAAATTTTAAAATAAATTAAGATATTTTATATATTGCCATTCACTTGGTTAAAGAAAAAATGGTTTCAGAATTGTTTGCAGAACTATGATGATTACAGAACTGTTCAGTTAGTAGACCACCCAGTCGCCACAACGCTTTTTATGAAAGTCCTAAGAAATGTTGACATAAAGTTTTATCAAATAACGTGTGATTTTGTACAAATCTGTATTTCATTATTTTATCATTTAAATCTATCATTTAGATTTTAAATTATTTTAAGTTTGATTCATTTGCCTGCCTTAAAACGACATGAAGTCATAACTGAGCACATTGTTTACCCCTTCCCCACACGTTCTCATACAGGTATAACAAACTTTTTTGTTGTTTTTCTTTTAGTAGTATTTCCTTCTTAGTCAGTCTTTCACCACAGAATATGTTAGCTGAAAAGGGGTAAGGTAAAGTTAATTTTGACTAGAAGGAAAAAACAATGAGAATTCTGTCGATAGAAATAATTTTTTAATTTGCTAAGTAGAGAAAAACTGCTATTAAGTGTGGTGGGAATATATCACTGTGCCCCCTGGAGGAGGAAGAGTTGTATACACAACTGTTTTCAGTGTACTGGTAGATATTCATTATCCACTTCATGAAGTGGAGTCAGTTGTTTCTGGGAATGTAGGTGTATTTGAACTTGGGTGTTCAAATCATGCAATTTGTTAAACCACTGAAATACATGCTGGGTTTGATGTTAGCACCATTATTAGTCTGGTGTTTTGTGCAACCTGTTAGTAAAAAGTGTGAAAACATCACCAGACTTGTTATAAATTTATAAGTTATATAAGTATATTATCATATTAATATATTGTATACCTTTCTTATACGTAAATGGAAAATTTAAATGGAGGGGTTGAAATAAAATTTCTTGTATTCTCAGTGCACTACAGTGGCTTGTTCTGTGTGGCCCTAGGGTATGGCCCACTCTACAGACCACTAGCCCTACATTTCAAACACTCTTGGAACTCTAGCCCTGGATGGGGAGCATCTTTAAGATAATGAATGTAAAACACCTTTAGGGGCTTGAGTTCTTTTACCTCCTCGGTATGTCTTTTCTTTCTGATTTTCTTTCTACTCCAGTAATTGCCTCTGCCGTCACTCACAGCTTCTGTGTCTGCCCCTGGTTAGTGTCCCCGCCAGTCTTACTTGGCCACCTCCTTCTCCTTCCCTCCAGGTCCTTTTAATCCAGCCAAATGGGTCTCTTCTTCATGCCTAAAATGTGTTTGTGTTTTTCTGTTTTCTGTATAAAAAGCCCAGGCCTTTTTGTCAAACTTCACATGGCCTTCCTCGGTATCCATCAAGGTCCAGCTCTAATAACAACACCGCCTGCTTCAAGGCCTTCCGTGACTGCTCCAACAGAAGGCTGCCACACTGCTGTGTTTGCTCTGATTTCTGTAATCATGTTTTTTTCATGTGCCTCTTTTGTTACTCCAGCTAGGTTGCAGTCTGCTTAGAGCTTGAGTTTGAGACCTACATCTACACTTCCCAGTGAATCAGGCAGAGTAGGCACTTGTTAAGTGGCATTTAATTTGCTCTTTATGTAGAGTGGCAGTTGGATCCTGAATCTATATGAAAATGAGGTGAAAGCTGCTTGGCCAAAAATCGTGCACAGTAGCTTTGCCCAGCAATTTTGGTTCTTTGTGGACATGTTAGGATTCTTTAGTCCATGGAACCCAGATTAAAAACCTGAATTGAGAGTGTGGGTCCTTATGCTAAAATTCAGAATGAATTCTATTTGATTTCACTAGATGTTTAAAGGGCTTTAATTCTAATAATCTAATCATGTTTGCTTAAGTTGTTTTCCTTTTGGAAAAGTGATTTATAGTCAGAATATCTACTGAGGCTTCTTAATGGGGAGCTTAATTACAGTAATAGATTTTGGTTTGTACTAAAAAAAAGACAAAACAGAAGCAGCATGTTGCTAAGGCCTGGGCTTCCATGTAAACTGAGTGTGTGCATCAGTTGCTGTCCCTGGAATCACTGCTTATCTCCTAAGGTCAACCACAGGCCTGATAGAGTTATGGTTTGGATAAGTTTAATTACAAGCTTCGCCCAAGGCATTAAACTTGACCTAGTTGCCAAGTTTCTTAATAATGATTATACCCATTGATTATTTACTTACAGTCTTTACATAGTCCCTTCGCCCTCCAAACATTTTTTTTTATTAGGAATTTCAAAGTTGCAGAAAAGAAGAAAGAAATACACAATAAACCCCCATATTGTACCCCACCTACAATGATACCAGGAGTCTATAAGTAAACATTTTATAATATCTGCTTGTCAAATATACATAGAGCTTTTGTGCCCCCCCTCCCTCCCCCCATAGATCAATGAATAATTCTGGAAAACTTTAACTCTGGAAAACTTAAAGGGTTTGTTATAGGGCTGGGCCTTTCTCTAGCTACCAACCCTGCTTTAGACTGATAAACGCAGAGAAGGAATTTTAAGAATTCCATCTTAACGGGTGTTTGTAATATTTTATAACATTTTCCTGCTAGACTTGCCCTTTGTGTTTTTGGCATGGTTATATTAGGTGATCCATGGTTATATGGCGTTAGGGTACTTTGTTTTTCAGTTGTCACCTGAAAGTGAGATTTGTACTTAGACAGGAAAGCCAATTTCCCTTCCCAGGCCTTCCTGCCTTTTGGCCCTGTGTAATGCACCTTTAAGATGCAGTCATTATATTTGCTTGGGGAAATAGCTTTAGTGTTGATAGGTAGGAAATCAGGAAATAATTGTGCAAAAGGACTCTGACCTTGGACTTTGTGTGGCTGGAAACTGTCCTAATGGAGAAGTTAAGTTAGCCTCATAGGCTGTGGGTGGTAGAAGGGTGTGAAATACCAGAAAACAAAACCTCTTTGAGTACTCTGTATGTGGAGGAGGCTCTCCAAGGCAGGGGGCCTCAGGAGTACAGCCTTAGTCCCTTCTTGATGCCTTGAGCAAACAGCCGGTCAGAGCCTCTTACAAGTAAGGTGACTAGCCAGTGTATTGACACGCACAGACACAATAGAAAACTGCATTAGGAGGTGAGCCATTGGGATTTGCAGTAAATATATTACAGAACACAAGTGACTTGCCGATACTGCTTGTTTAGCAGTTTGCAAGGGCAATGACAGTATGGATTTTTGAATTAGAAGGGAAGGGCTGTTCTTTCTCTGTGCAGGAACATCTACTTGATGGCTGGGGAGAAAATTGATTTAGAGAACAAAATGCAGCCGCCTTTATTTGTGCCATTTGAAAGGCTTCTATGGATTAGTGAGTGAAAATAAATAGGTGGCTTTCGGTTAAGGAAAGGGGGTCTTAACATTGATCTGCATCTTGGTCTGGTGTGGAGAGAATAAAGGATGGGCCGCCAGAATGGAGGAAGGGCAGCTAGTCCCTGTGCAGCCTGCAGCTACAGGTGCCCGTTTGGGTCTCAAGCAGTTAGTTGTCTTTTTCAGCTTTGGCTTTCAAAAGTCAGCTTCTTGGTATGTTATTGTCACGTAAGCTTATTTGGGGCATTAGAGTGAATAGTCATAGTCCTCATCCATTGAGCTCCCACATGCCCTAGGAATTGTGCTGTAGGAGCTCTCTGTAAATCCTTCCAGCCCCCCTGTCCCTGCTTTGTGTGGGTATTAATTATTCCTCCTTACACAAGAGTGAACAGGCCAGTGGGTTAGGGGATGAAGACAGCACCTACCCCAGAGGGTATTTCCAGGATTGAGTGAGTTCCTTTATGCAGACACAATGGTGCCTGGTTCTTGGGCACTCTGAGGATAGCTGTTCTCAAAATCTGTTATTGATCCCTTTAAAACTGTACCCTGTTGGAATTCTAGGCCACACTCCCATCTTGTTTTTCCAAGCCCAGTTTCCTTCCTCCCTCCATTTGAATTGTTCACTTCATTATTTTCCCTCAATGACTAAGTTTTTTATTTGTTTCCATCTAAGATCAGAAGCGTTTATCTTAAGGTTCAAAGGAAACTTTTTTTTTTTTTTTAATGAAGCCCCTATTGGTAGCCTATTGTCCAAGGAGTCTAGAGGAATTAAAATGTCTTATTTAGGCCAAACAGTAAAATGTGCCCTTGGAAGGCAGCAGCCTTAAGTAGTTAATACAACTACTAGTGAAAATAGAGTTGTGTTGTTTTTTCATTTTAGGGGATGGATGAAAAACAAAGAGAATTTGGTTCATTTTACTGAAGTGAATTTTGGCAGAATAAAGGAGGGGAGGCGCATTTCTGATATTTTTCTTTTTAATGTAATGTAGAAAATCCAATTCTTAATTTGAAGAGACTTTGTTATCCTGAAAAAATGGGGGAGGGTTATGAATTATAAGGCCAAGTTGTTGCTTGTTTAGAGAAGTCATTTCCAGCCTTGAGGAGGTATATCTTCTGGCTGTGAAAACTTGTAAGGTCCTGTGCAAAAGTTTGAGAAGGTAATTGTATTATGTTCTCTGTGTACATCATGGGCTTGAGGTTTTTGTGGACCGCCACATCACAGCTTCTGCTTGTGCCAATAATTTGGGAGAGCAGGAAAAAAAACGCACAAGGGAGAAAAGCAGGGCCTTTGGGATCGCAACACTGGAAGTTTAGGCTGTTGTCTCTTATTGCCAAGCAGGGTGAAGGAGAAACTTCTTGTGTGTCTTTGTAAGTACCGAGGATAAAAAAGGTCACAGCTAAGACAAATTGTGCCACTACCTATTCTCACACTTGCTTAAAAGCTCAGCTGCCTGTTGATATCTGTGTGCTGAGAAGCTCCACGTTTCTGTCTCGTTGTGTTTAGCCTGAGCAGATCGTGAAGTCCTGAGTATATGTAGGGGAAGCGCGAGATTCTTGACAACCCCCTGAGCCTGCCAGTTGGCCTGGGTTCTGGAGCTGTTTTCATTTGTAAGCTGGCTGGCTTTTTTACAGTGCCTGGACTGTGAGCTCCCGCAGAGCCAATCTCCTTGCACAGCTACCAAGAAGATTGGACTTGGACCACTGAAATGTATCCAACATCTGTACTTTTTAGCTGACCAAAAACCAAAATCATGAGGGGAACTGCTGACTTTTGAATCTTGTAGGAAATCTGTATTCTGTAATTGACTACTCTGAATGCTCTGATGTTCTTGAGTTAAATGAAGTGTAAAGAGGTGTCACATTTTGACTTCTTGGATTTCTCTAAGGGTCCAGGGATTTTTGAACTGGTGGTTCAATCTGTATTCATTCTTATTTCTTTTCTTTTTTTTTTTTTTTTTTATCCTCACCCAAGGACATTTTTCTACTTTTTGTTCAGATAGATTGGGAGGGAGAGAGAGGAAGAGAGAGAGAGAGAGAGAAACATCGACGTGAGGGGGACACATCGAGTGGCTGCCTCCCGCACGACCCACCAGGGGCCGGGGACAAACTGCAACCGAGGTACGCGCCCTTTGCGGGAACTGAACCCCAGGTCTCTCTGGACCACAGGCCAACGCTCTAACCGCTGAGCCAAACCGGCCAGGGCTTATTTCTTGACGAATGGATCAAATATGGCTTACCCCCCTAAAGAGCCTCAGAAACATCAGTGGCAGCATACACTATAATCTTGTGCAGCCATTGTTTTGGTCATTATTCCATCACAAGGTCAGATATCCCCCCAAAGCTGTGATTTCTTTTTTATTTTTATTTTTTTTCTGATAAAAGCTACTGGAATTACTCTTGTCATTTTCCCTGAAAGTACTGAAATTGCTCAAGGTTTATATGGAATGAGTACCAATTGTTGCTTCTCAAAACAGTATAAAAGGGAAGAGGCTTTTGAGTAGACTTTGCACTGTGAGAATATTGGTATTGACACCATTTATAATTTGGAGTATAGTTTGAAGACCAGAGTCTACTGTTTGTCGCATACTGGTTAATATGGCTGTAAAGAGGAGATGAATGTGGCTACTTTTCCAAGTCTATTACTCAGGAGGACTGTAAATTTGATTGGCTGTTACAATTCTAGCAGAATCATTCGATTTGAGAGCAATAGAAAGATAAGATATCCAATTACCCAAATGATTTGCAGGGTTAGCCAACGTTGTCATGGAGACGCGAGTTGGAACAAATTAAATTTTAAGCAATAAAATAATCTTAAAGCCCGTCTGGGAACAAGAAAATTTGGCAGTGGCACTTACCTGAATTGAATCTTAGCTTGACACGATGTTGTTTGACATTGATATACTGTGGGGGCCTTAACATATATATGGCACAACATTCACTTAAAAAAGTAGCGTGGCCAAACCAGTAAAGGGGTGTATTAGTATAAAATTGGGATATTAGCATTGATTCCGTGGTTTAAATGATAATTAGGCTCTGGGTTCCCAGGAATATTTTGTATTTAAGGATCGAAATGCCTTAATAATGATTAAGCAGCATTAATTGGGCACTTGAAAAAAGATTGATTTCTCAGCAGCATGCAGTTTTTGGAACTGCCGCTCCCTTTGTGTGTATGTTAACAGACGCAATAGAAATTGTGTGGATGTCTTTTGGTGGGGGGTGGAGGTGTAAGTATGCATATATTTGCATGTACGAATAAGGAGATTTTGGCACATGCCCCTGCACTGCAGATGATTCTCTGTATTCGTTAAAATTTCGATTTAGCTACAGGACTGCTTGCAGACTGGAAAAATCGCCTTCCAAACTTTAGCCAATGACCCAAAACCGGAGTACGCGTCATCTGGGGCTTAGAAGGTTATTTCCCCCTATTAATATATTGTTTAACTGGTTCCTGGCTTGTGCCGCAGATTTGAAAACAGCCGAGTGGTCCAGAAGGAGGGAGGGCTTTTTATCCACATGTCTATTAGACAGATGGAGATGAAAATTGGTCTGAGGTCAGGCCATTTGCAGCGTTCTCACAGCCTTCGATTTTCCTCTCATCCTCACCACAGATCATCTCAAATGATTCAGTAATGACCAAAAGTGCAACCTTGACCTTTATTCCCTGGTGGATTACTGTGTTTCACAGTCCAAATGGCAGGAAGTCTATGCTGTTCTTCCAGAAGGAGCTCGGCATTATTGAACCAGCCCAGCCCTGTGGGAACCCTGTGAGGGCAGACCAGTGTAACAGAATATGTGGGTTAAATTTGGTTTCTGGTGCTCTGGGAAATGAGAATTGACATGTCCTGAACCCACATAATTAATGGAAGAATATCTGGGATGCTTTCTAAAAACACGAGCACAGACATTGATTTGTCTACTTGTAAAGTAACTGGTGAATTATAGGAGTGGTAACTTCTGGTGGCCCCTGGTTTATAAATTGTTCTCACTTTCATGATTTACTTGTTTTCCCTTCTTATTTAATGCGCCCCAGTATATTTTAGACAACACATTGTAATACTGTATCATCTTAAAATTGTAAATTGACATAACTGGGCATACGAGGACGCAGGGCTTTTTTGGGGGGGCATACTTAAAATATATAGTCAATCCATGTAACCCTGAATAAATTCTCTCTCATACAACATACCCCCCCACCTCCCACGAAAAAGTAGCTTGATTGTTGTCTTGGAGAAATGAGGATTATTTTTCTCTTGTTTAGATTTCTCTGTGGATTGTATGTATTGTGATGCGATCATCAGTTTTTGAAAAGTATAATTTAATTTGTATTTAAAATGATATTCCTGTTTGCCTCCACCTGCATAGTTGAGTTAATATTCTGTGAATCTTTAATACACTAGTGAAGTCTGTCATCTAGAATCCTTGTACTTAGCATCTTCTTAAATACTTAAAAGCTTTTCCAAAAGGTTATGCTTTGAACATTTTCACCAGCATCCCAGATTTCATTTTAATCATGAGCTAAGATGCTTTTGAGAAAGTAATTTTTTCTCGACTGCTGACTTCACTGTGCACACGTTTTTTCTACCTCAGTGGCTCCCAACCTGTGATGCCCACGCTTGCTGGGTACAGCAGTGCACTGCTCCTAATCCTAGGGCAGAGGCAGGCTCCCAATTTGTAGTAGAGCCCGCTCTCTTAAAGTCTGTCTTCTGGCCACTGTGATGATAAATTGCATTCTGGAGCTCTGCAGGTTTCTTGGCACATGATGTTGATTGAAAAGAGAATCCCAACTTCCAACTGGGAAGGCCAAGAACCTTGTCTTTCTTCCCAAGGTACCACCTCTCCAGTAGCTCAGCGCATGGGGGAGTAAGGGGCTAGGGGTGGCGCTTCCAGACTGAGACTGAGTTGGGGACTCAGTGGTTTTGCCCTGGGGTCTTACCGTCCTGTACATCTCTAACTTGTGGCCATTCTGCTGCTGTGCCACATGGCGCTGGGGGCATAGGCCTCCTGGTGGAATAGCTGCCTTCCCTGGGAAGTTGCTCTAGAAGAAGAGTGGCAATGTCATTCACGTGTAGCGTGCTTTTATTTATTTTTTTACTTTTTGATATGTTTTGATTGATTTTTTTTTTTTTTAGAGAGAAAGGACAAGAGAGAGAAACATCAATTGGCTGCCTCCTGCTCGCCCCCTACTGGGGATTGAGCCCGAAACCCCGGCGTGTGCCCTGACTGGGAATTGAACCAGGACCTCTCAGTCTATGGGACGATGCTCAATCCACTGAACCACACGGGTCGAGCTGTAGTATGCTTTTAAAATTTGGGAGCACTGTCCGTGGTAACCTCAGGCAGGAAATTCCTCTCCCACTATCTGGATTGGCTGGATCCAACCTATTAGGGAAATATTCACATCAAACTGCTGATCCAGTGATTTCCAAACAAGATGTGGGGAGCGGAATGATGGGAAGTGATCAATTGTGCTTGATAGTAGTGTGCAGAGGTGGTTTGCTTTGTCACGATAGAGATAGTGATCGCAGACTGTTGTAAGTTAGTACCAACCAAAGACAGGCCCAAAAGGTAGCTATAATGAAGAAATGCTTTAAATTTTATTGCAAAGAAAATAACGTTACAAATTTTTAAAATAAAACCTTCTCAGAAACCGAGTTTTTAGAGGCAAGTTGATTTTTGGGTACTCCTGGGCAGCCTTTGTCTTTACATGGGCATATTTTATTTTCTTAATTGCAATTTTAGCCTTCCTGCGATGATGATGATGCACTCAGCTTTTCCTCCCACTAATTCTGCTATTGTATGATATTATCTAATTTCTATAGCGCTCCCTCATGACTAAGACCTGTGAACAGGGTGAAAGGTGTATGTTTGTGGGAGTGTGTTTCAGGGGAGGCTTGTTCGCTTTCTGTTCTGAGAACAATAGGTGATGACTTCACAGTAGCGTTGTGATTCACCCTACAGAGTTTGTCTTACAAACCTTCTGTGACATTACAGAGTGCATTTTCCTTTAAGGCTGCCAAAAGCTGTCTCTTTTCCAGCATGGGACAAGTCAATACAATTTCATGTGAACAGCACTTTCTGAACCCCATAACAAGGGCTTTTGAATAATGGAAATGTGCTGTTTAGGCACTGAAACAGCTGCCATGCTTTTGTCAAGGATGCATCTTTACCAAAATGACAAATTAAAGCCCAAATGCTCTGCTTGGCAACAGTTGGGTCAAAACATTTAAGTCATTAATTAGAAGGAACTGAAGGGGGAAAATCTACACAAATATACAGTGTTGCAGACTCAACTTCATCTTGGAAATACAACTGAATTCTTAAAAAAAAAAAAAAAAAAGAAATGAGGGCAGCCCTCAAGTGGGGCCTGCCAAGCTTGTCATTTGCAAATAAATCAAAAGACCATCATTGCAGGAAGGAGAACCAATGAATAGAGTTGCTTTGTCGTTCTTCGATGGGCCCCATACTCAAGCCTGCTATTAAAAATGAATGCATTCAAGAGACTCTGCATTAAGAACATAAACAATTAAGGGCACTTGAGTTGCTCTGCTGAGAGCTGCCGCGAAGAAGATACAAGAGAGAGAGCTTTCTCCGGAGATGCAGGCCCTGCAATCTGTCTGGGGAGGAGCCAGAGAATGGGAGCAATTAGTGTTGCTATCTCCGCCCAGGCAGCCTTCAGCAGGTTTTTCCTCCTTTCTTTTAACCCCTCCTTGTTTCCAGAGAAGCTGCAGGGAAGGATGAGCAGTGAAAGCATGGAGTCTGCGCCCAGTTGGAAAGGGCTCAGATTGAGAATGCAGTAGGAGCTGCCAAGTGAGGGGGAGATGGAACACAAAAGTTATTATCTGCCAGTAATTGGTGACTTATGTTCTGATTAATTGAGCCACTAAAGGATTTCTGTCATCTGGTACTCTTTGTTTTGTTTTAATCATAGGGCTTAAGAAGGGGCGAGATTACATTGCCATGGGTGGAATCATTTAAATGAATAGTGTTTGAGGTTGTTTCCCACAGTAGGCAAATGTGTTCTGACACCCCCTGTTTTGTGTTTTTGCCTTGGCCTTGTTTTGTAAAAATGTGTGGAGAAGGGGCCATGCATTTGTGGCAAGGCTCTGGAGAGAGGCAGCCCTGACCTCCCAGCCCACTTGTTTTTGACCCTAGTTACAGAGGACCTGCTCAGATTGAGGATGTGACAATAGGTGTAAGGAGTGTAGGAGGTCCTTGCTGTGTGCTAAGCAGTAGACTCTGCCACTGTGTGGTTAAGGGATGACAGCAGTTCCCGGGCTGGGGTTCTTAGTCTAATAACTGCACATCACCTGGAAACTTGATAGAAATGCAGGTGCTGGGGCCCCAGACCTCCTGACTCAAGAAGCTCTGGGAGTGAGACCCAGCCACCCATGTTTTAGCAAGTCTTTGAAGTGATTCCAAAACACTAAGTTTGAGAATCACTGAACCTCATTACAACCTCAACTTGATACCCCAAGTTCTCTTCTTTCAGATTTCTCCAAACTATGATCAGTCATTTTATTGACACAGTTATATTTTAAACAGAAAGGTACTCTGATGCATTAGAATTTAAGGTAAAATTAACCTTGTCATATGGTGCTATAATGGGAGATAGTAAATCTGGTGAATATAGTCGTCCCTCGTTTATCGCGGTTAATCCGTTCCAGACTCTAGCAGTTGCGCCTGGCATTGAAGGATTCCTGGGGTGCTCGAATACATAGGCCTACAGTCCATATGTACAGTAATTTTAATTGTAATACAGGGGTGTATAATTGACTCAGACAACTGAGTGCACGCTGTATCATTTTCACTGTCTCGATCAACTTTTTAATGAATATATTTGAAAAACCACGATAGAGTGAAGCTGCGAAAGTCAAAGCGCGAAGTGGCGAGGGATGACTGTATTGGATGTTCTGAAGGAGGTCTCTAGGCCAAGGCACCCCCCCCCCCCCCCTGCTGCCCCGAAAGGACAGCAGTTTGTTAGATTATTCACAGTGGTTTGCATATGTCATTTTGAGTATGTGGTTTTTGTGCAAGCATCTTGAATTTCCACCAGGTATATCAGATGTCATCTTCAGGAAATAGAGATGTATTTGTAGAAGGGGTTTTGTGGATTTTGCTCTACTGGTGGGCCAGATTGATGTTAGGGCTGATACACTAACTCTCTCTGCCTGAGGAGAGGACTGAAGTGCAGTTTGGCTGCGACTTGCTTGTCTAAGGTTCACAGTGTATAACAGGTTCCTTGTAAAATGCCTACTCTGCAGAGCACTTATACCAGGGCAGCAAGGGTGCAGTGCCCTTTGTTGACAGACTGGGACCGCTTCTTGTGGTACCATTGTTGGCTGAGAGACGACATGGCCTTGGCCTGGTGCTGTTGCAGTCCTGTTGGGGCTGTATTGCTTTGCAAAACAAGGCTGAGTGTATCAGCTTTATTTCTGATTTTGAATATGTCCCAATTTTCTACTTCCGCTTCCTGGAGAAAAGACTAGGCAAAGAATGTGGCTTCTAATCTTGCTTTATGATCCTGGCCAAGTCCTTTCCTTTAGACAGCGGTTTTTCCATGTGTGATTTGAGGATTGTAACAGGGCCTGGCACCCAAATGGTTTCAGGGTTTGCCAGCATTGTTGTGACTCAGTGCTGCTGTCAGTCACAGACGTGGTGGGCCTGACCACCCTTTTCTCCCTTTCCAGTTTAATAATACAGTTAGGTAGTAAATCAAGGGTGGTGTTCACAAGGTCACTGGAGGGGAAAAAAGAGTCACCAGTAACCCTACCCCTCAGCATGATCACCATTTTTATTTTCGGTATCAACAGTCCTTGGCCACATGCATATGTTGTAAAAATAACACAGGCACACTAACATCACGTCTTTGTTCTCTTCCTGCTTCACCTGGTAATGTGTTGGCCATTTAAGCCTCATTATCATAAATATGACTTTAATGGTTACTTGCCTTGCCTTTGGGTTGATGCAGTGTATTTAACTGTTCTCCTAGTATTAGACACCTGATTTTTCAGGAGGGCAAATGTTAAGCTTTTCAAAACTGCAAATGGTTGTGATGTGTTGAACTGCTGTTACAGCTTTACCTGGCTTTTTCTCATTTGCTTGGAAACGGGTGCTGCAGTGAACAGCTTCATGCATGGAATGCTTTTCATTTGAACTGTTTCCTTAGGATAAATTCTTAGCTGTGGGAAGCCTTACCAAAGGGTTTGAATAATTTCATGCTCTTAAAACACATTGCCCAGTTGCTTTCTAAGACTACTACCAATTTACTCTGTCATCAGTAATGTTATGATGGTTTCGGTTTCCCAGAGGACTCATCATTGTTGGATTTTATTAATTTTTTTGATAAACTAACTTAACTAGTGCAGAATGACCCACCTTACAACAAAAGTTGTGTTTTGTTTGGTTGCTGGTGAGGTTGAACATTTTTTCTGTATTAAACGCTGTCATTTCACAGACTCAGAAACTTCTAGTCAGAAGGGATTTGGACATTATCTGTTTATTTTCTTTTGTGTGCTTTGTTTTCATATTCTTGCCCATCTATCTGTTGCCAGACACTTCTTACCAACACTCCACTGTGTTTGTCTTTGGGCTTCCTGCTTGGCTCAACAAAACACAAAAATTAGTTTGCCAGCCCTTAGCATAAGCAGCATTTTTTATGATCCATCAATTTGCAATTTAATGGTGATGGAGGTTCTCCTCCCATAGCTGACTTTGGGCAAGGTGCCACTAGATTGCTTTGAGACCATGGGCAATTACTCTTAAGCAATCCTCACCCTGTTTTGATCAAACAACATTCATTATACATTACTCTATAGTGGAGAAGTGAGCAGACTTTGTGGAGTAGCCTCTTCAATTTGTAATTAGACTAGGTGTTAGGAATATAAAAAGGTGAGCTTTTAGGAATCAAAATCCTAAAACTTAAGTTCAGATGTCCAGAACATGTCTTCAGTTTAAGAGCCCTGCAAAATATACCAGGGTTTGGTTCAAAAGCTGGCCTTTGAGGTATTGAACCATATTTAATTTAGTTAAAATATGTGAATCTTGCACCTACTAAGTGTTAAAAAGAAACAACAGGCCCAAAATGGAGTCACTTATGCCAAGCCTCACATTGACAAACCAAGACTTATTACCTAACCTAATTGCAGTTTTTAGCCTTTCCCAGGAATGTAACCTTTAACCAGTCAACCTGCAATTACCTGGGCAGCAGCAGTAGTCAGGCAATCCAACTGATAAGCACCCCTCATTCCCCTTAGGTGGGTGACCTTACCTGAAATAGTACATTCTTTGCTAATAATTTTCTTTTTCCATCCCCTTTCTGCCTTTAAACACCTTTCCTTTTGGACAGCTCTTTGGAGCTCCTTTCTGTTTGCTAGATCGGATACTGTCTGATTCATGACTCATTGAATAAAGCCAATTAGATCTTCAAATTTACTCAGTTGAATTTTGTTTTTTAACATAAGATGTGATTTGTTACTGAAAACAGCCTTCTTTGAATGCTGTTTAGTAACAGTTTGTCTGGTTGCTTCTTGATTGTTGGGTGCAAGGAGATTCTGTTTTAGACAGTGAACCATTCCTTAAAAGCATGTTGGCTGTGCCCTGTGGACAGTGTTAGTGGCGGAGGGTGCAGAGAGGAGCTGTATCAAAGTGGTTAGGAGTCTTGTTCTCCTGCTTCCCACCTTCTTGTGTGGAGAAAGCTTGTGTGCTGGAAGCTGCTAAGGATCTGCATGGAAGCGTTTAAACCTGTGGATGTAGTGCACCCAAGGACAGCACGCGCTATGGAGGATCTTGAAGAGCCAAGAGAAGGGTTTGTCTTCTGGTGCCACAGGGGAAAGGCAGCTTCCACGTGGATGTGAGGTAGGCCTTGAAGGAGTGGGTTAAGAGAGTAGCTCTTTGTAATAGTTTAGCTGTAGTTCATATATTTGTTTACTTGATTTGATGAAACTCTGAAGTAGATTGATGGTAAGTCCTGTGGCCAAGCTGTTGAAGTGGTTTAAGGACATCTAGAACTGGTTTGCTGAAATGCAAACCCAAGTTTTTGGTTTATGAAGGCCAACTTTATTATCATAAGCAAGTCAGTGAGGGGAGTTGGCATTGGCAAGGAGACTAAAAGATGGTTCTGAACAGATAATCTGGATACCTGCTTTCTATTGCCTCAGTGGGTGGAAGCTAGCCATGACGGTAAAGCTTGATGCTGGGGCCTTTACCCAGTTGGTTAAGTTTCTGGGCACAAAGGTGCCATGCAAATCTGGCTTGGGCATTGCTCTTGAACACTGACTTAATGTTGTGACTTATATGGGGGTGTCAGAAATACAGGCACAGGGTAAGTTTATTTATAAGCATTTATGACTATTAGCAGATACTGAATATGTCTTCAGCTTTCATCAGGAAAATGACATCCAGGTGGGAAAAAAAGTTAGCTTGCAGTTTGTTTTCACTGGAGTTGTCTAGCCATTGGAAGAGGTAGAAGGCAGTCTGCAAAGCTTACAGAACTTTCTTAATACCTGCTTAAGCAGGGTCAAATATCCAGTTTAACCTGCTTGCAAACTCTGGTCAGGAATAGAAGCATGGGTGGAAAACACTACTTGTTAATTTGTGTTCAGTCAAAGGTCTTGCATTGAAACAAGACATAAGACTTAAGAATTATTGTCGGGTTTTATGCTACCTTTCAGACTTTTATAAGGGCTGGGAAAAACATTTATGAAACCCTTCTGGGGTGATGGTGAGTTTTAGAACTCACAAAGAAAGCACACTGTCAAGGAGAAAAGTGGATCCACCCTCACACTGCCTAGAGGTAAAAACTGTCCTGATGGAGAAGTCAGGGCAGCTCCGAGAATTTCCTGGTGTAAACCGGAGGTGAGACTTGACGTTAGGCTTCCTTGCTCAAAATCAAGCTCACTTGTCAGAGGGTAGCTTAAGATGAGGGTTTACAGACCTGACAGAGGAAGGAGGCAGCTGGGATCAAGGTCCTCCTCTGTTTTCTTTCCATTTCTTCTCCAGACTGTTTATTTAGAATTCCTAGGAAAGGTGGTATGGTTTTTGATGTTTCTTCTTCAATTCGAGCTTTGGTCTTTAACTTTCTTCCTCCTGTTTCTGTCTTACCTACTCTAACCCGATTTATATTATCTGTGCTTCAATCTGTACTTCTTTTGTTTTGTTTTTAGTAGCTAATATTATTAAAGGTTTACAAGTTCATTTCATTCAGATCAGGTCTTAAATGTCCCCTGACCGTTAAAATCAGTTCTGCCTTAAAGCTATTCTATGTAATGACACATATTATTAATTAAATAGATCATTTTTTTCTTAAACCAAAATAAATTTCATCAGGGTCAAGTACTTAAGTATAGAAAGTACAACCATAGCAGCACTAGAAGAAAATGAGAGAATAGCTCCTGTAATTTTGGACTCTTCTAATTCTGATCCAAAGCCCAAGAACATAAAAACAGTATTCTTTAGTTTGACCACATAAAAACTTAATTATGCACAGCAAAAAAACTATAGTAAGCCAGGTTTGAAGACAAATGGCAAGCTGGAAAAACTAGGGAAAGGAGTCAACATTTGTCATATGGGAAGAACTACTACAAAAAGACAATGATGAATAAATACCAAAGAAAAAACAAAGGAAAAAGTACAGTGGGTTAATTAATAAATGAAATGATGTTTAATTTCAGGAAGAATTTGAGTGGTGCAAATAAAAGTGAGATTATTTTTTAATTTATTAGATGGATAAAGATTTTTTAAAAGGTCAACAAAACCCAATATTGACACTGTAGGAGAATGTGCACCCTTATGGACTGGTGATAGCATGAAGCTTTTCTGCTGGGCAGTTTATCAGCATGCATTCTAATTGAAAATGTCCATACACTTTGACCTAGCAGTTTCACTTCCAGGGGTTTCTTTTACAGGTCTGTGTAGAGGGCTGTCTGACACAAAATTTGTGAATGTGGCAAATTAGATGAAACATAAATATCCACTGGTACCAGGTGCTTAAACACCAGTAGGCTTGTATAGTGGAATAATCGGCGATGTCCTCATTCCTATCTGTATTTATTGAGTGGGAGGGTGTCCATGAGACATTTTTGAGTGGAGATAACAAATTAGAGAACAGCAGTATATACAATGGGGCCCTTTGGTATAAAAGTCTCTCTCTCCACTCTGGGCTTGTGAGTGCCTTGAATGATGCTCTCCAGAACCACCAAAATGTTACTCAGGGTTATCCCTGGATGATAGACCTAGAGTTATTTTAAATTTCTTTTATATTTCTATGCATACATCTGGGTGAGCTTAAAGTGAGCATTAATCATTTTTAAGATTGGGAAACATTAAGTGTGAATTTTGGAGAAGGGGAAAGTGCAGAATGCTATTGTGATGTATGGTAGATAGAGTGGGGGACAAGGACCCAAGAGTCCATGAGGGTCATCCCTCCTCCTTTACATATACCCAAATATATAGTGCAGAACCCTGTTGCAAAGGAAAGGGAAGCCTGCTGGTGCTTTCGAGGAGAGCTGTGACCTTGAGTTAGCTTGACTGAGTGGCTATGATCAGATGAATTGGGTGGGGCTGCCCAGTTCTGTTTTTGCACCTGGTACAGCTGTACCCTTTTCCCATATATCTGTTTGCCCTGCTGGTTAAAGCAAGGTCATGGGTTTGCTTTCTATACCAGTCATTTCCCCTTCTAGTACTACATTTCTTCCAAGGCCTGGGCTGGAACCCTATCTCATTGATGGTCAGGGAGAAGTGAGTTGGGTTGGCCCAAATCCGGTCCCACCAAACCAGAGGCCTTGTTGCTCAGTTCGCTGGAATCATCATAGAGGACAAAGGGCAGCTCTTTTTTTATATACTTGATTTTTACGGTTTCTGAGTTTTCTACTTTATCTTGCTTATTCCATTCCCTATTTCTCAAAGGCATGGCTGTGTGCTTCATAATTTTCTTCTCATGATCCTTTTCATTACCTAATTCATTCTAACAGAGTCAGCATTAGTAAGCACTGACAGAAAACGATGAAATAAATAAGGTCAACACTGGGACTCTTTTTAGACGACTTTTTTTTTCTTTTAAAGGCAGAACTGGTTCTTCAGAGTTAGAGGAAGGCAGAGCTGCTTTGCATTGCTGGAGGGTGTTGGAGATGGGGCAGGCAGGTGGATCCTACCCTGTGCTGGAAGCAGGGCACCCTTTATGTCTTCCCTTGCCAGTTTGTCCCTTGTAGCAGAAGGATCTGTGGATCTGGAGCTAAGCAGAGACTTTTCCTACCCTCTTTAGAACAGCCTGGGCCACAGACACTCAGGACATGTTTTGTTATGTTCAGCTGAACCGTAGGCCCTGTTGCTGAGGTCTTAACATTTGATGCTGAATTGTGGTGAAACTTTACAGATACTTAGAATGTCTTGACTTGACTGTTTCTCTGGATTTGAGTTCAGTTTCAGCCTTGTTTTCTTGGCTTGTTTGAAATGTTGAGACTTAGTGAAGGCTACTAATATTAAAATAGTTTCAGTTGTGCAGGAGTTGGGACAAGTTAAAGAGGTCCGTGGGCTTCTTTCTTCTCCTCTCACGCTAGACCTTATCTTGAAAGCTGCACTGCTTTGACGGTGCTCCTGCTTCCCTGGTTTCTGACACCAGTTTGAATGAACTTGGTGTAACTACATAAATGTGCCATGGTACGCCATAATTGAATAAGTATACGAAGGGGTTTGCAATCACCAGGTTAAATGATTATATAGCCTTAAACCATGAGATTTTCCAATTCAATTAAAGTGCTCATTATCTCTTATTTAAGTGACCAATAAAGCGTGCAGTTATGTCTTACTTTGCAAGTGGGATTAATATCTACTGTTTATCTCGAGATAAATATTAGTAAGGTAGCCTGGGAAAGCAATTTTATGCCCTCAAGAGTGAGGTAGTGGAGGGCTAAAGTGTTGGGTATGAAGTTTATCTTTCTGAACTGATTATGAAGTAAGTATACTAAACATTTATATGGCTTTGTCTTTATAGACTGAAATCGCCAAGAGATTGAATACGATTTGTGCACAAGTCATCCCATTTCTGTCTCAGGAAGTAAGTAAAACTGTTCAGCTGTTAAAGTGCAATTATGTTGCTTCTCTGTTTGCAAATTAGCTAGTTTTAAGATGTTAATTTTATCACAAGGAACAAGTGTGAAGAACATCTGTTACAGCTGTGGTGTGTGAACCCCCTGCTATGCCATCTAACAGATCTGAGGGCACACTGTAGAAGTAGCAATAGCTCAACCTCAGATTATTTTTTTCTTCGGAAAACTGCAAGATGACTATCAAACATAAAGCTCTTCTTTCTTTTTTTTGAGGAGTATAAGCTTAATAGCCTACTGATGATTCCAAGTGTCCTTTCTCTAGAGAGCTTTTCTTATTCTGAATTTTTAAAATGGTTCCATCAGGGTTGACTTGACCATGGAAGCAGGTATTTTATTTGTGCTTATATAATGGTTGACTTAATGCTGTCCATGGAGAGAGTGGATGCCAGCACTCTTAAGGATGAAATAAGTGTTCATGTTAACTGACGGAGTCAAGCCATTTCATTAAGTTACAAAGCCACAGAGGCTTAACTTTAATATTTTGAGAGGAAAAGCTCCTTATATGAGTAATCTATGAGATTGACTCAAAACCAGTATGTTTTAGTTTGGCCTTAAAGTTTACCTTACTTTTGGATACAAGCTCATAAATGCTAAACTGTTTTAAGTGTGTCCAGGACGCATGTATCTTGAGACAGAGTGAAAAGCCTGATGGACGCAGAGCTGAAATACTGGGTGTCTGTTCTAGTTGGCATCTGCTGCTCCATGCCGCATAGTGCCCCCTCTGCTGCCGTGGCAGCTCTTCCAGCATAACACTCACTGATGTGAGATTTGTTGGCCTTTTCAGTCATGTTGTTAGACTTTGGTGATTCTGGTCCCTGCTACAGTCTGTCTCATGCCTCCCAAAGTACAGTGTGGCTTTGTTTTTATTTGTGGGTGGAAGTTGGGAGGTTTGTAGAATGTTTCCAGCCTGTGAACTAAGAGAGGGGGGGTCTTTCCTTTCCCTTGTGGAGGGTGAACCATCTAAAGGCTAAAGAAGTAGAGGAATTCCCAGAGTTTCTAAAACTACTTGTGGGTTGAGATTTGTTGATCAGAGAAGTGATAGAAGATTTCATGTTTAAATTTAAAGTATCGAAATGGGCCTTTCAAAATGGCTGTACAATTTACCTCAAACTTATCAGAACCCCTTCTGCGAACCAGAGTGATCCAAATCCCTTACTATTTATTTTCTGAAGCCTCGGGTTACCATTTTTGATGTCCCTTTTGACTTTCTACCTTTCCGAGCCTAATTTTTCCATCAGAAGTTAAGTGATGACTGGTGTTGGTCAGAAATCAGGAAAGCACTGTCCTGTTTTTCTTTCCCTGTTCTACATGTGTTCTGTGCAATAACATGTGCTCGAGAAACTTTGCATATAAATCCATGTGATACTTCAGCCTGCATTGCATGTGGCACTGATCTTTTTGTTGTTATCATTGGAAGGTACGTGAAGTTCTTGGCTGCCTTGCTTACACTTTCTTCTCGTTGTTTTCAAAGCATCAACAACAGGTGGCGCAGGCTGTCGAACGTGCCAAACAGGTGACCATGGCAGAGTTGAATGCCATCATCGGGGTACGTGGCCTACCAGGTCTACCTCCTACAGTGTGTATAACCAGCTTTCATTTCTTATTAATTTGATGGCTTTATCTATCTATCTATCTCTATATATATATTGTGTAGCTTAACATTGCCCTCTTTGATAAGGGTGGGTGGGGAAGGGGCTGGGCTTCAGGAATGCTGAGGTATGTAGGGCAAGAGAGATTAGCCATAAGGGAAGTGATAGGAGAAAAATCAATTACTTTTTTTGTTGTTGTTAATCCTCACCCAAGGATCTTTTTCCATCGATTTTTAGAGTGCGGAAAGGAGAGAGAGAGAGGGAGAGAGAGAGAGACAGAGACAGAGACAGAGACAGAGACATTGATGTGAGAGAAACACATCAGCTGGTTGCCTCCCACACAACCCTGCCTGGAGCCAGGGATCAAACCTGCAATCAAGGTACATGCCCTTGACTGGGTCAAACCCAAGACCCTTTGGTCTGAAGGCCGACACTAACCACTGAGCAAATCCAGCCAGAGCTCAGTCTGCTTTTTAATGGGAAAATAAATGTTGTTTATCCTGTGGCACTTAACCACCTCTTCTCCAGTAGTCAGGTAAAAAAAAAAAAAAAAAAGCTTTAGGTTAGAGTTTTAAACTCTTTTCCTCATTTTGTCCTATAACTTTAGATCACAGTGAAGTCATGATGCATCTCATAATGACCATTTAATTTAGTTATCTTTGCCTTTGCCTTTTGTTTTCCTAGGGTATCGGAACCTTTATAATTGTTTGGTCTTTCTCTTTCTTATGCCTCTTTCATGAAGTTCTAAGTGGCACCCCAATGAAAAGAACTCTCTTGCTGTTGAAGAAGTGATAATTGTCTGCCCTAGTGCCCTCTAGCCTTCCACCAGGTTTCTGCTCTCCTGTGTGGCGTTCAGTTAGTGCTCCTTGCTGGCGACTGGTTGTCAATCACAAGTCATTGCTCTTCATTAATGAGCCTGGTGAACCCTGTGGTCCATCCCCTGCATAAGTTCATCCTCCCCCCTTCAGGGTCCAGAATGGTTCTCAGGTTTTCTGCCCTTCCAGACTAAGAGAAAGAAGTAGCTGAAACAAGGGACCATCCTTTCTGATTTTATTCATATGTGAGTGCCTTGAGCACATTCAAATCACTCATTTATCAATTTATGTTAATTGCTTGTGAGAAGATGCCCTGCTGGTCTTTATAGTTCCCTCAGACACTTTGTAATGATAATTAGACATGCTGCTGTAGGGATTAGAGTGCCATAGTCCAATGACGGCCACAGACAATGGAACCAGTTAATCCATCAGGGTTTAAAATTACATCCCAACTGGAGATGGAGAAAAAACATAAGAGCCAAGGAGGATTAAAGAATGAGCCTCAGCTTGAAAACTCTCCTTTCATCAGTTTCTCAATTGCAGATCTGCAGTCGGGTTGCCTGTGGTTAGCTATTGGCAGTCAATTAGGTGAAATAAACTGGGAGGGTGACCTTCATTTCCTTTTAATAGCTTTTTCCTCCCTGAAATGGGGAGCTTCAGTGGATGTTCAGCTTAAATTTTATTCAAGCTGCTTTATTACACTTGACAGCTTAGCTCTGCATAAACAGTCCCTCTTCTCCTCCCCCCAGGTCCAGGCTCTGCGTTTCTCCCCCTTAGTATCACATTTTTGACTGTTACTTAGTGGGCTCTCTAATCACATTCAACAAAAAACACAATTACATCTGCATTTGTCTGCTGCCTTCTGTACCCTTTTCTTGTGTAATGAATTGCTTTATTTCAGAGATCAAATCAAATATTCACTGGTACTTTTGCATGTACTGTGTTTGATTAGCAAAGACTAATAGCAAATTGTACTTGTAGCTCGAGCACAGAATTTTTTAACCCTAATGAATGAGGACGGAAAAGCCTGTTTTGATTAAAAGAAAACATATGCAAAGCAGTTCTCAAGTACCCAGTTAAACTTTGTGGAACACGTTTATTTTCTGATAGGCTCTAAATTTTTACATATCATTTCTTGATGGTAAAACTTGGATTTTTAAATTCTCAAAGGCACTGCCCAGTCCGACACATTAGAAAGGAGGAAATTGTATCAACCAGATGTTTATAGGTAATACTCATTTTGAGCGGAATCAGAAAATAAAAATAGTAGGTCGTTTTAGAAGGGCAGATGAATCGCTAATTTTATGAATGGCTTTAGTCCAGGAAACATGTTGTTGAGATTAGAAAGGCAGATTAGCTCTGCTAGCTAGCAACAATAACGCAAATCTCAGTGCATTGGGCCCAGCACAGGACTTAACGCCAATCGCATGTTTTCAGCATACTGGCATGTGTGGTTTTTATCATTGTAATTTTTGAATCAGTATATTATAAGTGTAATTTTTGAATTAGTATATTAATTTTTGTCAGCAGGCTTTTAAAAAGTTTGTAGTGATCAATAATTATCCTGAACCACAAGTTTCATGCTCTGGCATATGCTTGATTTTTGCTTGAAAGGAATTGTGTACGTCCTGGAAAATCGAAGTAGCAGAAAATTGGGTTGACAATTCAGTGGACCTTTGAACCCCTTCATTGAACATGCAGTGTGTCAACCTGTCTCCCCAGAGGGGAGGAGGCTCCGGGAGGCTGTCTGTTCCTACAAGCAGCAGCTGCGCGAGGAGTAAATGCAGCCCGGTTTGATAGCAGCTGTCAGTATTGTTCAGGGACCGACTTAGGGTAAAGAACAATGGGAGAGGCCATGCTCTTCGTCTGCATCGACTTTCAGGCTGAGAAAAGAAATAGTAATTTAACGGTTTAGACGTCTATTACAAGTGTGAAAGATCATGAAAGAGTACCCTTTAAAATGCAAATGAGCTGAAACATTCTCATTCCCTTTAAGGTACAATCAAGGAGCTCACTGCTTGCTTGACAGGGCTAAAGATATTTCTCTTCAGCAAAGCGGGAGAAAGTTAAATATTCTCAAGGACACCAAGCTTCTTTCTAGGCAAACTCGGCTTGTGTCCTGGGACTATGGATGCTCTTTTAGGAGGAAGAGAGAGGATATATTTTTTCCATCCTTGTTGAGTGAATTAATTAATGGTGCCCATTTCTCACCAGCATAGAAAACTTGTTCTTCTATCTGATGGGAAAACTGAATTTAAAATTTTTTTCCACCACAGCTCCTGCCTTCAACTTGAAATTATTACTGGTATGTAAGAAAAATAAGTTTCTTAGATAGTTGATATTTGGAGAAATTATGGAATGTTTTTGTTGTACATTTTTTAATTGCTTTCACTGATAGCAAAATTAGTAATTGGCAGAACAATAACTGAAGCTCTACTTTTTGAATTTTGCTTTTCATAAGCTCTTTTGCTATTAAACATGTTATATTCTTGTGACAATAGAAAGAGTATTAAATAATGCAGAGATCTTATAGGCACAGGGTTTATTTGTTTTGACACACAGCTCACTTGTGCTTTAGAAATAAGTTCATTGTGCAAAAGGAACTTACTCATTTGATACCTTGATTTTTTTTTTTTACATCAGAATAGTCTCCACAATTTGAGGAACAGCATTTCTCAAAGATTTTTCTTTTTAACTTTAGAATTCTGTTAAAAATGCTTAAAACAGCCCTGGCCAGTTTGGCTCAGCAGTTAGAGTGTTGGCCCGTGGTCCAGAGAGACCTGGGTTCGGTTCCTGCTAAGGGCACGTACCTCGGTTGCAGTTTGTCCCCAGCCCCGGTGGGGGTCGTGTGGGTGGCAACCAGTCGATGTGTCTCACATCGATGTTTCTCTCTCTGTCTTCCTCCCTCTCTCCCTCCCGCTCAATGCAAAAATGTCCTTGGGTGAGGATAAAACAAACAAACCAACAAAAATGCTTAAAACAAAATAGATTACTAAAATGACGTAACACTTTATTTGTGAGATAGTTAATGGCTACTTGAAGGCAGAGAAAAATTTACTGAAGGACACTGTACTGGGGAGTTCGGAACTAAGAGCCCTCTTCTACCTGCTCTGATACTAAATAATTTTGGTTGAATTTGGGATTCCAAATAACTAGTGTTATATTTTAATCTGGTTTATATGACATAATCGATGTATAGATACAGATTTACGTATGTACATATCTGCACTCACACAGTTTTTAATTGAGGTGTAATTTATATGGAGTGAAAT
This sequence comes from Tadarida brasiliensis, assembly GCA_030848825.1. Lineage (NCBI taxonomy): Eukaryota > Metazoa > Chordata > Mammalia > Chiroptera > Molossidae > Tadarida > Tadarida brasiliensis. The sequence continues at coordinate 40,038,080 of CM061269.1, forward strand.
GCACAGATCTCACAGGTACAATTTGATTGCTTTGGGCGCACACACAGCCCTGTAACCACAGTCCTCTGTGCAGAGTGTTTCCACCACCCCAGGAGGGTCCCTCTCCTTCTTTTCAGCCAGTTTCCCCCCACCTCCTCAAGAAAGATGGTTGGGTTTTGATTAAAAAGTAAAAAATGGTGTAGTGTGGTTTTCTTTTTTAAAGACAACAGTTGCATCGCTGTATCTGTTTCTAGGCAAATGTCTGCTGCCCAACTTCATGTGTTTTGTGCTCATCTTTCTGGGAACCTTTGTGTTATGTAACTTGGGACAATGTGTGGGCCTAGACTCAGATGAACTTGAGCAGGACACTTGGTACTTCCACGTTTTAGCTTTGTGACCTCAGACGATCATTTCACCTCTGTCAGTGTTCCATCTGTAGATGGACAGTACCATCTACCTTGCATAGCTTTTGTGGGGATAAGACTCTGGCTGGCAGCCTTCACCCAGCATGTGGTCCTGACTCCCTGAACTGAGTTTTATCTGCCTGGTTTCTCTAAGTTTCTGGAGCAGATCTGTGGATTCAGTTGGCCAAGCCCCCTGTGAGGGGTGGCTGCTCCGAGAGTGGGTCACCTCCTCCTTTATCTTTGCTAGTGGTTGCAAAGTTTGGTGTTTGAGAATAGACCCAGCCAGATGCTCTGCTCCTGTCATTATGTTGTCCTGCATGAATGACTTTTAATAAGGACACAGCAGTGCAAAAACACTGCCATTTAACTTTTGATGAACAGACTTAAAGTTCAAAACCAAGGGGATAAAGTTAAATTCTGGGAACAGATGGAGAGAGAATTGAGAAACAAAAATGTGAGGACAAGGCATCATTGGCTTCCTTCTTCATCTTAAAGAGGAGGGGAACGAGGCCTTGGCTAGTACTGGGAGGTGGCAGGGATCCTTGTGATAGAATTGGAAGGCGAGATGTCCAGGTGACCAGTGGGGTTGTCCTTCCCGTACCACAAAATGCCGGATTCCCAATAGCTGCCTCAGTGTGAAATGTGGATATGACTTGAGCAGGTTCTTATAGCAATTGCCTGTGAACTTCAGGAATTCAAGAAATTTGGGGTTCATGTAGGCAACTTTGTTTTTCTTTTCTCATTTACTTGGATATAGTCTGACTTATTTTCCATGACTATAACTTGTGTCAAAGCCCACAGGGATCAGATTTGGGGCTCCATTTATTGCTCAGATTTGTATATTCCTACTTCATGGGCAAATTTGTAGTCCTCCTCACTGTAGAACAGCTTTGTATGAAGTCAGTGTGGGGTGCTTTGTGGTGCTGGCTACGTTTGTGAGGCATGGCTGTGAGTGTGAACTCCTGAGGGGTCTAGCAGGAGCCTTTCTGTCCTTAAGAGATTGAGTTGTAGACCTAAAGGACTCTCATTGTTACATGAGATGATTGGTTTAAGGATTAGCAAAATGTTGGATTATTTTTCTCCTCAGGGTGTAGCTGTCAGCTGTCTACAGGATTGTAGTGTGTGATGTTTAAGAGGATGAGGTTAGCCTCTTATTCTTATGAGTATGCAGTTAATCCCTGGAAAGCCCATCAATAACCCAGTGGTAAGTTTCTTTATAAAACAAATTTGCCCTAGGAGAATAATGCATAGCCTGCTACCAAGAAGAGAAACCAAAATGGCCACAACAAACATGGATCTTCCAGCTCTACTAACTGGTACTTAGTGACATAACCTCCACTTCAGTTCCAGCAGTTCAGCCCTTTTATTAATTTCCCAAAGAGAGTGAGCAGTAATGCAAAGATGTCTTCCATGCACCTTACTTCTCTGTTGGTTCAGTTAGTGTTATACTGAGTACTGCTAGGTCTTTCTGACAAGTGCAGGGTTTGGCTTCAATGTCTGGGTTCTTCTGAGAAGTCAGGGTGCTTTTTAGTTATTACAGAACTTGTTGGAGCATTGTTTACTTTCTATTGTCCCCACATCTTTCATGTGATTTGTACTTGATTCCTTGGAGGGGAAACCTACTGTTTTCTCTCTTTCAGAGTAGAAAGTATAGAACACCCCGTTTTAGGAGTTACATCTATGCATTTAAAAAAATTATATGTAAGTTACATACTATAAAATTCACCTCTTTAAAGCATGTAGCTCAGTGGATTTTAGTATATTCACAAACTTGCGCAACCATCACCACTACCTAATTCTAGGACATTTGTAACACTACAGAAAGAAATCCCATATTCCCGTTAGCAGTCAGTCCCATTGCCCTGCCTCCCTTGTCTCTGGATTTGTTTATTCTGAACATGTTACATAAATGCAATGGTGTGATTAACATGTGGCCCTTTGTGACTGGCTTCTCTCACATGGCATAATGTTTTCAGAGTTTATTCATGCTGTAGCATGTCCTTCAGTCTTTTTTATAGATGAATAATATTCCATTGCATCAGTATACCACATTTTTTTCTCCACTCATCAGTTGATGGGCATTTAGGTTGTTTCCACCTTTATTCTGAATAATGCCACTATGAGCATTTGTGTACAAGTTTTTGAGTGGAATCACTGGGTCAAATAGTAACTCTGTATTTAACTTTTTTTAGCAATGGCCAGACTGTTTTCCAAAGTAGTGGATGTGAATTCCAGTTTCTCTACATCTTCGTCAATAATTGTTATTGTCCATCTTTTGACTCTAGCCATCTTAGTTTTGACGCTCCCCATCCTAGTAGGTATGAAGTGGTGTCTCATATGTGGTTTTGATTTGTATGTCCCTAGTGGCTAATGATGTTGAGCTTTTTTTTTTTCATTAAAACTTTATGTGGCTCTGGCCGGTTTGGCTCAGCAGTTAGAGCATCAGCCCACGCAGACCAAAGAGTCTCGGGTTCTATTCCCAGTCAAGGGCACGTACCTTGGTTACAGTTTGATTCCCGGCTCTGGTCAGGGTTGTGCCAGAGGCAACCAATCAGTGTGTCTCTCTCACATCAGTGTTTCTTTCCCTCCCACTCTATCTGAAAATCAATGGAAAAATATTCTCAGGTGAGGATTAAAAAATATATATATTAAAACCTTATGTGGTTTTAGAAGTGAATCTTCCTAAATAAACATAATTAAAAAAAATTTTTTTTTCTTTATTGATTTTTAGAGAGAGAGGAAGGGAGAGGAAAAGAGAGATAAAAACGTTGATGAGAGAGAACATCGACTGGCCGCCTCCTGCATGCCCCCCCACTGGGGATCGGGCCCACAACCTGGGCATGTGCTCTGACCAGGAATCGAACTGGTGACCTCTTGGGGCATGGGTCGATCCTCAACCACTGAGCCACACCAGCTGGGCATAAACATAACTTTTTATTTATTTTTATTATTATTTTTTTTATCTTCACCCGAGGACATTTTTTTATTTTTTATTCAGATAGAGTGGGAGGGAGAGAGAGGAAGAGAGAGAGAGAGAGAGAGAAACATCGACATGAAAGGGACACATCGAGTGGCTGCCACCTGCACGACCAACCAGGGCCGGGGACAAACTGCGACTGAAGTACATGCCCTTAGCGGAAACCGAACCCGGGTCTCTCTGGACCGTAGGCCGACGCTCTAACTGCTGAGCCAAACCGGCCAGGGCTAAACATAACTTTTTAAAACTTAGTGTAATTCAGACCTGTAATTACCCAGGGTTCTGGTCACTATCACAACTGTAGCAGTCATTAGGGCAGGTTGGAGGAGCAAGTTGGTGATGATGCAGGCTGAGTTGGCCTGTGTGTATTAGCTGAAATACAGAAAGAATAAGGATGAGCCTGGCAGGTGTGGCTCAGTGGAATGAGCATCGTCCCATGCACTGAGAGGTTGAGAGTTTGATTTCTGGTCAGGGCACATGCCCGGGTTGTGGGCTCAATCCCCAGTGTGGGGCAGCTGATTAATGTTTCTCTCTCATTGATGTTTCTCTCTCCCCCCCCTTCTCCCTTCCTCTCTATCTAAAAAAGAAAAAGAAAAATCAATAGAAATATATATTTTTTTAAAAAGAATAAGGATGAGCTGAGATCCTTAGAGTGTTAGGCCTCCATCCTGGTGCCTGCCTGCATACAGGCCATCACTTACTTCCCTCTGTGTCATTCTCTGTGCACTGGTGTGTTGAGATGGGGCCTTTGAATGCATTGTTGTTGGTTTTATTTTTATTTTAATTGTCTTCAAGTGTCTTGAGAATTCTTGGCCCCAGAAAGCAGTTTCTGCCTGTTTATCACCCTTGCCCCTCTTCACGCAAGAGGCCGTTCACATAATGGGAGGTTTTCAGATAACTGCTGTCGTAGTGTCCTTGATTTTTCTGCTGCCACACAGCTCTTCCCCACTTTTCCCCCTTGTTTACTGCGGCATACCAGTTTCCTTTTCTGCACTCTCCCAAGGTAAGAGCTGAGTGTTTCAAAGAACAGGGAAATAGCAGAAGTCAAGTAAGAGTGATTGGAGAGAACTGTCAACAAATGCTGCTTTTCACATTTTTTTCACTTAAAATGTTTAAATATCAAGTGCGACAAATGCCACTTACTGTCACGCTTTTAGCGTTAGAGATGCTATTTTGGGGCATGGTTTTAGTTGGGTTGCACTCAGTTTGTGATCTGTGTGACATAGTTTTTCCTGAGGTTATAAATGGGATCAAATTCAAGTCAATTCCGTGGTTGGTGATAAGGAACTTAGCATCTGGTGAGGGTGAGGTGGGCATCGGCCTTCTCTTGCACTCTGGGTGTCTTTTCCAGTTGTGTGGGCAGCTCTGTGGTGATAAAGCACTGTGCCACTCTTGGCTGAGGAACAAGAATGGAGAAACACTCCACTATTACATTAAAGCTCTGAATGTAAACAGCAAAGTCGGTTTCACTGTCGTGACGTAGTTCACCCAGGCTGTGCTAGGGAGAGGTGAATTAAAATTCTGAGTGCATGGCTGTTGTTTGGCATGGATGAGGTTGCTTTATTCCTTGTGGGCTTTCAGTATCATTAACCCAGGGTTTGGTGTTTGTTTTACTTGTCTGACCCTCAGCCTGTTCAGATTGGTTGGGTCAGAGCAAGTGCATTCGTCACCTTACTCCCAACTTTAAACCTTTTTGTAATCACCTTGGGCACCAGAACACTGATATGTAAAAGCTACCTGTGTAGGACTTTCCCAGACTGTTTTGTAAAACTGGAAGTTTTTGTTTGGTTTGTTTTGAAATTGAAATTGTTGGTGGCCTCAGCTCTAGGAGGTAGGTGACAAGGTACTCAATGGTGATGAAGGGAACGTGAACAATTGAATGTTGAAAAATATTTTTATTTTTTAAGCAACAATTTGACAAGTCCCTGGGTGTTCAGGAACCTGCATTCTAATGTAGTGGGTCAGAATTCCAGCTTAGATCTCGACCAAAATGTCTCAGCCTTAGCACTATTGACAGTTTAGGCTTCATAATTCTCTGTGGTGGGGCTGTCCTGTGCATTGTAGGATGTTTTTAACAGTATCCTTGGCCTCTACCCATTAAATGCCAGTAGCATTTTATCCCCAGTGTGACAACCATAAATGTATGTAGACATTGCCAAAGGTCCCTGGGGTGGGGAAAATGGGGTGTAAAAATTGCTCTGTTTGAGAACCCACTGGTCTAGCTTGTTGATAGCTTGAGTAACCAACTGTATTGATAAAAACCACCATTGCTCATCAAAAATGCCTTTTCTGATAGACTTATTAACTGTTTTGCTTGTGTGTTCTTTGCTGTCTAAGTCTGTAAGCATTAACTTAAGACAAAAGTTTACACATTAGTGTAAACTAATAGATGGTGAATTTTCCCACCCTTGCTGTCGTGCTGAGAAACATTTTATAGTTCCCCGATGATCCATTCAGGTTTGGATCTATGCGGGACTGATGCCTGTACATTTGCCTAATTGGCAGAACCATTGGTTGTTTTTGTTGGTTTGATTTTTGAGGTTTTTCTGGCTGTATAGCAATGTCAGTAATTCTTTTGTTCTAAAACATATTTTTAAGTAGCATCCATGGTTTTTCTTTTGGTGAAGGTGATGGGTACTAGATTGCCTGTTTCAGGTAAGCCTTGTGGAGAAAAAAATGTTTTTCCAAGGACACGTGGTGCAGGTGGGCTGCCCTTTCAGAGTTAATTGTTTCACTCTCTAGGATGATGGCCCTCTATTACTTTCAGTAAATGTTTTACCTTAGAAACAACACTTCTTGTCTGTTAAGGACCTTGTTCTGAGAGAAGCCAGAGCTCTCTCTTGTTTAGGCTTGATTCCTCGTTATAAGCTTCCTTGGAAGAGAGCTGGAGCAAAAGATATCCTCCTTCTTCAGATGTGGGACAGGGTGTTGGAAATGGGGACTGGAGAGTTGGCTCTCTTGAGTCGTCAACCTAAGAACAAAGTCGCATCTGTCACTGCTGAGTCTGCATGGTGTAGGTGGGTTTTTCCCAGGTGAATGTCCAATGATAAGCTTGCAGTATTGCATGCCCTTGAGCTTCTCATTACCTGGGAAAGGAGAGGAATGTGAGGTCTTTTGTGACATGACTAGGCTGCTGCAGTCCCAGGAGAAATGCTTTTCTAGGGAACAAAAGCTTTGCAATCATCACTCAGGCTGCTATGAGCCCCAAGGCCCGCCACTCTGTCACCTGTGAAATAGGAGCCCTGATGCCCACCCTCCCTGCCTCAGGTGTGTTCTGAGCTGAAGTATTATCTGGGAACTTACATGAGATAGTGATATCTATGTTTCCTGGGTCTACAGTATCTTCAATAGCTGGTCCATTTTGTCATTACGCCTTCCATTTTGATAGGATTTTGCTAAAAACAAAACAAAAAACAATAGAAGAAGCTCTGAAACATGACCAAGTTAAGGGTGGAAGAACCCAATTGCCTCTAATAATGGACAGTGAGACACTTCTTCAAGGGGAAAGCATAGAGCAGAGGTGGGTGGGGGTGGTGGAGATGCCCATGGACAGTTGGGCTCTTAGATATCCCCACTGAGTAGTTAGCCTAAATGGTGGGTTTAACCACGAGGTCTACTGCACAGCTGTGGCAGAGCCCCTTTGTTATATAAGCTAACTTTTATTTTCGATAACATATTAGAGAATACTTTCCAGTTCATTTTTCTAAAAGCTAACTTGAGTTTGGCAGAAAATCTACTTCCTCCTTGCATATCTAAATGTCACCTTTGGTCTGACTTAAAATCTCACCTCTGAAGTCGACTTTTGGTGACTCGATTCTGGGGTTTTTGGGGAGTGGGGACGTGCAGGGAGCGGTGGTAGGGTGGTGTCCTCAACCCTGTAGTTAACTGCTTCCCCCTCTGCTTAGCCTCTCTCATCTTCTTCTAATCAGTGCCGTGCTTAATTACCCCACTGCTCTTGCTTGTGTATGCATCACTGCATTTCCCCCCAGAAGCTGGACATAGCTCTTATTCTCCAAGTAATGATAGTAATTGCTGGTAGGGCAGACCTGGTCCTCATCCTTCTCCAAGCACATTTCTTATGGCAGGTGTCTAGTTCCTAATTAAGTGCTAATGAGCATGCCTAGCGGACCTTGACGCCACTGCCAGCTTCTTCAGTTTTATGTCTTGCTATTGCCGCGCTCTTAAAAGGTGACAGAGCAAGAATTAGTGTCTTCGGGATGACAGGAAGGTGATTTTATACGTAAGGGAATTGTTATTATGATCTCAAATGGTGAACGAATAGTTTATAAATACTTTCCTAGAATGCTGTTAATGCTGTCCTCTCGGATTTCTCCCCCTTTTCCAATTTCCCTCTAATTAGAACTGTGCCTCTTTGAAGGAATGGAGGTTTCAAGAGAACATTGGCTCCTGAAGATTTTTTAAAAGATGCTAGTAGTAGTTGAAGATTTACTATAAAATGATTGTAGACACTGATTTCTGCTTTTAAGATGCTGTTTTCTCTTACTCTTGAGGGCGGGAACATGTTTAGGATTCAATTAAAGATCAGTAGTCTGGGTGGAAATTACTGAAGATCTGGTGTGAAGATTTAATATATTCAGTACACGCAAGGGGATAATAAATAAAACGAGTAATTGAGTCCCAGGGAAGTGAGCACAAATCAGAATCTTAAGAATTTCCTAACATTACACCTTAGAAATTGAGCTTTAATCGTTTTTACTGTCTCATCAAAAACGAGTTTTATGTTGGACAGCTGAGATGTGGCCAGATTTACGGTGCAAGGGCCGTTCCTTAGATACTTTTCCACTTCTACAACATGCTCTTAAATGTAATATATGAGAGTGATGATACTTTTTAATGTGAAGAGATTTATAATCTCCGGAATGGTTAGTGATAGAGGCAGCGGCATTTGGGAATGGGGACTTGGGTGTCTGTGGTTGCCCCGTAGGACTGGTGCGAGTGTTTTCCTTGGGACATTGAAGGACTGAGTCTGGGGCATGGAGCTCAGAGGAAGTATAAGGGATAAACAGAGCTTCATCTTAACCAAGGTTTCTTCTGTCTGTCACATGCATGGCCCCCTCAGCCCTCCCTCTGAATGTGGGGGCTCAGTGACCAGTGAGCCATAAGGGTCATTCCTGTGTTGACTCCACTCCCCTCCCGCTTGCTGAGAGAACCTCTGCAGTTTTCTCAGTGCTTTGAGCCTTGGCTCCTTCTGTGAAATGGGAATGTCAGTACCTACTCGCAGTGAGCGCTTAATGAAATAAGGACACACAGTGCCTGGGGGGTGGGGTGCATAAGAGATGCTGGTTCTTCCTGCTTTCTGAGTTCTGTTAATTAAAGATAATAGTTTGGTTTTGTTTCATCATAACATTGTGGTAAGTTAATGCAAGAATGTCGGGGTGAAATGGAGTCACTTAATAACTCATGACTACTCAGTTACTATACTGTAGGAAGCATATCTGTGCTTCCCCCATTTTAACCTTTCTGAAATCAGGATGAATCTTGAATCTTTGGCATCTTAGATTCAATGACATACTGGATTTCATCCCATGAGGCACTTAGAGATGGAACTAACTAACATGTGAGTTGCTTACTAGCTTAGTCAGGCTTGCTGATGATAGTACACAGCTACATTCCCAGGGGGTGACTTACGCCAGAAAACAACAGTATAGATCTGAGGGATTATATTTTGGGAAGATTGTATCTTAACAGGTAAAAGCTTTTGATGAACTGAAAATGCTAATCACCTTTTTTTCCTCTTTTCCTCCCTCTGTCTCCCTCTTTGCTCCCTTCCTGTGTATGTCACCCTCCTGTTCTGTTTTCCTCCATCCTCTCATGTCATGTCTACTTTTTCCCGGGATGCTGCCACCGCTGCCACCACCACCACCACCACCACCTCCTCTTCTCCTTCCTCCTCCTCCTCCCTCACCACCACCAACAGCAGCAGCAGTTGCAAGCTCAGCATCTTTCCCATGGCCACGGACCCCCAGTTCCCCTAACGCCTCACCCTTCAGGACTTCAGCCGCCTGGAATCCCGCCCCTGGGCGGCAGTGCCGGCCTTCTGGCGCTGTCTAGTGCTCTGAGTGGGCAGTCTCACTTGGCAATAAAAGATGACAAGAAGCACCATGATGCAGAGCACCACAGAGGTGAGAGGCCGGGCAAGCCAGATTAGGACTTTGTCCTCACACTCATACAGTGCTGCAAAGTTGTGTGCACCGCTAAAGAAAGCCCCAACCCATTCAGAGAGCAAACAATGAGCTAAGAGGAACTGTCGCAAAGCTTGGCCACTGAAATACAGTTCACCCTGGAAGTTCTCAGGGCTTAGCGTGGGCATCTGTAGATTTCTCGATCTCTTTAGATTGCAGGCATCTTGACATCTTGGCAGCTGCCTAGTTAATGCCAGTGGCCTGTACCATATTATGGAAAACTGTTAACTGCTTAATTGGGTAATTTTCAAAGAAAGTAATGTTGTTAAATGGGGCGAAATAAGAAGTTAAATCTGAAAGTGAATGTGTTCAAATGAGAGGCTTGATAATTGCATCTGTTACTACTTAGCTTCATAGACTTTAATTCTAGTATGCGTTAAATATTGGGCAAAATTGCACTTGACTAATTTTTTGAAGAAAAGTAATTTATTCTGTCAAGAAATAAAAAATAGGCTTTGTGTATGGTTAAACTGTAAATCTTATGTTTACAAAATACTGTAATTTTCAGGAAATCACTGTATTAGGAATGTGCAATGACTTATATAAATAAAAGCCATTTTTAAAACTGTTTGGGGCTTGTGTTCTAATTATCCCCCCCTTTTTTTTATTTCTGTTCTTGCCTCTGTGTCTGAACGGGCATGTCTGTGCGTTTCTTGGTAACCTCGGGAGCAGACAGAGAACCGGGCACAGTAAGTACTCTAACGCCTGCCGCACACGAACACACCCCCTTCCCGCAGTGCATCCCCACCTGTCTTTCAAACACAGGCACAGACGCGCACATTCTCCCCCGTCTCTCACAGTGACCAGGTTTTTTATTTTTATTTTTAAAATATGGCTATTCTTTCCATGCCCCCCCCCCATCTCCCCCCCACCCTCCCCACCACCCCCCGGTATTTTTTTTTATAAAACTTTCGTTAAATGAGAGCAACATGATTTTGGGGCAGAGCTGTTTGCTGTGATCTGTGTGCTCCAGACCCACTTAAAAAATATATTTCTCGTTGCATTTTGAGTCTGGGTTGCCTGTAGTTTAAAAGACTATTTTTATCTTAAATCAGTTTTACAGGCAAGAGGTCATAATCCACACGTGAAATTGGTTAGTAATGTGTTATTTCTACCTGAACCATTTATTATCCTCTGCAAATGCATCTTAGTTGCTAGGTTTCCATATCTAGTTTTCTTTTCATAATTGTCCTTGGAGTGTGAACTTGAACTTAAATTTATTTTAGACCAAAGAATTGAGCATATAAGTTATTAAAAACAAGGAAATTCAGCAAACAGGGGTTCTGTGCTTGGAGAGCTCATCTTTCCACCAGTCTAAATCTTACCCATTTTACATGATCTGTACATATATCCGCCAGTTGGCTGTGGGGGGAGGTCTGTGTCTACAATGCATCTCTCAAATGTTGTGATCAAATAGAGTGAGAAATTGGCCCCTGTTCAGCTATGATAACTTACAGTTTTTTTTGTTTTTTTTTTGCCTCGTTCCCTCCCTTCTTTTTTTTTTTTTTTGAACATGGCAGTGTTTTGACCATCTTAAATCTAACTGGTAGGAAAAAAATGGGATACTGAACTTTTAAATCATTCTGATGACTTGTTTGCTATGGGTTTGGAAGGAAAATATGTAATTCTTTTCATTCTGAAAAGTTTACTTTTTTCCCCCTCCCTTTTCTGTGTAGAATAGTAGTGACTTTGTGTGTGTGTATGATATATATATTTTTAAAGATTTTTAATTGATTTTTAGAGAGAGAGAGAGAGAGAAACATTGATGTGAGAACGAAACATCAATCGGCTGCCTCCCACACACTCCCCACTGGGGATCCAGCCTACAACCAGGGCATGTGCTGTGATGGAATCGAACCGGCAACCTTTCGGTGGATGGGATGATGCCCAACCAGCCACACCAGCCAGGGCGAATAGTAGTGGCTTTAAAAATTCTCTTTGAGACAGTTCTTGGAATACTTGATGTATCAAGATGTTTTGGGGGAATGGAGAATGGTTAAAGGATAGGGTAGCTAGGTTTAAAATTCTGGTACTGTAAGTTTTCTCTGGAAAATATTGGAGGAGAAAACATTATAGCTAGGGAATAAAATATCCTCCTGGAAAAGCACACACCTAAGTAAACAGACTTTGATTTATGGAGGTGACCTTTATGTTTTGCTGTTTCAGTGTCCCTGTAGATTATCATCTTTTCTGCCATGTTCATTCAATAAGAGTGTCAAATTAAAATCCCTAGTCCTGGACCAGGGAACAGACAGCAGAAAATACTGAGAGAGCCCATGTCCTTTACTTTGATGCATGTTTTAATTTATTGAACTTATTCTAGGTTTGGGACTTTAACTTTTTATTCTCAGTACTATGGTTTCACCTTAAATCACTGAATATTTTATTTATTGAGTGTTTACTATAGGTAAGGTAATGTAGGAAATGCATTTGTAGTTTGGGGTACACACATATCACAAGACCTTTCTCAAGGAACCAAGGAGAGAGGTGACCAAAATTCTAAAAGAGAGAGTAGAAAGTTTCACAGAAGTTCTGGGCAGTTGTGGGAGGGGTGCCATGGTACGTACCTCTGTGAAATGCCAGTGAATGGCAGGAATGAGGAGAGGTTTGCATGCTTAAGCTAGTAGCAGCATGTTTTAGACCTCTTTGTGTATTTCTGAATGTGTCTAATCTCTTATTTTTATTTTTGGCTGAAAAAGTGTAAACAAGAACTTAGTTCATTGTGGAAGTGAGGGTGGAATGGAGGAAGAATGATGAGTTACATCCTTAAAGAAGGAAAAAATAGTTCTTGAATTTCAGGCAACTGTGGATTACTTTTAAGTCTCCATGTTGAGTCAGCAGTCAGTGATCGTTCAAGTCAAAATGTGGCTACATTGCATAAAGCAGCAGTCTGTAAAATAATATAAAATAAATGGCTTCTAATGTGTTATTTGTATGTTTCCTTTTTCACACCCAATTTTTGACAAGTCGTAATCATAATTTCAGAATATTTTCTGAATATGTACTGTGTTTCCTGCCTAATGGTTATAGAAGACTGTAGATGATGATGATATAAAATGGGAAAACTACACTAATTTGTAACATAAACATTTTATTCAGTCTGTAGAGAGGAATTAAACTGTTTGCTGTTCATGTAAGAGGGATTTTGCTGCAGTTATATAGTAGCTCTTCAAACTTTGTGTAAAATTGAATATGAGAAGCAATGATATATACTATTAGCACCTAAAATATGATAGTACTTGTCTCTTTAATAAAGTGATTTGGATCATGAAGTTGAATTTTACTTGGCAGATAAAGTCAGCTGATTGCTCTGTAATGCTCTTGTTTCTTTTCATCGAGTGAGGGGTTAAGAGCAGTTGCTGCAGGGCAGAAGTTTTCAAACGTTATGGTCTCAGGATCTTTTTTTGTTTTTAGAGAGTGGAAGGGAGGGACAGAGAGAGAGACATCGATGTGAGAAAGACACATCAACGATTGGTTGCCTCCTGCACGACCCCTACTGAGGTGGGGATTGAACCTGCAACCCAGGTACGTGCCCTTGACCGGAATCAAACCTGCGACTCTTCGGTCTACAGGCTGATGCTCTAGTTGCTGAGCCAAACTGGCCAGGGCTCAGGATTTTTTATACCCTTAAATTAAAATCATTGATGACCCCAAAAAACTATTGTTTATGTGGGTTATATATTTTGAAATTTTTCTGGATTAGAAAAAATTTTAAAATCACAGAAGCAGATAAAGAGCTACATATTTTATGTTAACATTATTAACAAAAAAGAACTATTTTCCAAAAAAAAAAAAAATTGTAGTGGCAGTGGCTTTGTCTTGCACATTAGCAAATGACTCTTCAGTGCCTGGCTTAAAAAAGGGTAGCTGGAGTCTCATCACCTACATTCTTTCTGTTGGGAACCATTGTTTGGAAGTATAGGAAGAAAGTCTGCCCTTAAAGAGATATGTGAATGTCTCTGGAAACATCAGGGGTTCTTGGACCAAACCCTGAGAACCTCTCCCGTAAGACTAAGGAGTTCTGAAAAATTCCAGACTTGTCTACAGCCTTACATGTCCCTGCTCTTTTTATAGTGAACACACATTATTTATGTTAAGTGGAAAAACCAGGAACTTCTAGATCCAGAGGGAATGTGGGTATGTATGGGTTCGTATCTGTAAGTCTAAAACAGGTTCATAGGTCGTGTTAGCTTATTTTTAGTGAGAAAATTATTCCATTTGCTAGTTTTAAGGATTTAAGGTAGGAAAACAAGTGAGCCTTAATGGAACTTGTTTTAATGTGAAACCCAGGAAGTGAAAACACTAAGAACAGGGTGGAAACATGGACACAATTTTTAAGTTGCTTGTTTCTGAAAGGGATGAATGATAAAACCAGTCACTTTTAAGATGTTTATTTTGCTCTTTGACTGTTGTTTATAAATTAAGATTTGACTTGTGTTTTTCTAATTTGCAAAACTTGGTTGTTATTAACATAAGCATTCTGTCAGAATGCTACTTAGTATTGAACAAAGAAATATGAAATGACCTAACAAAGGCCTTTATTTCTTCAGTAGTAATAAAAACCTTAGGTATTTCAATTAGGGGTGAATTGCATTACATTTTGGCCAAAGGGAGTATTATTTAAATAAGTCTGCTTGAAAGACCTGGAAATAGAGAGTTGACTAAGAGTTGTATGGCTTTTAAGAAAATGAGATAGAATATGTGTTTAAATTCTCATCAGTTTAACAAATATTTGTTGAGCACTGACACTCTGCCCAGCACTGTTTGAGATGCTGCATTTTGCAGTGATGTCTTTTAAAGTCACAGTCAGATATTTGTTTCAGTGAAAGCACTGAAATTCCTGACGCATGTGATCACTCATTGGAACATTTGGAAAAGGGAGGAGACTTGGGGGTGGGATTTGGGAGAGACTCTAGAGCACAGGGGGTCTGTGGACTGTTGTCTGTGGACTTAGGGTTCATAGATGGGCCTGAGAAGGTTCTTGAACCCTCTAAAAATTAAGCAGAGTGTTCTGTGTCAGGGCTCTTTCACATAATTCTGGGGGGAGAGAAAACTTTCATCAAATTCTCAAAAAGGGTTCCTGGTCCATAAAAGTCTAAGTACTATTCACTTGCATTAGAGATCATAACAGTGCAGTCACCATTTTATCAGTGAGAACTAAGCTCAAGGAGGTTGGGTGCCTCTGGTCGTGCATTTGCTTAGTTAATGGCACTCGAGAACTAGATCCTGTCTCAGAGGGACTTTGTCGTCACTCCTGCAACTGGCTTCTAAAGTTACCGGGTTCATATATAGAACTTTTTAAAAAAGTGCTTATGACAACCATCACTGTATTTAATTAAGGTGGTGTCTTTATTTTGTTTTTCTCTAGTTCTACTTGCCTAGTTAATTGGCCGAGGCAGGGCAGGACCAGATCCTAGTTCAGGACCACCCATCACTTCACTTTTTCTTAAAAACGACACTCAGCACTGGAGAGCATAGGGCTTTCATTGGGAAAACTGCAGTGTTGGTCTTTTTCTGAAATTTTATTTTTTAATATCACACTATCTCCAGTGGCTCTTCAGGACTGTGGCAGCATGGGGGTGGGCGGGGTAGAAAGAACACCTGTTTCGGACAAGGCAGGCTTCCGTGGAATTCTGACCGCACAGCAAGCCTCATGGTGGCTGCCTCACAGGGTGAGGGTTTGGGAACCAGAAACAGCATGTCATCAGACGTAACTAGCAAGCCTTTAGAAATATCCTCCCCCTGAGGACTTGCTAACGAGAAAAAAATGCATTATTTGTTATGCTCAACGAAGTGACTTGTGGTTTCGTTTCCTTTGTAAAATACAGTGGGTGAGACAGTGGTGGAGATGAGGGCCCCTGTGACAGGGTGGCAGTTACTGGTGTTACTATGTTGGGACCGTGAACTAATCTCAGCTTCTCATGAACTAGGCCAGTCTCATGATAATCAAATTCATCAAACGTAGGCAGGGACTAGAAGGTATTTTCATCTAAATGTTTATGGCTTTATCTTGACCTGGTACATGTCAAGGAATGGCCTGGTAATAAAGGATAAAACTGAGATGCGTCCCTAAAATGCCAGTATTTAAGCACAAGGGAAAACACTGAAGTTTTCGTAAGCAGTTGCCTCAGCCAGTTTCCCTTTTGACAGAATTTAAAACCATGTGCTTAAAAAAATGGATCCTCTGGGAAAACCGGCATCACTGTCGTGAGAAGGGTGAACCCCTAAAGAAAGGAAAGCCCCAGCTGTTTCTAGGTTGTTAGGAGTGTGTACCTGTAACAGGTGGAGGTGTCTTCTTATTGTGGATGCCATATCTCAACCAGGTGGATATCGGAGCCCATGTGTGCCTGAGGAAATGTTAGGTTTTTATCTCTCTGTGATTACAGTGAATCTTTACAGGGTATCTTTACTCTAAAAAAGAAAAACAAACAAAGAACAGGTAGAGACTCTTTTCTTCCTCCAAAACCTTTTTTAGACTTAGTTTGTGTTCTGTAATTAGATAACTTGATGCCTGCCATTTGGAGCAAGTTTTCCTAAATTTTATTTTCATTTTGTCCCTATAATATTTTCATTTCCTCTGTAATGTAGTAGGTAAGCTCTACGACTCCCAACTTACAGATAAGGAGGGTGGATGTAAGAGCTGTTGGGTACCCAGATAACTCAGTCAGGTGCTGACCTGGTGCTTTCTAGTCTCAGGGCCTTGTCTTGCATTAGAAAGTATCTCATCAGGGGCTGGAGGAAGAAGAGGGACAGTAACCCCTAAGTAGCTCTTCGAAAACATGCTTTTAAAAAAGGTTTGAAAGACAGATTTGATTTTTGCTGTGACCAGGGTCCTGATTAGGGGAATGAAGGTATCCTGAGTTCATTTAAAAATTGTTTTTAAATGATTATATTGTCAACTCCAAAGTTCTTACTAGTTTTATTTTGCTTTACCTGGAGAAGGTGGGTAGAAGGGCAAGCTGGGGGCGTTGAGGGTGATGCCTAAGGCCTCTGGCGGTTCAATACCTTATCTAGCCCGAATACCCCCAGAGTTTGTATGTCTCCTACATGGCCACATTCTTTTCCAGGGGTCCTCCTGACTGAGTCCCCCTTCTGCATCCGACAGCGCTGAGTTCCTAGATCAAGGTGCAAGAACGCACTGGTTCTTTACCGTTTTTAGCATTTTAACTATGAAAAATAGATGTATACCCTTCAGCAGACGTGCTTCACACCCAGCTTCTGAGATGGGATGTGGTTGCCAAGTGGACACATTTCCACACTTCACTTTCTTCCCCTTTTCCCCATTGACAAGTGAGGATCTCGTTAGTTTTATGGGCAAAAAATACACTTGTTGAAATGTCAGGCAGAATATGTGGATGACCAATTGGACTGCAGCAAAAAGTACAGTGTGGGGTGATGACTTAATTGGTACCAGGTGTCGGTGGAGAAGGCACACAGATGTGATGGGGTGCGTCGTTACCTAATTGTTTTAATGTTCACCGAGAAGTTAATTGTCAGTGCAGAGTGTGCTAGCAAATTAGGTTCCCACTGCCTCGGTGCAACTGAGGATAAATGAGGTGTCATGAGTTTGCAGTCTGTACCTCTGACACAAACACTTTTCCTGCGGGGAGGAGAATGCTCCCTAGGGGAATCAGCATGGCAGCTAAAAAATCCATTTGAATAATGTACATTATTTTCGCATTAGGGAAACCTGTCTAGCTTTTGCTGTATCCATGAGCGGTTTTGCCTTTCAGATTTGCTGCTGGTAGCTTCCGGGTTGAGATTTGGGTGGCAGAAGAGTTGTTTGAGGTCTCAGAGTAAATGAGGGCTATATGATGGCTTTGTAACACGTGGTCTTATAGCACTGACTGTGTAACATTTCATTAAACTTGCCTTCTTTCATCTTTTCTGGAGTTTACCTTCCAAAATATCTCAGCATACATGAGCAACTGTTACTGTTAAATTGCTAAAAGAAAAGTAAAATTCTTGGAATAAGGCTGTAAAGACTGGTTTTATGCATATTGAAGCAGCTGTGTATCTCTACCTTAGTCTTGAGTGGGTAATCACAGCTTGAAATAGAAACAACATCCTCCGGAATGGTCAGAAGAAAGGTAACAAACACAAAATCCAAATCTTGACGTTTTCTTTTGACGTGACTGAACGCTGTCTTAGGTTCAACAGACTCTTCTACTTACGTGGTAAGTTCTTACATGAAGGTACAGTGTAGTAATTGCATTTGGATGTTTGTTTACCTGTGCTTCATTTTAAGAGAATATATTGTCTACTTCTACCTACTAAGTTCAGACCCGCTACCAACTATCTAGTTAACCTGACTCCATTGAACAATAGCAGAGAATGTTCCTGGTGTGTGTTTTCACAAAACATGGTCGACCCAGTTAGGAAGCTGCTCTGGATTTGACCGCTCAAGGAGTGCACACGGGTTGTAATATTGGAAAACCTGCTACTCTTTCTTCTCTCTCTGAGGAGCGCCTTTGTCGCTCTCATTAGTGTCTTACCCATGACATCACGGGTAGTGCAGAAGTGACCTCAGGAAGCAGATCTTGGTCACAGCGAACGGTCTGCCTGCTGCCAGCGAAGAGGCTCCCTGAGATTTTATCTTCTCAGAGAACCACAGCTTTTCCTTGCTCGGGAGAGGTCTCCCCTTCTCGTGGAGCATGTTCTCTCTGTTCTTGCCCCTCATCTAGTCATTTCATGTGTAGTTCCCACATAAAACGGACAGAAAGTCATGCCAGTTGGGCGGGTAGGTGTTCTGGACCCTCTTTCTGTCTCTGGTACTGAATATTCCAGGGGCTTCATTTTCCTGTAGAGACGGGTCAGATGGGCATCTCCCATTCTCATTTCACATCATCATGGTTTTAGAATTTTAGTTTATTTTGAAATCATAATGTGTTTTCAGATCTTGATTTGCTCAGATTTAAATCCCTCCCCCCCACCCCCAGGCTGAATAAAACTATTTTGAGTTCTTGTAGAAGACATCAGGTAAATAAGAGGATTTTTGGTTTGTTTGTTTGTTTTTGGTTCTTAACAAAAGTTTAAAGCAAAGGAAAACATATATATATAGTCCAAAAATCCCAGCCCTCAGGACATTTGTAGTAGAATTCTGCTGACAATTAAAAGTATTTGAAAAATTCTGGCAGATATTTAAATTTTACCAGTTATAAGGTGAAATAAAACACTGAGTTTCTTGGCTAGAATTAGAGTATATTGGTCAGTGTGGTAACATAAGTACTCATGCTGATCAAAAAAAATTGTGATTCATAATTAAATATTTATTTGGCAAATAAATATTGGAGAAATGAATTGTACTTTATGAATGCTGTTTGGTAGATTAAAATCTTTCAAAATATGGACTCTGTGAAGAGAGGTATGTGGTGGTAAATAGGTCTGTGGGGTTACTATTGGCCATGATTGCCACCATGTGAAACCGGTACTGTGGTTACCTGGACTACTTTGTTCTCTGCTGAGTTCTTTTTTTGTGTGAATCTTGGGTTATAAATGGTAGGACTCATGAATGCTAATGTCGGAATTTGGGACTATTTTTAGGTCATTCTAAAGTAGGCTGTGAAATGTTCATTTTCAAATTTCTATGTTCACATTTTTGGGATTGTGGAGAAACAACCAAGTGAATCGTGTGTGTGTGTGTGTGGCTAGGAGGGGGAACAGAGAAAGCATGCAACATATATTAGGCATTATTCTGTCCAGTAGAATGTTAATTAAGCTTCATAGGCTAAGGAGCCAGTGTAACTTGTAAGTGATAAGTGTTTGGGGCCAAGTATTTGGGTACAGGTATTCAAGTACATATATTGAGTTTAAAAATCACTCTTCTGGGAGTGGTGGCACTTTGACTCAATGGGAAGAGCTTCTTGACTTTAGGCAAATCGCCTCCCCTCTCTGGGCATCCTCCCGATAAAATGATAAAATGAGGGGACGAGGGGGTGAACAATATGTCTTTTAAGGTTGCTTTGGCCTCGTCAGAGATTTGATTCTAATTATCTTCCGTGTTTAGAATGCACAACTTTTTAAATAATAACAAAACGAAGCAGCCTCAGTTTCATTCTTTTGCCATGGCCTGTTCTTAAATGTTGATTAAATGTTAGTGTGAAATGTGATTGTACCTTAACCTAGTCCAAATCTAATAAATAGAGCCCTAAATCTTGAAGTATCCAAAGGATATTAAGTTAGTGCCTGGGTATAATCTCTTCATTCTTAAAATATGTAAAACTGCTCATAATGACTATCAAAATGACTCTATACCACCTCTGAGCCATTAGATGGTACATGGGGGAAAACACACCACAAGAGGAAAAGACTTATGGTATCATGAGACATCCACTAATACCCATGAAGGCACTTTTGGTTGGGTTCCTGGGGAGCATATGAAGGAACCAGAAAGCTTGAGGTCACCTAGGCAGTAGGTAACCAAAAAATTGCTGTTGCTGACGTGAAGTTTATTAGATTGGAACTGTTTGCTTAAATCAAGAACAACAATGAAGGCAGTGTCAGAGCTGGGAGGATGTCAGGGGCGATTACACACAGAAAACAGTTCATGGGGACAAGGGTAAAAGGAAGCGGTCGTTTTTGGAGGGGCTGCAGCAGGAGCCAGGAACCCCCTGGCTGCCAGCCGGCTCTCGGCCTTTTCAGCCTACACGCTCCAGTCCCTTGTTTTGAATCAGTTTTACAGAACCAAAGGTACGATGAGATGTTTTGTTTCGTAACTTGTCTAAGTCCGCATTTGAATGCAGCCAATTTTCAGATAAGCAGGGGTGCTAATTACTAGCCTTGTCTAAATTTAGAGGAACTTTTCAGAGATTTTTCAAAAACACATTCAGAGGGCAGGCCTCATTTAAGCTGCTCAAGTGGGAATTACAGGACAGTAGTTACCTTCTAACAAGTAGACGGGAGGCCTCGGAACTTGACATAATTATAGGTCCAGCCGTACGAATGCATTGTTTCCAACAAAAATTGTATTGTTTCTAACAGAAGTGCTGTTTACTTTTATGTTTGCATTGCCACTTGACATCATTTTTAAAAAATGAGATTATTCAGAGCTGTCTCTGAGTGGCTGAGTGGTTTGGATGCCCAGTGGTAGGTACAGCAGAAGGGCTACAAAGGTGACACACTGATGGCAGACTTTAAAATTGCCATTGGAGACCAACTCTAGGGTTCTGGGCACTTGGCCAGATGTAAATTGGATACAGCCCTGCCCTTAAATGTATCTGCTCAGAGTCTGGAAGAGGAGACTTTGGGTCTGATATAATGTATAACACAGGTGTATTTGGACATTTTCTATACTTAAGTGCGAGATGCTACTGCCCTCCGTGGCTCAGTTTTCTGAGTGTGTGTTTGCACGTTGCAGAACTTTTAGTGAGTCTGCATCTTGTCAGGCGGGTCTGGGTTCAAGGGGTTAATTTTTTAGCAGACATTTCCCAAGGTAATTAGTTCAGGGATCTAGCCAGCTCACCTTTCAGCCCCCCACCCTGTGCTAAAGACATTACTCTGAGCTTCTCTATATTGGATTGCATTGGTCCCTCCACTGTTGTTCTGAAGCCTCCTGGCATTTGTGTAGCTTGAACAGTCATGAATGAAAAGCTCGGCTCATGTCAGAGTCAGCCCCTGAAGTGGGCAAAGAGGCTTCAGAGTGCCTTCTGGTTTCCAGTTTTTATTTTTTCCTGTATGTGGTTGAGCTGTGGATGCCCCTGTGGTGGGGTCCACAGTTGTCACTGGGGAACCTTGAGAGCCAGCCACCTGGCTGATGACTGCAGGCTAGCTAGGAAGGAATACCCACTGTGGTTAAAAATGTGCACAAACAGTTGGCTCCTGGTAGATACAATGGCCTTGGAGGTGGTCTAGCAAAGGTTGTCCTCAGACCCTTCTCTTTTAAATTGTGGCAGAGAAAGGTAACATAATTGTCTGTTGGCCCTGAGCACCCTCCTCTTAGTTCTCTAACATCTTTCAGAAACTGGGGTTATCTGTGCTTTGTGAAAGGAGGTTTCTGCACAGCTCATTCAGCATTGTTCAAGGTTGTAACACATCACTGAACAAATTTCCCCCTTGCATATGCTAATCCTGCACTTAAAATAACTCATTGTAACATGTTCTGATGCTTTAGCCCGAGAGGAGATGGGAATTGACGGGCTGTCAGATCATGTCATGTGACCCCCAAATATCTAAAATGCCTCTTTTCTTTGGGTCAACAGCTCTCACTCAGCACATGCGAATGAAAGAATCCTATGTGGTTTGTGGAAAAGATTAGTCCTTATTCCTGCTTTTATGTGTGGGAACTGGCCTGGCCAGTGAAGATTCACTCTGGGTCTTAAATTTTGGTGCTTTTGGTGAGGAACATCAAATCTTATTTTCAACAATAAATTAAAGGGAATTCGGAGGAGTTTCTTCATTGTTGCTATGGACAGTGTTGATTTGTCTTTTAGGAAACCATGCTGTTAATCCCATCTATTCTCTTTGCATTTTTTTTAGAGTGGCACGCACTGATTTGCAGCCACGAGTAAGTCTAATAGAATAACCTCAGGTGCTGCGCATAGGCCATTCATGTTATCGACCAGGAAGTCGCAGTGGGAAAGAATAAAAACACGTCCACATATAAACAGCAAGTTCCCGTTTCTCTAACAGTTAACAGGACAGAACATTTTAAGTGAGTAGGGCCTGAAGAGTGGTTTGATTGCATAGCCAGGGTCTCCCTTTTAAGTGCTTAAAGTTCTATAAATGTTTGCCATCCAGTCTTCAGATGAGATGAATTAAGTGGAATGAAAGGCCGTGTAGGTATCATCTGTCTAAAACAGCTATCACATTCAGGTTGGGTTTTCATGTGTACAAAGAGACCTGGGAAGAAATCTTTGATTAATTTTTTGTCTTGCAGAGTAATTCCCTCTTGGTCCCAGACAGTCTAAGAGGCACAGATAAACGCAGAAATGGGCCTGAATTTTCCAATGACATCAAAAAAAGAAAGGTGGATGATAAGGACTCCAGCCACTATGTAAGTAAATAAAGGACTTGAAAATAATATTTGTTGCTTACCTGCTTATATTCTAAGTGAGTATGCAAACATACTCTAAGATTTTAGTGATAATCCACTTCTCTTAAAATAATACCATAAAGAGGATAGATTCTTATGCTGCAGGATTTTATTTCCCTCTAGAGCTGTAAATTATCCTTCTGCCAGGCTTGGTATTAAATTTTAGGCTTTCTACCTGAGTTACTCTTAAGCAAGGATACAAGAATGCAGGGCTGGCTTCATGGGTGTGCAGTCTGTGCAATTGCACAGAGCCCTGCTTGTAAAAGGACCCTGTCTCACCCTTGGTTTTAGTGCTCTGCTCTCAGCCATCTTCAAGTCCTCAATTTTTGAACAAGGGCCTGCATTTTCATTTTGTCCTGGGCCTGTGCTGCTAAAATGATCAGGGTAAGATTTATGGTGTCACAAAATACCTTTTTGAATGCTATTCTGATGGTATGTTCAGGCTCATATTAGGTCTTCAGGCAGAATTCATCCTCTTCCACAGCAAGCAATTTAGTGCTAAAAATGGAAGAAACATTGGAGGCATCTAGTCCAGATCCTGCAGGTGAGCTCACATGGGCTGGTGGCGGAGTGAGGACTGTTGACTCAGGTCTGGCTAAAACCATGTTCACATGGAGAGCACACCAAGCCAAATGGCCCTTGGCTCTGTTCTTGGCGTCATAAACATTGCAGCTGACAGATTAACTTGGAGTTTCCTTGTAATCCTGACTGTCTATTTCAGGATGGACACATTCTGAGGAACAGTATGAGAGTAGAAAGCTGAATCAGGCCACTTCCTACTGCTCCTGGAGGAAGAAGTGCCCCTTTGGCTGACTGGGGTGCAGGATGTACACCCTAGGCCAGGCCTCCGCCTCCTGCTAGCTGGCTCAAGCCTGTAGCTAACAATGGGTAACGTTTTTTGAGCAGCGACTCAAGTTAGTGTCAGCTACTGGGTGCTTTTATATGGATTGTTTTCTTTAACTCTTAAAACAACCCTGTGAGTTTAGTACTATCACCTCCATTTTATAAAGAAACTGAAGCCAAAGACCTTGTAAGTGATTTTCCCAAGGTCAGAGTTAGTGGCTGAACCTAGAGGCAGTCTGACTCCAGAATCCATCTCTTAATCACTATGCTTGGATTCCCAAATCCAGGATTTAGGGTGGATATTTTGTCAGAGGTCCTTTCAATTGCTCTACACTTTGCATTATAATAATATCCTAAGAACACTGGTTTTTGGTCCTCCCCAGCCCAAACCTTTTAGCACATGTTTGCCCCTAATCTTTCGCCCAGAGCCAGTGTCCCGTGCAGGTACTTTTATGTACAGCATCAGCTGTTCAGGTAGGTCCGTGATGTGCAGACATTTGGAAACTTGTCAACACAATTCCAAGTTGTTCTGCTTGTGTATGTTATTTATCAGTGAATGAGCTACAGTCCATAGCTCTGTGTGACTGTTTTGTAACATGCATGTATGTCTAGTTGTATAGGTGGTTGAGGGTGATATATTGAGGTGATGTTGAAGAATCTTGGGCAAAGGCCTCAGACCCATAATGGGCATACTGTACTGTGAAGGTTTATATTTGCAGAAGGATTCAATACAAAGCTAAGATTTAAATTGCAGAATACTTAGGGACTCACTTCAAAGTTTTGTTGTAATAAATTAATTGTTTGTTACTTTTTGCCAGTTCAGTTTATATATTAACCATTTCTATAAATTTCTTTTTCTAAAAGGGAAACACTTTTAGCTTATACTTTTCACTGTACCATCTTTGGGTTCCATATACCTGAAAACATTTATGCTTGTTTGTGGGCTTAACTAAGCGAAAGCAAATTTTCTTTAGTATTGATACTTTCTTTTATTACATGAAAATATTTCTTTCAGTGGACTATTTTGAATTACCTAGGCTTTCTTATTGGCTGTAATTTTATGTTACTAGTGAATTGCTTGGCGTCATTATAAAAAGCAGGGGTGGGGAACCTTTTTTCTGCTAAGGGCCATTTGGATGTTTATAACATCATTCACGGGCTATACAAAATTATCACCTTAAAGATTAGCCTGCTGTATCTCGTCAGGCTAATTTGGTGAGGTGTGTGATGTTAGCTGGTGTTGGTTTCGAGGGCTGGATGTTTCCCACCCCTGACACATTATTGAAGCAAGTTAATTAGGTCTCCCACATGCAATGCTCTAGGTACGGTTAGAGAAAACATATGACTTTCACGCTGAGGGCAACTTTTCAGTCTGGACTTGTATCCCACAGAAGGCCAATGTGGGTAATATTTGCACTGTACTAATATTTCTCAAATATTATTTGTGTATTCTTAATTGACAATGACATGAGTAAAAGGACTGTTTAGATCATAAACTGCGGCCCTACTTCTTTTTGAGAATTATAGGACCCATTGCGATAGCCTGCTTTTTCATTATGCTCATTGACGTCAGGCTTTTTGGCTGAGAAAGTAAGTAGCCTTTTCAGCCTGCCTCAAACTTGTAGGAGTGATCACATCATTAAATTGGACAGCTTTTCTGAAGCCTTGTCAAAGTCAGTGCAACCTTGGAGTTTCCTCTGACTACTAAACTTTATGGCTTTATGAAGAGACAATGAACGCTTCCCCCCTGCAGACGGTGCCCTCTAGATATTGCCATCCTATCTTCCTTCCATCTCTTCAGAAATATTCCCAGCTGATTGCTAAAGAGGTTTCTTCTTAACATGAGGTCAGATCTTGGTATGTTATTCCAGCCATTAACTGGCTTTGTTGTTTTTAGGTGTTTGTTTGCTTTATTTTATTTTTTTGCAGTAATTAGTCACCCCATGGGAACATGGTTTGAGTTGGTCATTATAACTATGAACTGTCTGCAAGTATACGATTTGTTGGCTGTCTTCAAGGTGATGCACATAAAAGCAGGGACATGAGATTCTGTTCTTAATTTGAAATCCGATGGGAGAGGCCTCTGACCTAATGCGGATTTCAGATTATAAAGGAGATTCAGCTTGCAAACATTTATTGAACCCATACTATGTGCCAAGCCGCGGGCTGTGATTATATAACTGTTATGCTGTTGCAACAGAATTCCTGCCTAGGGCTTTGTGTAGCCTCAGGTCAGATAAGAAGGGGGGAAGGGGGATTAATTACTAGGGCTGGCAATCTGGAAGGGAGCCTGTAGGCATATCCCAGGTGGCTTTTAGTCTGCCTGATACCAACACCTAGAGACATTTAACTGAGCCTCAAATCTTTAATAAGTGACTTAAAACTTTTTTTTCCAGGACAGCGATGGTGACAAAAGCGATGACAATTTAGTTGTGGATGTGTCTAATGAGGTAACTATACTCTTGATCAGACTTTATGTTCAGAGTGACTTTTGAGAAAAGGAAGTGGAGCCCACTGGCACCGTTTACACATTAAGCATTTAACAGTTGTTCGTGGATGGAGCAGTGATGCTCTAACTGACTCGGAACTTCTGTTTCCTTTAAAAAGAATCTGGTTCCCTGGTCATTCTGGGTGTCCTAAATTGGGTCTCTGTGCTCATTTCCTTCCTGTGCCCTCTGGGCAAAGTATTTGAGCAAGAGGAATGTGATGGCTCCTGGATTTCCCCCCCTTTATGGTGTCTGATTGTGTGTGTTTGCAAACACCATCCTTTTAATTAGAACAGTGTTAGTGTGCATACCTTCGGGTCCCCTGAATCTAAAGGACTTTCAGCATTTCCTTTACTTTTATTTTATTTTTTAATCCTCACCCAAGAATATTTTTTCCATTGATTTTTAGAGAGAGTGGAAGGGAGGGAGGGGAGAGAGAGAGAGAGAGAGAGAAACATCCATGTGAGAGAGACACATAGATTGGTTGCCTCCCACACTCACCTCAACTGGGCGGGGGATCGAATGTGCAGCCCAGCTACATCCCCTTGACCAGGAATCGAACCCGTGACCCTTTGGGTCCACAGGCCAATGCTCTAACCACTGAGCAACACTGGTCAGGGCCATTTCCTTTACTTGGAGTTAGTGTAAGAGTGTGTAAGGGAAAGAGCTGTCCCTCGTAAGCAAAATCACAGACACTTTGCTTATGCTTGTTGAGGACCCTTCTTCTCCGAGAGCAAGCCCCACCCACTCGCCCAGGGAAAACGGCATCGACAAGACCCGCCTGCTGAAGAAAGATGCTTCCAGCAGCCCTGCGTCCACGGCCTCCTCGGGAAGTTCCACTTCTTTGAAATCCAAAGAAATGAGCTTGGTAGGTAGTAAGAACTCTCACTCTCCTGTTTAGTAGTTTAGTTTTCTTTGTGGACCAGAGGACCCTAAAGTGTTTGAAACGTGGGGTTTTTACTGATTGAGAATTATATTTTTAATTGTTTGAAAGTGACACTCATTCTTCTGCTCTTTGCTCCCATAACAGTGTTACCCTTCCCCCCTCAGCTGTCTGTTTCGGGCCATGATTAGAGAGAGCGTCCATGTCCATTGCCTTCTCACTTGGGGGATATGTTCCTAGCACAGGGTCTCTGAAACTTCCCAGTTAGCAAATAGTTGAAACCTTCTAGGTCCTGAGAAGTCCTCATTTTCTTAAGCTGTCCATTTTTACCTGGTTTTACACTGAACCATCCTGTGGGGGCATGGTGTGATTAAGTTGCTGGTCAATTTGGTGATGTACACAGGGTGGCACTGGGGGAAGCCTGGAACTGGGCGGGGGGTGCCGCAGAGCCCGTTAATGCTGTCAGTCATTCGGCAAACACTGTAGAGTGTGTCTTCTCTTAACTCACAATAACAACTGAGCCATAATAGCCCTGCAGCTAATCCTCACACAGTGTCTGTACTCCTTGTGCCGTTTCACTGATGGGGAGGGAAGCCTGGGAACTTGCCAGTTTATGCAGCCCATCAGACCCAAAGCCAGATAGGGCTGGGGTCTCTCTCTAGCCCATGTTCTTCGCTACTGCGCCATAGCACTTCTCAGACCAATTTAAAGGACGTGAAAGGTTGAGAGGCAGAAGAAGGTGCCCTGTAACCCTGTTATTGTCCTGGCTTCCGCACTAATGGTCCGCACTAGTTATATCGGCAAGCGGGCAGTGATGCTTAACTCCAAAGAGCCATCCGTTCATTTTAGGCACATCTCTCAGACACAGTGATGGGACTGGTCTAGGGCTTTTGCCTCTGGGATGCTGTTTGTGTCTCATAAAGTCAGGGGCCCCGCTGTCTCACCATTAGTATCACTCCCACAGGCACAAAGGCAAGATTAGAAAAGTGGTCTTCTCTCTGACATTCTTGGTGACTGGGCATTTGTTTCCGAGTGACCAGGAGCTTTCCTCTGGATGGTCATCCTTCTAACTTGGCCTAGATCCAAAGTCCACAAGCCTGATGGAAAAATACTTTTTAAAATAAAATTTGCGGAGGAAGAAGTGTGATCGTGTTCTGTGTCTCTAGCTAGAGTTTTAATTCTGGCAGGAAGAGGAAAGGTCAGCATTTCTCGCTCACAAGTTAATGCTGTCAACATCGTGTGGATTTATGAAAATTGGCTGAGGGAGTAGCTAGAAGGTGCCCAGTGTCCCAGCTGCTGTTGTGATAAATTGTGTAATATGGCTTGGATTAAAAATAATACTCATTTAATTTGTCTAATGATACCAGCATGAAAAAGCCAGCACGCCTGTTCTGAAATCCAGCACACCGACGCCTCGGAGCGACATGCCAACGCCGGGCACCAGCGCCACTCCAGGACTCCGTCCAGGCCTCGGCAAGCCTCCAGCCATGGACCCCCTCGTTAACCAAGCGGGTAGAGCATCACCTCTTGTTGTGCTTTGTTTTGTTTTTCCTTTCCCAGCTTGATCCGTCGTCTGTTCACGTTGTGACGAAGTTTCCCCCACGAACACGAAGTGTGCTTACTGCCTGCCTCCCCCCTTCCTATCTCTCTGAAAAGCCGTGATACGACACAGATGTTCACCCTTGGGTTTCAGCAGCTGCGCCCTGTTCGATATCCAGCTGTTTACATTTGACTTTTATTTCCAAATAATCCAAATCCTGGGACTTCAATAACGTTTTTGATAATTATCCTGAATGTAAGCTCCTTCCCAAACTAGTATTGTGTGTCTAGAGTTCACTAATACTGACTGAAACAGCCTGTCTGGCCGGCCCAACTTGCCTCTTGCTTATGTAATAGGCTAGTTCCCAGCCAGTCCATCGGAATCCGGGATCTCTCCTTCAGTAGAATTGGGAGAGTTTTGCCTGGCCAGTGTGGCTCAGTGGATTGAGTGTTGTTCCATGGACTGAGATGTCCTGGTTCGAGTCCCGGTCAGGGCACATGCTTGGGTGGCGGGCTCGATCCCCAGTGAGGGGGCTGCAGGAGGCAGCTGATGGATGCTTCTCTCACATTGATGTTTCTCTCTCTCTCCCTTCCTCTCTCTCTCAAGTCAATAAAAACAGATTAAAAAAAAAAAGAAACTGGGATAGTTTCACTGAGACTCCAGCCCATGAATAAACTCATAATCTTCAACGTGATCTTCCTCACAGGGAAAGGAAAAGAGTAACACCCAGGGCCCAAAGGAAAATGGGTTCCAGAATATACCCTGTAAACCTGTGCTTTGGTTTACGTAAATCCAGGGTCGGGTTTTCATTGGATTGGTCCCAGGGAATGGAAGGTTCGGACGGAAGGAAAAATCTTGGATTTGATCAAGAACACCTTCTTTTGAGGTTAAGTCCGGTGAACAGGCAGTGTCTGCCTCAGTTTGCCTTGAGTGAATTGGGTGCAGTAATGCTGCTCATTCCCCCTGGTTTTCCATACTACTCAGGAGGGAATGTGCGGAGATGAACTCAGCTCTGGGGAAGAAGGGGTCTTATGTATGAGTTGGAGGTGATTAACCATCCCCAGCCTCCCTTCCTTTTCCTTCCCTCGCATGAGTGGCACTAAAAGCGGTCCTGGGATGGCCAGCCGGGCTGGACCTGAGCGGCCATCTGAGTTACGTGTGGCATGTGCTTCCTTGCAGCGGCTGGCCTGAGGACACCTCTGGCGGTGCCCGGCCCGTACCCTGCCCCGTTCGGGATGGTGCCCCATGCGGGCATGAACGGTGAGCTGACCAGCCCTGGCGCTGCCTACGCCAGCCTCCACAACATGTCCCCGCAGATGAGCGCGGCTGCCGCTGCCGCCGCCGTGGTGGCCTATGGGCGCTCCCCCATGGTAGGTGACTGGGAGCGGGCGGGCCAGGGTGGGGGGCAGGGTGGCGGCCCCCACACCTGGGAAACAAAGACCCAGTGTCCTTGCCATGCCCGCCTTCGCCTTGTTCGCCTTCCTCCGCACGCGGCTTCCTTCAGTTGTGGCCAGACACTTTTTGCTTTGCTGTTCTGTGGATGAAAAAAGGCAATGTTGAGGAGCTCCTTTAGTGGTTCAGGGGACATCTGGCTTTCTCCCACCAAAGTAGATTTTTTTTTTTGGAATGTGATGAAATGACTCAAGTAGCTCACAGAAGCCTTTTCATTCGTTTTCTTTTTCTCTTTAATTCTTAGGAAAAAATATTTGAGAAGCTGTAACTTTCTCTTTCCATGCCTATGTTATTTTTTAAACCCAATAGCATGGCTTAGGTGTAACCGGCAGAAGCACAGAAAGGGACTGAACCTATGGGACGGTGGCCCCTCTGTCACTGTGCGAATGGCCTCATTTTTGACCAGGAGATACAGAACTGCACATGAAGGGTAAAATGGAATGTGTAGCCCTTGACTGCCTCAGGAAAAGGAGGTAGATGATAGCCCATAGCAAGCAGAAGTCGGTAAACATTTCCTCTAGTGTTTGCAGTACGTCCTATGCATTTCTCGTTTGTTGACTCTTCCCTTATGTTGCACTAATAGGAGGTGGTGCTGTGGAGGGCAGGGTAGTTTAAAGCAAAGTGAGTAGTTGAGGGACTAGGTACTGTCATTAAGGTGCACAAAATCACGTATGAATCCTTGAGGATTAACTTAACCAGTGGTATGAAACTGGGGCAGTTTTGCCTCCACGGGACATTTGTAACAGCTGGAGGTACTTTCATGATCACAAATGGGGGATGTGATTGGCACTTAGGCCAAGTCCAGGATGCTGCTAAATACCCTGCCTCCTCCAGGACAGCCCCCTACAGAGAACTGTCTGTCCCAAAACATCGATAGTGTCGAGGTTGAGACATACTGACTGAGACGACAGACCGCTCTGTGTCCTCACTGGGACGAGGCAGAACATCCTAAGTCCACAGGAAGTATTGACCATGGGAGGCTGGTTCTCAGTGCACAGAAGACCCCACTGATTCCACCTCCCCAGGAAGAAGTGTGTCTCATAGTAGTTAGAGGTGATGCTATTACTTCTCGTATTATATATCTCCTTTGGAAAATGCTAGCACATGTCACTGTTCTGTTTATGTCTCTTTGGGGATCTGTGAGTTTCCAGGGAGAAGTCTGTAGTCTGTGGAGATGTTCACCAAGTGCCTCCCCTGTGTAAACTGAGTCAGCGATGCCTTATTTTGTTTCCAGGTTGGGTTTGATCCTCCTCCTCACATGCGAGTACCTACGATCCCTCCCAACCTGGCAGGAATCCCTGGGGGGAAACCGTAAGTACCTCCAACTCCTCAGTTTTACTTTCAAGGCGGTTACTTAGTCATGGGTAGTAGCAGACTAGAATTCCAAAGGGAGCACAGGCCTGGGCGTTTCCAAGGAGATTTCTAGTGTCTTTTCCTGAGGAGTGTTAACACTTTCTATAAATAGGCACCTTGTAGGTGTCATGCCTCTGTCTTCTCACCGTGGGTGAGCTCATGCATTCGGTTATTTCTGGAGAGAAACTGTTGGAGACAGAGTGAGGAGCGATGCAAGCACCAGGGGTGGCTGGCCCTCCTCCCCTGACCCTCCTTCAGAAAGCTGCTCTGCTTCGCCATGTGGTTAGAGGGTAGCTGCGGGGGGTTTTCAGCAGGACTGTGTTGTGGGCAGTAAGCTGGCACGAACTCTTGAAATCTCAGAAATTTGAAACATGTTGTCTCTTTACGCAGCTCAGTGCTGCCTTTTCTTGGTTTTGGTGGGAATGAGAGCTGTGTAAAGGGTAGGCTGACTCCCGAGGGGTCCGGGACTGCAAAAGGCCGGGTGGCTGTGTGGGAGGAAAGGCCGGTTTAAAGGGCAAGGCGCATTCAGAATTTGAAAGCCCTTTCGGTTACTCCTCCAGAGTCCCTTGAAATCACTTGCTTTCCATAATGTTAGCAGTAATTAGAAATGTGAGTTCAAAGAATTCCTAAAGTTCTCCATTTCTCTACAAAGCAAAATTGAAATAGGTCTTACGTCCCAGCAGGTCCTCTGCCTTTCTCTGGGACAGAAGATGGCAGAAAGCCTGGTCCAGTTTTGTTGATTTTTTTAAACAGAGGTACATGTCATAGGCCTTCAGTTCGTTTTTGCTACCCTCTACCTTTGTGTGTTTACGAGGGACACATACAGTTGAAAGCAAACATTACTGCATTATTCTGAGTGGCCTATTCAACCACCTGGTCACCCTCGTGTGGTTTTGATTGGAGCCTCGTTTCAGCTAAACCAGGAGCATGAGGATGGAATTCTTTGTTCCCATCACTTGCTTGTAGGGAAACAGATTCCTATCCTTCCACTTTTCATGCATTATACTATCTATTTCATTGTAATTTGATTGACGATGAAATGAGGTGTTAAGAATTTAAGGGGTGCCCTGGCCGGTTTGGCTCAGCGGTTGGAGAGTCGGCCTGCGGTCCAGAGAGACCCGGGTTCGGTTCCCGCTGGGGGCATGTACCTCGGTTGCAGTTTGTCCCCGGCCCTGGTTGGTCGTGCGGGTGGCAGCCACTCGATGTGTCCCTTTCACGTCGATGTTTCTCTCTCTCTACCTCTCTCTCCCTCCCACTCTGTCTGAACAAAAAATGAAAAAAATGTCCTCGGGTGAGGATAAAAAAAAAAAAAAAGAATTTAAGGGGACACCTTGGCCCAGGGAAGAGCGGGACTGGGAGTGGGGCAGTGTTGCACATGCTTGCGGAGCTGGTAGGTTCCTTCCGATGACATGCCCGTGAACCGCTGTGTTGTGTGTTTGGTGTGCCGCCCTGCGTCCAGCTGGGATGTGCCAGAGCACTGCAGGTCTTTCTTAGATATGTTTGCTGGCAGGGTAGCTGTGTGTGCTCCGCTGACTGGTGAGTGGGTTAAGGGTTAACAAGTAATGTAATAAAAGGCAAGAATTAATAGTCACTGATGAATCTTTGGGGAAATAATAGGCAAATAAAGCCAAGTTCAACCAGCCTTCAATGAAAACCAGTTTCAAGAGTCTTTGGTAGGAGGTGTGCCCTGTTGCCAAGACTCCCTTGAATGTGGTGTGCGAGGTAGTTGAGGGGAAGGTGGGCAGAGGTATGAACTGCGGGGGGTCCAAAGGCTGGTGTGCAGGGTTCAGTTAATGGAGACCCAGTTCCTTATGATTGTGTTTGTGCGTGTGTGTGTGTGCAGGGCTGTGTGTGTCAATAACATGATTAGACACAAAGTTTAAACCTTCAGTGAATGACAGTACTGGTGTCATGCTTACTAGAGCCAAAATATTCGTGTGCTTGGCTTGTGAGCACCTTAGGTTTGTGTTCACAGCAGCGTAAACAGGATGTGAAGTGCCCAGGGACAAGGACAGTGGGCACAGTGCCAAAGTTGTGAGACTCTCACATATAGGGGTGCTTTTCTTCCCTTGGTCAAATGGTCACTGGCTGTTGGTCTCTGGATCGAACCTGTCATTGCTGTCTAAGACGGTTAAAATCTGTTTTTGAGGAATCTCTTTCAAGGTTGAGGTGAGCATATTGTGTGAGCAAGATGGAGTTAGTGTCAGGGGGCAAATGAACTTCTCCGCTGTCACTGGATCAGGGCTGTACCAGGGCTGTACCGTCTTACTCCCCGTGTCGATCCATGCATTAGTAACTTTCCTTACCGTTAGTGAAGTTATACTGCCCGAGGCAGTGCTTCTCACCCGGCTGTGATGCAGGCCAGTTTTTCCTAGTACAGCAGATTGTACTCTCATTACATACAACACAGAGGAATGGGGGGGAGATGCAAAGTATCCCAAATTTTTAGTGCAAGAGTCATGAACTGACCACTGTTGTATAAACATTTCTCAGTGAGTTGCCAGTAGAAAGGTCTGCAGACCACACTTTGCCCAGCACTGGTCTAAGACACTTAAGAGAAAGGGGGACAAACCAGTGTGTCCAGAGGTGGGTGAGCAAGGTGGTAAAGGCTTTGCAAGAGTCACTCTCCGAGAAATGCCAGTCGGAATATGTGGATGGCTATTCATAGATGTCTGAGCAAGAAGTGTGTGGCAGGCTTTGGCTAGATGCTGGGCATGCTCCAGGCCAGAGCATGTTCGCCTTCCCGCCTGGGGGCCTGCTGATGGGCTGACAGTGAAGGAACAATGAATGCTTTAGTTATGTTTGTGGTCAGAGATAAGTGCTGTGAAGACAGGACAAGGGATTAGACAAACATGTGAAGAATGACCAAAATTAGGAAGGGCAAGGCTTCCTGGGGTGAGGCGGATACATTGAAAGCTGAAGCATGAGCAGGAAGGAATAGCCCACAGGAAAAGGGGACAGAAAGGGTGGGCTGTTGGGGACAGAGTGAGGTAAGTTCCCAGCACAGGGAGCGAATGGATGACAGCCTCCCCAAAGTGGTACAGCCAGGAGAGTTCAGTCGGGGCTGGAGGGACCCTGAAACACCTCTAGTGTGAATGCTCACATGTGGCTCGTCTCCCACGACAGCCTTACCGAGTGGCTGTGCACCTCTGACCAAGCGTATCTAGTGACGGGGACTCACTGCTGCCAGGAGCCATTCATTTTCTCCAGCTGTGTGAAAGCTCTTCCAGCCCTTGAGCTGAGATCTGTCTCTCTGGAACTTTTACCCATCAATCCTGGGTCTTTCCTACCCCTGAGACCACACAGTGCACCGCTCATCCATCATTTTCATGACAGCTCTTCAGATACGTTTGGAGACCACCATCTGCCAGGAGGCGTCTCTTCGGGCCGAACGTGTCCATGCTTCAGCCCTGTCTTGTAGGATGTGATTTCAGGTTCCTGCACCATCTGCTCACTAAAATCTAGACAGTTACCTCCTGCCTGTCCTCTCTTCCACAGATTTCATCAAGACTTGCTGCATAGGCATAGGGGACCCTATTGGGAGCTCACAGCCTACTAATGGAGAGATGACATTAATCAAATAAACACAAAAAATAAATGCCTAATATAATGTGACAGAGAGGAACTCTTCTGTGAAAGCATGTGACGGGCTGGTCCCATCTGGGGGGAGGGTCAAGGAGGAATTCTCAGAAGTGTTTTCTGAGCTGCGTTAACATCATAGGGCAGGGCATCAACCTCTGGCTGGAGGAACCCGCATGTACAAAGGGCCCTGTGGCCTTACATTCTTATCAAAGTGGACTAGGGCGAGATGACTCACGTTGTCACTATTCTGTACTTGTTTTTGGTGTTGAAGTCATCTGAGATCTCGATAGGGTTTTGAAATTAATGTGGTCATTTTCCCTCTCTCATACCAGTCTCTCCTGACTTCTCTCTTTGTTAAAGGCACATTCCCCATCGTCTCTGACATCTGGGCCCAAACTTTAGTCCTTGATTTTTCTTTAACTCCCATTTAATCCAGTCTTTTTATGTTGAAATCCTCATTTATTTTTACCTACTTTTTTGTCGATAGTATCCTAGATGAGTTTTCCCCTTTCTAAAGTATTTTTCTGATCTGATCCATTTCTTGCTCGGAGGTCTTCAAAAGTTGCATGTAAACTCCTGATGCGGCCTTCAGGGCCCTCTGGTAAGGTCGCTCCAGCCTGCTTTCCCAGCTCATGTCTGTTTTCATCTTGTGCTCTGGTGAGATGAGATAGCCACTGTTCCCGGGCAACTTCCCTTCCCTCCAGTCTTCCCTTCCTATGGAAATAGTTTCTGTTCAAAGACCGCTTTCGTGCCCTGGCCGGTTTGGCTCAGCGGTTAGAGCATCGGCCTGCGGTCCAGAGGGACCCGGGTTCGGTTCCCGCCGGGGGTGTGTACTTCGGTTGCAGTTTGTCCCCGGCCCTGGTTGGTTGTGCGGGTGGCGGCCGCTCGATGTGTCACTTTCACATCGATGTTTCTCTCTCTCTCTCTCTTCCTCTCTCTCCCTCCCACTCTATCTGAACAAAAAATGAAAAAATGTCCTCGGGTGAGGATTAAAAAAAACAAAAAAAAAAAACAAAGACCGCTTTCGTTGCTGCCTTCTCCACGAAGCCTTTGCTGACGACTTCCCAGGTATGATCTCTCTCCAGTGGCACCTTGTAACATCTTGTGCCACTTTGGCCTCGAGTAAATTCATGTCCACAGGTCTTTTGTATCTGCCTCTTCCCCACTAGAATGGAAACTTCTGAAGTCCCCTTGTCTCTGGGAGCATAGACACCCAGTAGACAACGGTCTGCTGCAGGGACTGGGTGGGAGATGAGCCCAGGACTGTGGGAGAGAGACCCTGAGATTCGGCCTTCCCGAAGGAGATTCACATTTTAGAGTTCAGTGGTGCTGATTTATAAGTGGTAACTCGGACTGTTTCCAAACCCTCGAGGTGAGATTTATTTGGTATTGTTTGGTCAGCTTAACTTGAACTCATTTTTAGTTGTAGGCAGTGTGTTCCTCTGAGCTCTGTGTAGATCACTGGTGAACGACATTTGTAAGTTCAGTCAGGTTGACATCTCTTTGTTGTCAGGACGTTTGTCTAACCGTGGAGCGCTGCTGTCCCCCATAAATCCTGGGGGCTGTGTTCCACCTGCCTCCGTAATAGCACCTAGAGGTCACTAATAATAGTTTGGCTTAAGATTCCAGCTTAGTTCCAGGTTCCTTCACCCTGTGTTTTAATGCTAGACATGTAACTGAGAAATCTTCCACCCACTTGTTTACTGTTTAAATAAATCTTTAAAGTACCTTTTTGTAGTCACAGCCTAAAGGGAAAAGAAAATGTTAACTATATTTGGGGTAAAATCACCTTTTAGGAAAACATGTTTTGCAGCCGTGAAGAGAAGCCACCCCCAGCTTCTAGCCTAGAAGACACTCCAGTGGCCACCTCTCCCCACCCCCGCTTTTCCCTTGAACTCGAGTCTGGTCCCTCTGCTGACCATGTCTAGATCCCACAGCTGGTATAGTTAGTGGATTTGAAAACTAATTCAGCCCTCTTTTTACCTGTGACGACATTTGGGTGTTTTTTATCTATTAAATACTAAAAGTAACATGCCTGTTTTGTGCCTTGTTATCACCATATGGGGTAGTATAACTTCTGCTTTTCTATCTTTTGATGGTCTGGGAATGTGTAGCCAATTTCTTGAGATTATATTGACATGTGAGGCCCTTTCTTTTGATGTGAGATATATTTACCTGCTGGACAGTTGTCCTCTCTTTACTTCTCTCCCTCTACCCTTCTTTAGAAATGACTCTCAGCTTATCAGGTATAAGTAGTTTGTACAGTTCTCGTGCAGATAATGCTGTTTGCCTGCAGTGGTTGGATTCCTGGCCAGAATTTTGAATTAAGCTTTGAAGCGGCTGTATTTTAAATTTCTCTTTGTCCCACTTGTCATCCATGAATCTCTTGGTTTGTATCTTTGTCCTGCAGTGGAGCCTGTCTCTGCCTCAGCACATCCACAAATTTGGAAACATTTAATTGGCAGAAGGAAGAAGGGCCCAGGACCCAGAATCATAAATGCTGACTTTGGCCAGAGATCTTCCCAGTGTATTGACTAGGCCATCCCTTCTTGTCTTCTGTCTAGTAACTTACTTTTTCTGCATTTGCCTTTAAAAAAAACAAGAATTGTAATATAGTCAACTGCATAAGAAAACAAAAAGTTTTCTGTCTAAATGCTCAACTTGTAATTTAATTGTTACTAAAGTTCTGTCCTGTCAGGATGCCAAACTGGAAGAATCCTGTGAAGCAATAAAGGACTTTACAGATGTCATGGGCTGGATGTGCAGACCCTAAGAAATGTGTAAAGCTTGTTATATTGGCAGAGAGGGAGATTTCACCCCAGTCGATTAATTAAATTCCTGAGGACCTATTTTCTTTTGCTGAAATCTTTGAATAATATGGCTTTGATGTTCTTATGACCCCGCCTCACAGCCTCCCGCCCCAGCCACCACCTTCGCTGCAGTTCTTGCGGCTACGGTATGCGCCAGAGTCCTGGCTTATTCCTCTCACCTGTCTCAGGATGCGCTGGAGGCCAGCCCTGGAGCCTCCTGTGCCCAGGGCTCTGTAAGGAAGTGCACTGAAATGTTGACGTGCCTGATGTCTCTTTTAATGCAGGGCAGCTTTCTCCATCTCGAGGGAACTTGAGGCAGAAATGGCAAAGGTAATTCTGAGGTGGAAGCTTAGGTAAAGGTTAGCGCTCCGCTTTCGTCCCTGGCCTGCCCTGGACTTGAATCTTGGCTGTCCCACTTACCAGCTGGGTGGGCGGTCGCCCTCTCCCGTGCTGCGTCCCTCCTCTCTAAACATGAAGGGACAGCGCGCTGCCTCCTGGGACATGGGACCAAGGTCGGATCTGAATTGTATTCATACCTTTTCTGGAAGTGCTGTCCCACATACCTTCATTTACACCACACCTCAGCAGTCAGGTTCACAGGGTACCTTTTGTCAGAGCACATTGTGAGAGTAGGGAATGATGCCCATGTGAGTTAGAGACAGTCTCCACATCCGATTCGTGGCTGAACGGAGACTCTGGCCTGTCTTCTCACTTCTGGTGGTTGACTGCCTTCTCGCCAGCCATCAGCCACAGGACCGAGCTTGCTGCCTACGACCTGTGGCTGCTCCTGCCTCAGCTTGCTTTGGGAGGTTCCTGCATCCACTGGGCTCTGCTGGCTTGGATTTCTTTTCTTTCTTTCTTTTTTTTTTTTTTTTGGTTAATCCTCACCTGAGGATATTTTTCCACTGATTTTTCTTTTCTTTCTTTTTTTTTTTTTTTAAAGAGAGAGTGGGAGGAGGAGAAAGAGAGAGAGACATCCATGTGAGAGAGACACATCGATTGGTTCCCTCCCGCACAACCCTGACCAGGGCCAGGGATCAAACCTGCAGCCCAGGTATGTGCCCTTGACTGGAATCAACCTGAGATCTTTCAGTTTGCTGGCCGACGCTCTAACCACTGAGCAACCGACCAGGGCTGGCTTGGATTTCACTCCATTATTAATTGCTTTCCTTACCTTTTGGTTCAAATCAGCTCTCAAGGGACTGCTTTCCCCCACCTTTGGGAAAGTTGATGCTGTCTTATACTGGGTGCGACTACTAGAAATTCCTTGGGAAAAGCTGGCGGGTGTAACCCAGGGGGTCAGAGGACTTGTTCCTGTTGTAGCTGACTTTCCTTGCCAGAGCAGCCTTTCACGCCTCGATTTCTAAGTGATTAGGTAGCAATAAACAACTCTGGGTGTTGGGATTCATTCACTGAGTGCCAGCTGTGCGCTAGCGGTGAGGTCATCCCACCTGTCCCTGAAGAACTCTGGAACGAGAAAGGCAGACACGTAAACACGTGCAGCAAACAGTCCGCGTGTAACGTGCTGCGGTTGAGATTGATGGGACGATGCAGGACAAGCGTGACTCCAGGAGAGAATCGTCCTGCCTGGGGTGGGGGACAGGCGGGGGAGGGGGAGTGAGTGCGCTCAGAAGGAGGCAGGAGGGAGCAGTTTGCACGCCACATGGAGACGGGACAGCCCTGGTGTTTTAGAGGACTGGCCTGGTCCACGTGGCTGGGCGCTTAGAATACAGGACGGTTGCGTGAAAGAGGCTGAATTGCAAAAGGCTTGGTCCCTGAAGAGCTTGATGAGTGAGTGAGGGTTTTTGACATGATCATATTTTTGATACCTGTTAATACAGCAAGAAGTCCCACGTCAAGCGTGCCAGGTCCATAGGCAGCAGGGTCTTGGCCACAGCCATTGTCTCCGGGGTCTGTGGCTCTTCATTACTGGTTACTGCATTCTGCTGCTGCTATTCCTGTCTGTTTACAGCAAACCAAGAACTCTGTAAACACCTGTTTTCCTTTGGCCACAGAACACAGCCTAGTTTTATTAACAGAAGCCAGCCTGCCAAGAAAAAACAACCTGCTTCCCGGAATGCAGTCTTGTTTTCCAGTTTGCCACCACTGCTGCGAGGAATCTTGGTGGGGAATCCGAGTTCCTTCCCCTCTGCTGTGTGCCCAGTAAATGAAGAGTCTCAGGCTCTGACCGTGTGTGGTTCCATTCAGTTTTTAAGTCTGTGATATCCAGTGGGCTTTTATTCTTTTCATATAACCAGGTTTCACATTAAGACCCTGAGCTGCAGGTGCTTGGTTCAGAGAGCTGGCTGGGGGTTGGGCAGGGTCTCTGGGCTCTTTCTTGGATACAGGTGGGTGGCCCTAATGAGGGCTCTAGGGACTGTTCTTTTCTGCCCCGCAGGTTGCCACAATGCTGTCCAACTGTCCTCCTCTCCTCTTTGCCAAGTTCCGTCCCCCCACCCTCCCTGCCGTTGGATTTCCTGAATTCTCGTGCCTGTTCATTGCCCTGTGCTTTCCTGACTCCCACCCCACACCTTCCTCCCTTTCCGCATAACCCTCACACTGGCCTGCTGGCCCAGATAGGAGACCTTGTTTCAGCATATCCTCTTTGCTCTTTGAAAGGCACGGGTGTTGAGGATTGACACTGTCCCTGCCTGAAGGCCCCTGCCAGTTAGTGTTCTGCAGTTCTGACCACACTCCTAATCCTGACCACACTCCTTCAGCCTTTGTACTTCATTTCTATTCTACCTTTGGGTCAGCCAACAGACAGTGATAGGCCGCAGGTAGTTAGGTCAGTGAGGTAGACCACCGATAGGCCAGTGAGTCGTGGCTTCGCATCTTAGGTTTGTTTAAAAAGTCTGGGCTCTCGACTTGGCTGTGGACCTCGTCTAACATGTTCAGTCAGGAGCCCTCCCCGTGACTTTTTCTTGAATAAACAAATGAATCTAAGATTTTAATTACTGAGATAGACATATAGGAAAGTGCATGAATCATGTGTATAGCTCAATGACTTTTCACCAAAAGCACCCTGGAAGCCAGCCTGTGTCCCTTCTGGTTGCCCAGGGCAACCACCACCCAACTTTGAGTTGTGCCTATGATTGGACTCCTGTAAATGCAATCACACCATATGCATTCTGTTGTAATTGGCCTCTTTCTGAATTTGGGCTTGAGAGATATTCGTAAATATTCTCTGAATGTACATTCTCCTTCCTGGTTGATCTTACCTTTCCTAGCTCCTCAGTCAGTAGAGAAATAAGTTTCCTTCTGCATCTCTTGAACATTGTCATGGTGGCCATCAGTGTGGCCCTTTCTCGAAGACAGTCGTGTTCTTCCTGTAGGTGCATAACTGATTCCACACCGTCTTGTTTGTTCCCCTGGTTGTTGCTTCGAGTTCACCCTCTCTGAGACCCTCCGCCTTGCGTCATTCTGGTTTGTTTGTTAGACTGGGCTCCCAGCACAGCAGGTAGCGCCAGCTCCCTCCACGGCCGCTGGGACAGAGGATGTAAGGTCCTTACGGGTTTCCCCTGGGATGGAGCAGTGTTCATGCTTCTGGCAGCAGTTCAGTGCCCTGTGAATCCACTTTAAATTGCTCGGTATGATGGCCGCAGACCTCCTGCACAGCTAAAGAGGAGGGCACCTGGGAGAGAGCTGGTATCTCCAGGGACAACAGCACAGATCTCTGCCTGTACCTGGTGCATCTATGTTGCTCTGGAACATTTAACTCTGTAATAAGCAGGGTTCCAGCAGAAGCAAGAAAACATTTCCTTCCCCTAAAAACCCAGAATTGCTAAAAGGGCTCCTGATGGAAATTTCACCTACGTGGGAGTTGATTTATGGCAAACAGAGAAACCTTCACATGTACCATTATTCTCACAGCACAGAGAACTCAGAGAGGCAAGTTCTTTTCCCATGTCAACCACCGTTCTCCCAAAATACATTCAATTTGATTGTGGTTTTCATTTTATCACAGTTTACATTCAATATTATTTTGTATTAGTTTTCTTCCAAGGGCAATAAAATGCTATTGGATTTCAAATATAATAAATGGCATAGGTTCAGTTAACTATATAATGTGCATGTATTAAACTATCATGTGGACTTGGTACATTACTAAGGACAGCAAAGTATACTGTTGGATTGGAAAATAGGAGATTTAGTGGTTTGGTGACCAAAGGGCTTTGAGCTGTAGTTGTTTTCTATGCATATTTATTTCCCAGGACAGTCTGTGTGGTTCCCGTGTTGTGTGCACAGTTATTCAAACTAAGAGTAACGCTAAGGATTTGGGCCTAATGGCCATTTAATATTAGTTATTGCAAGCAATTTGTCAGGAGATAACAGATATCTAAGATGGTTTGTGTCCTTTGGTTGGAGGGCGGGGAGTTCTTTTAAAAGTCATGTGTTGGATATTTTGCTTTTATAGAGGGAAAATAATAGCATATATTGCATTTTCAAGCTAAGCAAGTATGTGGGTTTTATGTGCACCTAGTAGAGACCTGATAGCTTGTACCCGTTTTCAGTTTTGTGCTTGCTAAGTTATTTTACAAAGTTTGAGTTAGCATTAAAATGAAAATTTAAATTCTGTGTTGGTAACCATGGTCGTTAGATCTGTGAGGGCCTGCAAGGTGACGGCGAGTGTCTAGTATTACCTCAGAGGGTTATGGGACGGAGGAAATGTTACATATTTCGTTTATTGTTTATATATGTGAACTTATAGAAAAGGTTTAATGCTGAACTTCTGGATCACCAAGGGATGCTGCCGACAAGGAGGAAGTGAGCGGGGCCTTCATCGGCACGTGCTTCATCCCACCGGTTGGGTGTGAGGGGGATATTAGTGCTTCCATTCTCTCAGGTGTCTTATCTTTGTGTGTGTTTCATAGCATCTGTTCTGTTTTAGTGCTGGGAGTTTAAATACTTTGACACTAGAGGAAAAATATGCTTTGAGGTTTTGGTGTGGAAACAGAAGTGTGCACCAAGATTAGGTTTGTTAGTATTTAACAGGAGAAGAAAACTAAAGCTTAATATAATAACAGAAGTTTACTTCTCGCCCCCATAGTGTCACCAAGGTCTCTGCATCCTACCTTTCTGCTCTGCCTCCCTCAGTAGCTGATTTCCATCTTCAGAGTTTCCTTTCGGCCCAAAAAGGCTGCTGGAGCTCCAGTCATTTTGCTCGCATTTCCGGCAGCAGTAAGGAGGAGGAGAAGAGGGCAGGAACATCCCCTTCCCCCTTTTAAAGTTATTTTTTTTTCTTTTGTTTCATTAATTAATAAACATTTCTTAGAGCAGTTTTAGGTTCACAGCAAAGTTGAATGGAAAGTACAGATAGTTCTCATATTCCTCACGGGGTTCCCTTTGTGTTAGGTTAAGGACTTCCTCTGAGTACCACCCAGCAGCCTCTGCCTGCATCTCTGGTCGGAACAGGGACTCACCTCCTGTGAGGAAGGGGGGAGAGTAGTTTCTCAGCCGGGATCTTTGCTGGAGTTCACGGCCAAGGGAGGCAGGAGGCTGTGGAGAACGAAACATGACATTTCTGGCCCAAAGCCATTTGACCTAAGACAGTCTCTTTTATTTTCTCTTGGTTGTGCCGCACACAGCTGAAGTTCAAGTCTTAAGCTGGTGCCTCTAGACAGCTGTTTTTGTTTGTTAGTGTTGAGATGCACTGTTTACTGTTTGTAATTATTATGAGTTCTTAGCACTCGTCATAAGCACCAAAAATAATCATTTTAAATTATACGAAGAAGTGATACTGTTATATAAGGTACACGGAAGGAGGTATTTTATGTTAATTTGGAGGCACATTTAGTGTTTTATAATGGGTTTTGAAGGAATGCTTTATGAAATGGATAAACACAATTAAAAAATTTAATTACAGTTCAATCTATGTGTCTTTTGGTACACCTTAGATTTCTATTACTCTTTTAAATTTGTTCCATCAGTAAATACTTCAACTTACATTGATTTTTAAAGGAAATAATAACAAGCGAATCTTTCCTTTTTTGGTCTTTCTCAAGGAAGTGTGCTGAGGTCGTGACTAATTGCTTTATGATAAATGTTTTTTCTGTTTCCTGTTCTGTCCTCTTTTTCTCTCCAAATATC
This sequence comes from Tadarida brasiliensis, assembly GCA_030848825.1. Taxonomy (NCBI): domain Eukaryota; kingdom Metazoa; phylum Chordata; class Mammalia; order Chiroptera; family Molossidae; genus Tadarida; species Tadarida brasiliensis. The sequence goes on from CM061269.1 coordinate 40,081,712, forward strand.
CCTTGTCCAAAAGTGCCTACTCCTTCCACGTGACGGCCGATGGGCAGATGCAGCCTGTCCCTTTCCCCCCTGACGCCCTCATCGGACCCGGCATCCCCCGACACGCGCGGCAGATCAACACCCTGAACCACGGGGAGGTGGTGTGCGCCGTCACCATCAGCAACCCCACGAGACACGTGTACACGGGCGGCAAGGGCTGCGTCAAGGTCTGGGACATCAGCCACCCCGGCAATAAGAGCCCCGTCTCTCAGCTCGACTGTCTGGTGAGTGAGCAGAAACCCGTGCACCAGGGTAATCTCTCCCTGGAGACGCAGTAAGGAAATAGCTCCGGGTCTGGGTTTCATTCCCATTATGAGGAAATGGAAGCCCATTCCGTTTCCTGTGTTAGCTATTTAGCCCCCCCACACCCCTCTCCCTTAAATGTGAAGGTTTCATTTGTTGCTCTTTCAGTGGTTAATCCCATGATGGATTTCTTTAAAAAAAAAAAAAAATTAGAGTCGTTTACAGAAGCTGTCCTTGTTTGAATGTGTATTCAGAAGGAGGTTTCCCATTCAGTGGATGAAAGCTCAGCTAGCCCTGGACTCAGCCCTGCAACCCACTCAACTCTTAATTTCCCTGCAGCCTTTGGATAAATATTGAATAGTAAACATTCGATAACGTGGCATTAAAACCGTTCTGAACAGGGTCTGTGTTTTCAGGGAGGCCTGGGGAGCTGGCTGGGTGGTTATTACCTTACTTTCAGGAAAGGGTTAATAGATCACACTGCAAGAAATCGGGCAGCCTTGAGCAGAACCGGAGTGGTGGGTGCTTTCCCAGGGGCCCAGTGCCCTCTTCTCCCCGAGTGTGAGAACACCAGTGCGCATTTTTCAGGATCCTAGAACGTGCTGGGACATGTTCCGACCCTAAATTGTAACCCCAGGATTTACAGACTGAGTACCACTGGCCTGAGGCCGGCGCACGGCCACCCTACCCTGTGTGGCGTCTGCCTGCACCTTGCCGTGGCAGGGGTGCCGCTCGCTCGCTGCTGCTTGAGTCTGAGGATGGTCGGCGAGTGCTTCCAAAAGGAGAGTGCGGTGTTTCTGAGATTTTTTTTTTTTTTTTGGTAGTTATTGGCTTATTTTTTTAAATGAAATAACTTGAAAATATTTCCACTAATGAAACGTATACTTAAACACAGCCTTACATTCTGTAGTAGTAGAAGTGTTTTGTAACATTCATCACCTTTTTTTGAAATTATGTGCTTCAGGTTTCTCTAATCTCTGAGCGATAGGCTGTGGTCAAAGCATAGTAAAAGATTCAGCCGGATCTATTTGGGTTGAAGGAAAGCAGTTCTTTCTTTCGGGGGGGGGGGGGGGGGGGTGTGTCAGTTTAGGTCCCACCACTCTTTTTAAGATGGGTTGATTTTGATGGAGAGATGCCCTCTTTTCTCAATTTCCTTGGTCTTTGGATTGAGAGACGTAGATGATGACAGCAGCCATGTTCCAGGGAAAGAAGCCCCGTTAAATTCCTAGACTGGGATCCATCTGGCTAACGAAGACATAGTGCCAGCCGTAGGCTCCGTTAAGAGTAAGGAAACCAAACTAGGCAGGGGGCCTACAGTTTCCAAATACTAGTAAATTATGTCTTAACTACTTTTGAAAAGTGGTTTCTTCATAGAGAAGTATGTGTATATGTACCTTACATGTACTGATAATTTCAGTTCTGTCTACTCAGCAGAGAACTGGACGTGAGGTGCAGTCATATCTAAGTGTACAATCCTGTGAGTTCGTTTTGTTTACTCTTTTGAAGGAAACAGCTACAATCAGATCCCGATTTTACAGAACCTTGCTAGCTGGTGTCCGTGAAATACCACTTTTCAAGTAAAAAACCAAGATAGCAGTTAGAGAACATGGCATTGTTGCTGCTTGGTGTAATGCATTGCGGCAATTGAATTATGTTTATTTCACAGAATAGAGATAACTACATCCGTTCCTGCAAATTGCTCCCTGATGGCTGCACTCTGATAGTGGGAGGGGAAGCCAGCACTCTGTCCATTTGGGACCTGGCTGCACCGACCCCACGCATCAAGGCAGAGCTGACGTCCTCGGCCCCCGCCTGCTACGCCCTGGCCATCAGCCCCGACTCCAAGGTCTGCTTCTCCTGCTGCAGTGACGGCAACATCGCCGTGTGGGACCTGCACAACCAGACGCTGGTGAGGTGAGCACAGGTGGCTTTCTGTTGCAGGGTGGGGGGGGGGTCAGAAGGTCTCCTGTCACCCCTGCTTCTCCAGCTGCCCCCCGTCACTCAGCCTACATATTAAGATCCTACTGTGTGCCAGGCTTGAAGCTGGGTATTGGGAGAACAAAGATAGGATTGTGTGGCTTCCCTCGGAGGGCTTACCACCCTGATGCTGCACTCGGTGTCCCCCAGACTTTATATTTAACTCCCTCATGTTCCCATCCCTATTCTTCAGGCACACACAGATAGCAGACTTGTTGAAAAGTTTTCCTGGCTTTTGCCACGTGGCAGCACATCATGGATTGCAGTATGAAGGGTCCTCAGTGCAGGACGGTCCTGGCTTTGGCTAGAACCTGTTCTGTGCCAACAGGAGCCAACTAATAAAGGATAACAAAATCAACACAAAGAACACGAGAAGAGAGTGCACGAATTTCACACACAATGGTTTCCAAGTGTCCATGTTTCTTGATAACTAACTAACTAAGCTCTGTCCAGGGGTTGTTCACCCAGGAATGAGCCCAGCTTCCTAGAACCTGCTCTCCTAACTGTAGCGAGAGCTGAAGTCTGCTACCTTTGTGTCTCCCCTTGGCTCTGGCTGCTCACTCCCTCTACCCAAGTCGGTCTCACCCCAGAGACGTTGCAGAAGTCTTTGAAAATGTAAGCTCTAAGTAAACATCCAAGGCACAGCCAGCATGTCTTTCGCTCTTTCGTTTCACAGTTCATCTTCACTCGGAAACACAGTTTGTCTGTGGTGTGATTTTAGGCTCATGGATTGTTTAGCAGGCCTCCTCCCCATGCTTTTGGGCCTGTGTGCTGGAGAGAAGGGACAGATGGACTGTGGAAGTCATCACAGCAGCTCCCTCCCTCCCAGTGAGTGTCTCTGAGCCAGGCTCTGTCCCCGTGTGTACGTGGTGGTGAGGTGGTTATTTTCTTCGTGGCGCTCACTGGGCAGCTCAGAAGGAGCAAACTGGACTCACTGACAGAGCTGGGGTTGGCAGCTGCTTCAGACTCTCACCCCAGCAAGTGTCCATGCTTTTTTCTCTTTTCTTTTTTTAAACTTAGGAACAGCACTTTCACAGTTTCAGTTCTCAGTGCTTTTCCCCATCATGCCTGCACTGCTCTTCCCTGATTTTCTAGACGAGGAGCCTGAGGCACAGAGAGGCTGCATTGGCCTGCCGGGGTCACACAGCTGGGTGTGACGGAGCTGGATCGGGGTCCAGACATTCTGTTCTTCTGTCTGCGCTCTGAACCCCTGCCCTGTGGCAGCCCCCGGACGTGCATACCTGTCGGATATGATGGGGTGGTGCTCATGAATCTCTTCCTCAGTTTGGACGGGCCACATGTGGATAGCAGCTACTCTGCGACAGGGTGGTACACTCTGCTGAACATCTCTGTGTCTACTGTGACCTGGCCCATTCCGAACAGTCCTAGGGCCTGCTTGGCGGAGCCTGGGAGTAGTGCAGAGATGTGTGGACAGAGGGGCGGAGGAGCACCCACCAATCGCTGTAAGTCAGCAAAGACATCATGTAGTCAAGGAGTGAGCATTTCATGAGTTCTGGCCCTAAAAAGAAGTCAGAGGCTGAGATGGCGCGGGAGGTCACTGGGATTCAGAGCGTTCGGAGGGAAGACAAGCAGCACTTGCAGCAGGTCTGTCTGCTCGGGGTCTGTGTGACCCTGGGGAAGCCGGAGGCACACGGTGCATGAGGGGCTGGTGCACGGTGAGAGTTTGGGAGAACTGGGGTGTATGGGTAGAGGACTGAGGCAGAAGTTCAGAATGGCTTGGGGAGGAAAGATTTTTGAAGTGATGGTTCACATTTTGTCTCAGAATTCAGGGCAACAGTGGTGCTTTTTCCTTCTCTCACATGCTCACTGAAGTCCAAGCTCAGCTTGAAAGTGTGGAGATCTGTGGGAATAACAGGGTGAGAGGAAGGACAGGCATAGACACTTTCCTTTTGGTGTTGAAATTCCCAAACAGCTCTCTAATGGGGTCTGCCTGTGACCATAGTGAGTGGGCCTCTGGACATCTCTCACCTGTTCTGGTCACTCTTCTGTCAGCTTCCTCCTGGCATGCAGAACCAGGTCCAGGTCCCCAGACCGCCAGCCCTGCAGTGGCTGACGTTGACCCCCTCCCTCAGCAGGCCCACCTGTTGCCTGGCAGAGAATCTGTGCTCAGCAGATCCCTGTGGGTGGGTTGGTCTTGGTGTTGCTTTGTGACTGAAGGTTTCCCTGTAAGGGAACAACCTTGTGCTCGGTCCTGCTGGGGTGCCATGGGTTGGCCTCAGCAACAGCTTTGTCTCTGCTCAGCACCTTCGATTCAGGAGGTGGGCACAGCCTTTGTCTCGGGGAGTCCAGATTTCGAATGCAGGGCTCCTTCTAACACAGGAAGCAAGGGCGAGGACTGTGAGCTCGTGCCGTGTGGGCTCGGAGGGCACGCTGTGCTGATCAGTCATGGAGACGTGAGCGCTCCTGGACCCCGAGCTTGTAGGTGGTGATGCCGGCCTGAGGAGTAAGGCTGGGCCTTCATTTCTCTTCACGGAATATGTTTGGGATTTTATGTGTTTCTCTTTTTTTTCCTTTTAACACTTAAACACTTTTCCAGACCTGGGAGAAATTTCACCTTCCGTACGGATTTGTAAGAGCAGCTTTAAGAGCGTATTTAACTTCTCCTGTGTAGTGACCTAAAACAGCATTCCATTTCTTTAGCACTTGGATCGTGAAAAAGGAAAAGCCAGCCTGCAGGTGCGCTGTCTCCTCCTGGGGAAGCCGGTTTGATCTTGCGCATCAGCAGACACTGAAGAGATGACACACACCCCGCGTCCAAAACCAACACCACGACGGTGTTTACCTTGCGCTCTGGCAGGAAGTCATTATTCAGTCTGGTTTGTTTTATCAGGCAGTTCCAGGGCCACACCGACGGGGCCAGCTGTATTGACATTTCTAACGATGGCACCAAGCTCTGGACGGGCGGCCTGGACAACACGGTCAGATCCTGGGACCTGCGCGAAGGGCGGCAGCTGCAGCAGCACGACTTCACCTCCCAGGTGCCTGACTTCTCCCGCCCGGGTCCGAGGGGTGGTGTGCGTGTGTGCGTGCGTGCTCGTGGTGTGCACCCCCTCCCTTCACACCCAGGAGGATAGCGGTTCAAAGGCCAGGCTTAGATTTGAGATACTGAGCTGTTTTGTTCTGTTTTTTTTTTTTAACCACAGACAGACAAACAAAAAAGCCTTGAAACACTTAGAGTGGTGTCTGACCCCTGCAGGCTAGCCCTGTCAGCTGTCACGCTCATCTATGAGCTGGTTCACGGAATCCGTGCCGTCAGGAGTACGCAGTGTTCCCCCAGTGTTGTCGGTCTGCTCTGCCCCTCTCCCCCTCACGTGGGGTGGAGACCATTCTTTGATTCACGTATAAGCAGCCTGAGACACAGGCAGGCATGCCACAGGGCGTCGAGGAGAAGCACAGCAGCTCTGAAAGTTAATTCATTTTTCTTGTATCAGGGAACATAAAAAAATGCTGCAGCATCTCAGAGGATGCCCATTTTATTGCTCATCCTTCAGAAAATGGACTCATGGCTGACTACATTTATGGAGTTTTAAAATGATATAAACCTCTCAACTTTGATTGTGGATTGTGAGGATTGTTTGGATGACAGGCGTCTGAGTCTGGGCGTGTTTGGGGAACGACTGCCCTTTTAAAGGTGCTTTCTGATGCCAGAATGTTCTTTTCACCACGACTTGTTTACTTATTTTTTTGTAATAAAAATAATTCCACTCAGAAAAATAGGACAAAAACGGGAAACAACTGTACATATGATTAAATTTTGTGTCCCTGTTAAAATTTTGTTGAGTTTCTTACAGTCTTCCCTGTTTTAGCTCTTTTCACGGTATGTGTAGAATACTGTTTTTGGTATGCCTTTTCTTGTAAAACTTCTTATGGAAATTTTCAAATATATATAAGGGTGCAGAGAATGTTCGTGCATATATGAGAGTACAGAGGATTGTACAATAAACCCCACAGGCCCCTCACCCAGCTTTAGCAGTGACACATGACCGGTCTTGTCCATTCTGTCATTCCTGCCCCCAGACACTAGATTATTTTATAGTAAGTCCCAGACATTGTCATTTTAGCCATAAATATTTCAGTTAGTATCTATGAAAGACAAGAATCCCTTTAAACAACACACATGAATATCATTATTATTAAGAATAATTTCTTGCCCTGGCCAGCTTGGCTCAGCGGTTAGAGCATCGGCCTGTGGACCAAAGGGTCATCATGGGTTTGATTCTGGTCAAGGGAATGTACCTGGGTTGCAAGTTCGATCCCCAGTCCCAGTCAGAGTCCTGCAGGAGGCAACCAATCAATGTGTCTCTCTCACATCAATGTTTCTCTCCCTCCCTCCCTCCCTTCTACTCTATCTAAAAAATCAATGGCAAAATATCCTCAAGTGAGGATTAACCAGAAGAAAAGAATAATTTCTTAGTTTCATCACTTATAAGTGTTCCCGTTTTTCCAGTTGTCACATAAAGGTTTTGTTGTTGTTGTTCAGATAGAGTGGGAGAGAGAGAGAGAGAGAGAGAGAGAGAAACATCGACGTGAAAGAGACACATCGAGTGGCTGCCTCCCGCACGACCCAACCAGGGCCGGGGACAAATTGCAACCGAGGTACGTGCCCTTAGCTGGAACCGAACCCGGGTCTCTCTGGACCGCAGGCCGACGCTCTAACCGCTGAGCCACACCGGCCAGGGCTCACATAAAGATTTTTAACACTTGGCTCATCTGGGTTGAGTCGCTTGTCCTGTAGACTTGACCACAGTCTGGGGTTTGGTGATTCCATCCTCCTGTTCTTGTTATTTTTCCCCTTTCTTGTTGCCTTTTTCTTTCCTCAGTTTACTAGGCAAAGTCATCAGTGAGCCTGTTCTGCTTCTTGTAGATCTTCTCCCTGGGCTACTGCCCAACCGGGGAGTGGCTGGCCGTGGGCATGGAGAGCAGCAACGTGGAGGTGCTGCATGTGAACAAGCCCGACAAGTACCAGCTGCACCTGCACGAGAGCTGTGTGCTGTCCCTCAAGTTTGCTTATTGTGGTGAGTTCAGCTGGAGGGAAACCCAAGGACATTGATGGCCTCAGTGGAAAGACTTCTGAAAAAATACAGTCGAGATCGTGTCTGGAAAAATTGTTCTCTGAGCTGCTGGATGCAATAATTGCACTGTCTTAATATGTCCCTCAGAGCACAGTGATGTCTGTTTTCCTCATTTGAGAAAAGTCAGCAGGCGATGAAATTGCCTCATACAAGGTTTTAACACATTTGTTTTTGATGGGGAGAGTCGGGTGGGGTGCAATTAGTTGCAACCCTGAAGAGGGGAGGATGGAGATTTATTGAAGGTGGGGGCGGGCAGGAGCAGCAGAGCCGTTAGGGACTGACCAGGGTGAGGCACCCATCCTGGAGTGTTGAGCTGAGCCGGACGGTGCCACTGCCGTGAGGATAAAGAGGGAAGGGGCCGCAGGGACTCGAACGTTTGTTCACGAGGTTCAGGCTGCTGTGTGAGCAGCTGTGACTGTCCGCTGCCCACCCTGCGCCATGTGTCCTGTCTGGCTTGTCATCTGACCCTTCCTAGTCCCATTTGGTTGTGGGGAGACTAACAAGGAGAACAATGTCACTGATCCCCTGTTTGAGGACCCGCTGTGTGCTGTGTGTGATGTTACTTGTGGTGGCTCGGGGCTGAGGTGTGGTCCCTGCCGCTGCTTTCATTGAACCCGAGATCACAGGTGGTTCCCAGCAGAGCCCGCTTTCAGACCTGCTCTCTGCTCGTGGAAGAGCCCAGCCCTTGGACAAGATCGTTCTGATTAAAAATGCTGAGTTTGATGAAGTCCACGGAGCTAATAGAATAGTAGGGGTTTTGTCTTGTTAAACTGCATCTTCTTTTGGTAATTCTAGGTAAATGGTTTGTGAGTACTGGAAAAGATAACCTCCTCAATGCTTGGCGGACCCCCTATGGAGCGAGTATATTCCAGGTAAGTCAGTGTTCGTACGGGAACAACAGTGTGATCACGGCGTTCCAGGGACAGCCGAAGGGAAGGTGCCTTGGAGGGAGCAAGCCCCTGAGTATCTCGGTCCCACATCAACATGCCCCCAATTTTTTCTCTTCCAGTCCAAAGAGTCCTCGTCTGTGCTCAGCTGTGACATCTCTGTGGATGATAAGTACATAGTCACTGGCTCAGGGGACAAGAAGGCCACCGTCTACGAAGTCATCTACTGAAAACATGATGTGATTTAATGTTCATAGTTGAATTGGGCCAAAATGTTTTGAATTTGTAGAAATAGAAAAGTTGTAACTTTAAAAAACAAGAAAACCTGTTTTTAAACCTTGACACAAAACGACTTTGAGTCTACAGAGAGGAGGCGACGAGTCCATCGAGAAGGTCACCTACCTACTAGACCACGGCGCACCGAGGCAGGTGGACGGGGCCGAGGGCTGCAGGCCCGAGAGCAGAGCCCGCTGGCCTGCGGAGCCGTGCTTCCTCTGTGCCACCTGCACAGATCACCTTCCGTTCCTCGCGGCTCCCTCACGTTCCGTCCTTGGTAGCGCAGTGGTGTCTCCAATGAACTTGTTTCCTGGTTTTGCATCTTGTGAAATGTTTTTTTGTATTTTTGTTGAAGGTTAAACATTTGTATAAATTGTAAATATATTTGGTTTATTACAGTAAAGGCTTTAGTACCAATAAGTGGTTTTCCTTTCCCTTTTCTATTGTTTTCATCGATGCTTTGGGATCCTCGATGTGGGTTTATGAGCAAAGTCCAGTGAGGAAGTTTTAAAACGCACTTCTGGTTTTGTGACTGTGTTTGGCCAGGGCTCCCACTGCACGACAGCCTAACCAACACTTCGAGTCCCTGGAAACGCAAGGCTAGGAGTTGTGAGTACATCGGAGTTATATTAATCACAGTTTTATTTGGAAAGCTAAAGTACCTTGGTCAAAATTCATTCTTTTGTTAGGGTACTCTTGTAATTCGAGGTCACAGGTGAAAGCCCTGCTATTTCTTAGTGATTCACTGGGAAACAATATTCTTTCCTCCGGGAAGGCTCAGCCTGTTTGGATCTGTGTTCTCCCCCTTCACAAGCTTCACGGGTCACGAAGTGGAGGTGACTTGGGCGTCGTGTTGAGACGGATGATGTTCACAAAGCCGTAGAGTTTATTAACCTGTGAAAGAAAGGTGGGCTGTCAGCTGGCTTTGTCTCCATTAATACTTACTTGATCCATTATATTAATTTACTGTACTTAAGCCAGCCACACCCAGCACTTAGCCTCGTTCTCCTCATTAAGGCTCCCTGCAGCCCCAGCCGTTGGCTCCGTCATTAGTCTGGTCTTGTCTTTGAGGACAAGCTTTTACTAATTTGATTAGATGAAATCTAACCCTGGGCTTTTAATAAGTTTCCCTCTGAAAAGACTGCAGGACTCATGCTCTATATACCTATTGTTGACGGTTATATTTTAGAAAATAATGAGGAATAATTGTGAGCCAAGTTTCCTAGCTGTTTAAAAATAACATCTTAGGAATTTTTCATGTTCTTGTTTTCTTATGATCCAGTGAGTAGTTGGCAGTTTGTCTTAATATTTTTTCATTTATTATCCAGACCTTATTTTTTATACATTAGCTTTTTGCCAAAATAATACTTGTTTATGTACAGAGTTTGTTAAATATTTTCTCTTCTCATTAAGCGAATGGCAAAGCCCTAATTACTGAAGCCGGTTTCCCTCATCCTTTCCCTGGATAATGAAGCGGGTTTCTGTGCGACAGGCTCTGGGGGCTTATTGACACAGTGTTGACCTTCTCTGTTCCTTCCCGGCCTCACTTCCCCCTTCCGTAATAGTAGGATAGAGGTTAAGCTACTGAAACAGACCCCACTGTACAGTGGCTTAGAGACCACAGAGGTTTGTGTCTCCCAGGAAGACCCAGGCCAGCAGCAGCTCTGTGCCCCCAAGGTTGTTCATTGTCCCCACTTCCAGCAGCAGTGGGGACGATGGAAGTTCAGGGACTAGGAATTGGTTCACCCCTCCCATTCCCAGTCGATTGGCAGGGACTCAGGCCCTCCCCAGACTGGGAAATGTGGTCTCTGGCTGGGTGGCCGTGTGCCTGTGACGAGGGGGACACATTTGAAAGGACTCTGAGTTAAATAGTCCCATTGTTGTTGTTGTGCCTGGTCTCCCTCATGCTTTATATGTTCCCAAGCTTCTGATGTTCTGCCTCTGCTGGGGTTTTCTGAGGGGCTAGGTCTAGACCATATCAACTCAAGGATTTGCTGTGGGATGAGACCCTAGTTTGGTCCTGGAAGAGGCATTCTAGAGCTAGTCCCTCTGCTCGGGGGGTTTGGAGTCTCGGAGAATTGCCTGGACAGTTGTTTGCCCACTCATTAAATGAGAACGCTAAAACTCATGCCTGCTTTTCGGATCAGACGTGGGTGTGTGAGGCAGGATTGTGATTGGAGGGCATGCGTGGGAGATTTCTTCTTAAGCTGTGCATTTAGGAAGTAACTGAATTACCACTCCTCTCCCCCAAGAGGTGGGAATCATGGTTATGGAAACCCAGGTAAGCCAAATGTTTGTACAGCTCCTGCCTTGAATACAGATTACAAAATACTGTTCAATAAATTCAGATTCAGCTAGACATTGATCACCAGTATGTGCCAAGAGCAATCCTAGGCAGTTTCACTTATAAAAATGTGAGATGATTGTCATTATCCCTAATTAAGTAAGCAAGGCTCAGGGAGACTGTCCCGAGGGCCTCAGGAGGTGGAACCAGGTGCAGGTGTACCACGAGTCTGTCTGTGTGCTTTCAAATCTCAGAGTGGGTTGTGATTTTTCCTAGCTTTCCAAAGCCCCTCTTCACGTCACCTGAAACATTTACAACTTCCACAGTTCCCGTAGGTACCAGTCTGGTGCAACAGTGTAAGTGCAGATAGGTTTGTGTTCACTAATTTATAACTTAATTTATGCAAATAATTATTTCCTCCATTCTTTGTAATATATTTCTCTTCCATATGTTTAATTTTTTTGTTCACTCAGTCTTTACTTATACCTTGAAAGCAAGTTTCTGCCCATGTAGCTCTTCCATGGAATTGAAGCTCATTGGGTAAACATTGAAGTTCTAGTATTATAAGTTTTGTGATAACCTTTTTCATAACTAGAAGTTTCTGCCACTTATAATGAGGAGAAAATATTTCATCAATATGATCATTAACCTTTATTAACTTTCTGTTATTTACCAGGTGAGAGGGAAGTGTTTGACAAATTATAATAACCCTCACAATGGCTGAGAGATGGGATTTTTGATGGGTTATTTATTGTAAGATTTCCTGACCAGGAGGCAGCAGCTGTCTCCAAGGCTGTGGAGTGTTCATACAGGGGTTTTAAAAATACCACTTTTGCTAATGGTGCACTGAGGTGGTGACTTTCCCAAAAGTTGTCCAACAAATCAGAGTCAGGGATCCAGTTCTTCATTTCAGCATACTGTTTAATTCCATCAAGAGATGGCCGCCCTGTCGCCAGCTTGAGCCTGAGTGATGACATTTCAAACCCTCCCCTCCGCTGTAGGTTCGTGGGTTGTTACTGCTCCAGGATGTCTGCTCTTCACTCTCGCCCAGCAATGAAATTGTCAGATCACCAGCTTCAGGCTCCCCTGAGCAACATGAAGCTCGGAGTTAAGGGTCATGACCAGGGCAACTTGCTCGCCGGACCTCTCACACTTCAACAGTTCAGTGATTTTAATTGGGTTCATGTTTCTAGAGAAGTTTTTCTCAAACCTTTCGTCTGCATCCAAATCACCAGGAGGACTAGTTAAAATTCGGATTTCTGTGCCTCAGAGTTTTGACTCAGTAGGTCAGGGTGGGAGCTGAGAATTGGCACTTCTCAAAGTTCCCAGGTGATCCTGAGGGTCCTGGTCTGGGGATCAACGAGAACTGGTCATCTGGAGCAGTGGTCCTGACCATAGAGCTATTCAGAAAGTATTTGAGTATATTCATATCCTCTTAAGACTAGAACCCTACCATAGTTTGGCCTTTAGGGCTGAGGATTAAAAGTGCAATGACAATGAAGCGCAAGGCACACTGTTTTGAAGTTGCTGTTCTTGCATTAGGCTGTTCCCAAAACTAACTTTTTTTTCTTCTTAATTTTTCGGGGTAACATTGGTTAACATTATGTAAGTTTCAGGTGTACAATTTTATTATACGTCATCTGTATATTGAATTGTGTGCTCATCACCCAACATCTAGTCTCCTCTAGTCTCCTTCTGTCACTGTATATTTGACCCCCTTTACCCTCTTCATCCTGCTCGCCCTTCTTTCCCTCTAGTAACCGCCATTCTGTGTGTGTCTTTTTGTTGCTTTTTGTTTTATATTTCACATGAGTGAAATCATATGGTTCTTGTCCCCAAAACCAACTTTTGTGAAGCTGAATATTATAATAGGTCTAAACCAAAATTGAGTTTTAAAAAATGTTGCTTTTCAACTTAGCCATGACTCAAGGTGAATTATGGGAGTCTCCTACAGCTTGGAAAACCTCCTGAAATGACCTAATGTGGGGGAAGCCTCGGAAATGGACATGGTGCTTAATTGGAGTGACGATGCATAATTAAAAGTTAGAAGTCATTCTTTGAAAAATCGAAATGCTTACGGTGTGTAGAACAATAAGCTGCTGACTTTCGCAGAATGTTTTTGTTCAAATTATCACATAGGATTCAATCAGCCGGCACTTACAGAGGATGTGACCTCACTCAGCACGTGGCAAGGTGGCCACAGGGCGGGTGACTAAGGTGAAATTGTTCCAGTGAGGGGGACTGGGGAGGAATCTGCTGATAGCAGTGGAAGGATGTGGGTGAGGCGGTGCCTGGAGGAAACCGACAGTGAGGGATGGGCTGCTGCCCCCAGCGGTCTTGGATGTGAATGACTGGCTTGACGTGAGCTGGCCAGGACAGCCAGTGATGCCATTCCAGCAAGTGGCTGGAAGAACTGTTGTGTGCCAGGCACTGGGCCAAGGGCTTCCAGATGTTCTCTCCTGATACATATTTTTTTATTCCATAAAAATATCATGCACCTCTGATTCTCAATTTGGAAAATACAACAAGGTACAAAGAAGAAAATTAAAACCCACCATTGTACCACCTAGGAAAAAAAAATATTTTTATGCCAATTATGTGAAATATAACACAGATGACTAATAATAGCGAGCATTTGTTGGGTGTTAGCGTGTGCCAAGGACAGGTGAGCTCTTTGTGTTACCTCACTGAATCTTCATTAGAGGCCGATGAGGTGGTTACTGGTTTCATACTCATTTAACAGGCGAGGAAAGTAAGGCACACAAAGATTAACCTGGGTGGTCACCTCCAAAGGCCATTGTCTTAATTCTACTGTTCGACCTTGTCCACATGGTTTTAGAACCTGCTTCTCACTTCCTTTTTCTGCCCCTTTTTCGGCTTGAGGTGTAATTGACACAAAATTCTAAGGTATTTAAAGTACATGGCACATGATGATTTCACGTACACATTGTGAAAGGATTCCCTCCACAGAATTAACACATTTGTCACCTCACACATTTACCTTTTTTTGGTGACAACACAAGTTCTACTTTCAGCAAATTTCAGTTAAACAAAATAGTATTAGCCTCAGACCTTATTCATCTTATAACCGTAAGTGTGTACCCTTTTCCAGTGTCTCCCTCTCTTCCCTATCCCCCAGCCCTGGCAATCATTCTTTTTCTACTGTTTCTGAGTTCGACATTTATTTTATTTTATTTTTTTCTTTATTGATTTTAGAGAGAGGAAGGGAGAGAGAGAGAGAAACATCGATGAGAGGCAACATCGATTGGCCATCTCCTGCATGCCCCCCAATGGGGTTTGGGCCCAGCGACCTCTTGGTGCATGGGTCGATGCTCAACCACTGAGCCACACCAGCTGGGCTGAGTTCAACATTTAAAAATTTTAATTCCACATATAAGTGCTATCATGTGGTAGTCTTTCTTTGTCTGGCAGATACCACCTAGTATAATGTCCTCCAAGTTTTTCCATGTTGTTACCAGTGGCAGGATTTCCTTCTTTTTAAAGGCTGAATAATATTTGTGTGTGTGTGTGTGTGTGTGTGCGTGTGACATTTTCTTTATCCATTCATCCATTGATAGAAACTTAGGTTGTTTTCATACCTTGGCTATTGTGAATAATGCTGCAATGAAAGTGGGAGTGCGAATATTTCTTTGAGATAATGATTTTGTTTCCTTTGAATATATACCCAGAAGTGGGATTGCTGGATCAAATTATGTATCACTGAAGGAAGATGCCACAAAGCATGAAAAACAAAACAAAAACCCCAATCTTCTTCATCCTAATATTTCTATTTTTGATGTATTTTTATCTTTTGATGTATTTGCCTCTTTCTGTGTGCATTCATATGTATTCTGCTCCTCACCTTAAGCTATCACAAGTCCTTTCCCCCATATTCTGCACAATCTTCAGTTCTTTTTCTGGCCATCAAATGATACATCACCATTTATTAGTCGACTTCTGCAATGTTGCCTGGCTATTTTTACCACATTTTAACTCCAACAACTAATACTGCATTAAGAATCTTCAAATATAGAACTGTTTCTTCTTTTGAACTGTTCCCTTGGAATGATCTCAAGAATGGAACTGCTAGATCATCGGGTGTGAATGCATTATAAGCCTGTTTTTCATTTCTGTAGTTGGCTTTCTTGTTTGTTTAAAAGTAAAATCTCTTCCCTCCACCCAACACCAGCATCTCCGTCAAGAGTTTTATTTTTATCAAGCATTTCGGGTGTAGTATTTTTTGGGAATCCTTTATAAACGGCAAAATTAAAGGAAGAAATACAGCTTCCCTTTCCATAATACAAAGCATCGGAACTCCAGTGCGGTCTCTGAGCTGAAACCCACGCCCTTCTGGTTTTCTTCCTGATCCTGCATGAAGTGACCCGTGTCCGACGTCTGCATAAGAGACAGTCGATGGGAAAGACAAAGCTCTTGTTCTTTGGGTGAGTGATTCATTGGTTGATTGCCTAGTGTTTCCCACTTGGGAGCAAATTCCTTCTGTGATTTCCAGAGCTTGAAGAGACATTAGTTTGCTTTTCAATTTACATGGCCATTCTCCCGGATCCAGCGCTCAGCGCCCTGCGACGGTAATAGCCCCGATACAGAACTTCACATTTGGAATGGAAGGCGCAGCCATTCTTAATAGTTTAGCTTAATGGCCACTCTTTTCTTTCCCCTATGGTTTCTTGTATATTAGCATTTTTTTTTTTTAAAAGCAGACTGCCATTTTAGTCCCACCACATTCCCCATTGAACCTACCCTCTGCAGTGAAAATCCTTTTAAAAACAACTGTAGTCCGTTGGAAAGAAAGCCACTCAGGATGAGAAAACATTGATCTCTGAGGGGGGAAAAGGACCCAGTGAGCCCTTGTCTGGAACGTCCCTTTTAACCCTCTAAGAACAGTAAGTGTGATGTATAAGAGAATGCATAAGCAGGTGGTCTGAGCTTCCGGGATAGCTGTGTAGAGCAGCGAGTTTGGGGAGTTGAGGATGGCAGTTTTTAAGGTCCATGGCAGACCATCACCACCTGTATATTTGTTTTACTTGAATGACTTTTGAATTAAAAACATATTAAAAAAAAAAAACCTTGTGAAGTTTTAGGTCACTTCCAATGTCATTTCTTCCTTACACCCTCTCAGCGAATCCCAGGACTCGTGGCCTGGCGGTCTCTCCCCTGCAGTGCCGCCTTCTGAGATCAGCAGAGGAAGAGCTCCTGCTCTCAGCAATTGGGGGGCGGCATCCCTGATTCCGTTACTAGGGAAACCGGTTTCAGATGGGTGCAAAGAAGGTAAAAGGTTCAAACATCTTATTTGAAATAATGAAATAAGAACGCAACCCATAACTCCCTTCTCCCCTCACCTATCTAATGCCAATTTCCATGGTAACAGGATCAGAAAGGCCGCTGACAGCCAGCAACTGACAGTAAACTCAACCGTCGCTCTAGGTGGCAGGCATCCTTTTGATATCTGCAAATGCCAATTTGTACAATCCTGTGACATATCGTTGGGCTGGAAAGGCTCTCTTATTTGAAGAGTGAAGAAAACAGAATCTACCCAGCCGAGATGTCTGTCCTTCTACATTTGATTAAACAAATGATCATTCAGGAATGGGGTCCAGTTTGTTATTGTTGCTTTCCATGATAGACACTTTGTCAATGTGCAAACCTCCTTGTCTGTCGTATTTGTCTTTCTAGTTTCTGGGCTAATACTTAGCAGCACGACAACCATCTCTCGTGGGCTGTAATTTATTGTATTGTGACGCTCAGAATATGCAGACTTTCCGTACCTTTACTATATAGAGTCTAAATGTTAGTGTTGTTTTTAATCTCCGCAGGAATGCCTAAATAGTTGGTCACATTGTCTACAGATTTATATCCATTTTAGATGTTTTGCCTTCTAGAAGACATGGACTCTCAGGACGAAATAGCTGGAAATCTTAACCTTCACAGCTAAATCATTGAAAAGCTCTAGGTAGTCCCTGGCCGCTGTGGAGCGAATCCCCCACAGGTAAGCAGGATACTGTTAAGAAACGCCTCGTCACAGCCATCATTCGACTGAACATTTCAATACGGGATGAACGTGGAAAAACTAGTTGCAGAAGGGACTATAAAAAGGAGCAGAGGCTTTAAAGGGATGTCAACCCTCACTGTTGCTATGTAGAGATGCTAGCTCATTCATTTTATGATTTTTGTCTTTCTAGTCAGCTGTTGTTGAAATGAAAATATAATTCAGCATGCCATCTACTCTGAGCTCCTCTATTAACATTGGACCTAAATTATTTATATGAAATAGACTAGACATTTAAGTTTTAAACCTCAATTGATTATTTGCACATAGTAAATACCAATTGCTACCTATTAATGGTGGTAGGAATATATTAACTCTTAAATTTTTTAGCACAAACCTACTTCTCTGATCAAACACATCGGTGGAACAGCACCTGTGTGTGATGAGTTCAGCCCGAGTCCACTGCCCGTGTCAGCCACGCTCCTCTCAGCGTCCACAGCCAAGGGGCACCTTCCATCAGTCACAACCGAACGCATTTTCTAAGGGTGATGTGAGGAAGAGTTGGTTGATTGAATGACTCAATAAGTGCTGAAATGGATTTTGGTACTGGCCTTTATCCCCCCTCATGGCAGCGGAGAAATAAGATAAATCACCAGTTAGATGATATTATCATAAGCTAAAAAACATTAAACCCACCACTTTCTTTTCTCTCCTCTCTCTCCTGAAACTGACTGAAATGGGCGGGGCTGATGTTCCACCCGGGCGTCCCTAAAACCCTGCACGTGTGATTTCTTTGAGTTAAGCTGGGAGATACAGAAACGTGCATAAATAAGCTTTGATTTGACTTGAACAGGAATTTCACTGCAGGTAGCGTGTGGCTCCTTCTGTTGGTAATGGACCGATGTTAAAAAGCGTTGGTCACATGATCGCACTACTGTGGAATCTAAAGAACGAACAAAACAGATCCGGAGACATGGGGGCAGGGAACAGACTGACAAACCTCAGAGGGAAGGGGATGGAGGGGGAAGAGATAAACCAAACAACTTCTATGCATGTATGTGCAACCAGTGGACACAGACAACAGGGTGGTGAAGGCAGGATGGTGGCGGGAGTGAGGAGGGGAGGGGTCAGTGGGGGAAAAAAAGGAGAGACATCTGTAATACTTTCAACAATAAAGACAATTTTTTTTAAAAAAGCCTTGCCTTGCGTAATTGCGAGAACTTTCGGAACAGCTTCCAGGCATCGTCACAGGCGTATCCGTGACTGTCCTGTGAGAAGGGGACATTTTCCCTCCCAGTATTTCCATAGGCTATTTCACAAGATTCGCTTGTCATCGTTGTCTGTATTCTGAGTCACTCTGTCTTCTGGCTAGTTCAATTTTAGGAATTACAAGTCTGTAATTTGCCAGTAATTGAAATGTTCTAAGTCATCTGGATCAACATTTCAATGATTCTAGAATGTGAGGGAAATCATAGAAGAAATAAATGCTCATCAAATAAAATGAAAGTTGATAAAAACATTAGAGCAAACCCTGGAGTCAGTACTGAATTACACTTTATTTTTTGAACTTTAAATAGAAAATAACCACCCTGACATGTAGTCGTGTGTAAGCAATACTGCCTGGTGCACTTTTTATTGAATCATAACGTTACTGTAACCATCAGTAGAATCCCAGAGCAAATGCTTGTCTTCATCGCACTCCATAAACAAGGCAAAGGAAACCAGCTTTTTCCCCAGCCTGAACAGAAAATCTTTTTTCCATCCAGGACTCTGTGGAAGCCTTTGCTACCTAAAAGCCCGAGACTTGACTTTTTGAAATGCAACCTTTGAAAGGTTAGAGGTGACTATAAAGATAAGGGCAGGCCCCAAATACCAAATTTGTTCAGTCTGACAAAACAGGCAATTATGTGCTTTCGAAATAGGTGAAAGGTAAAAGGATACGTCAGTTGTATGACAAGCTATTACTTCATTTAACAAACATTTACTGTGCGCCGGGAACTCTGGTAGGTGCTAGTTGAGAGATATAATAGTAATCGCTGTGGTTAACATTTATTTAGCACGGACTCTCTGTCAGGTACTTTACTTGCCATATTTCATTTAAAAAACAGTAAGACTTAGTTTCTGCCCTGAAGGACTTGAGTCCAGGGGCAGGACTAGGGTGCTGTGAGGGAGACAATACTTGAGCTCTAACTTTAAGGTGATGACAAAAAATGGTACCACCACTCTGAAAGACAGTTTGGCAGCTTCTTGCAGAACTCGCCATGCCATCCAGCAAACATGTTCTTTGGTGTCTACACAAAGCAGTAAAAAACGCGTCCACATAAAAACCTGCACAAGGATGTTTATAGCTGCTCTATTCATCATTATTCAATCGTCCTTCAGTAGGTGAGTGGATATGATAGTTAATTTTATGGGACTACATGACTGGGGCCCAGGGTGCCCAGTTATTTGGTTGAACGTTGTTCTGGGGGTGTGTACGAGGGTGTTTCTGGAGAAGATTAACATGTGACTAGGTAGACTGAGTAAAGCAGATCCTCTTCCCCACTGAGGTGGGCCTCATTCACCCGTGGAGGCCTAAAGAGAACAAGAAGACTGAGTCAGAGAGGTTTCACTCTTCCTGCCTGTCTTCCAACCAGAAAGTCTTCTGCTGCCTTCTGACTAGGACTTGGGCTGAAACCATACCATCAGATCCTCTGGGTCTCCACCTTGCTGACTATGGGCCTTGGGACTTCTCCGCCTCCACAGCCACATATGAAACAATTCTTCACAGTAAATATCTACCCCCACCTCTTTCTCTTTCTGTGTGTATGATGTAATACATTAAGTATTACTATATAATATATACAGGGGTTAGCAAAGTAGGTTTACAGTTCATATGGAAAATAATACAATAATAACACAAGAATAAACTGTTTTGTGTACTTACAACTGTAAGCCTACTTTTGCCTATTCATGTATATATATTATATCATCTATCTGTCTGTCTGTCTGTCTGTCTATCTATCTAATCGATTGGTTCTTTTCCCCCAGAGACCCTATATTAAAACAGTGGATAAGTAAGATGTGACACATCCAGACACAGCAATATTATTCAGCACTAAAAAGAAATGAACTTCCAAGTCATGGAAAGGCATGGAGGAACCTTAAATGCGTATCACTAAGTCAAAGAAGCCAATCTGAAAAGCTACACACTGTATGATTTCAACCATGTAACATATGAACCAGGTAGGGCTTATAGCATTAAACCTACTTTTAAATATTAGCAAGCCCTGTTTAATATTATTTCAGATGGTGAAGAGATGTGAATCTACATACGTATGTATGAACTAAAATATTAATACGTTCTCCCCATGCCCCCAGTGGAGCGTCTCTCACACACGGGCACGTGTCCCATCAGTTCACAAGGTGCCTCGAGGACTGGCAGGGGCAGTGGGGAGGGAGGGGCAGTGACATGTGTCCTAGTAGCAAATTGTGCTGTGCTGCGGGTTCCGTACACGGGTGAAGTCGATTTCTGGACTGAACATTTCCAGCAGTGGAGTTGGAGGTTGAAAACAATACTGGTGATGCAAGCACAAGCAACCCAAAATGGCAATGCTGACACTTTCTACTTGGAATATTGGGAACTCCTCATCCGCCAAATTATTAGGATAAAAAAAGAGAGAGAGAGAGATTTTTTTTTTTAGATCTAACAAGAAGCTTGTCCAGAAGAAAAACTCAAAATTATCAAGGAGACTGTTTGAAAAAAGGGGTTAACCTAATGTGTTGGATCCTTTTGTTAAATGTTAGAGGTAGATGAGGGTTCTTCGTCTCCTCCCCCACCACCTCACTACCAGACAGGGGAACTGAGCATTATTATAATGGCCCCTGCGGATTATTCTTCCCCGTGGCCATACTTTGCAATGTGAGCTTACGCTAGTCCTGTAGAGTCAGGGTGTATTTCTCTGCCCCCTTGAATTTGAGCTGGCCTTGTGACTCCCTTTGATCAACAGCACACAGGGAAGTGACTTCAGCTAGTTTTTCCAGAGGTCCTTTAGCTTCTACTCTCACAAGCCTGAGATCGTGCGTGAAGAATTAGGGATGAATGCGCGTGTGTAGGACAACTGGGGGCTGAGAGCCAGCAGCACCAGCCAGACACGTGATGGAAGACATCCCCAGTCAAACCATCAGACGATCACACCTGCACAAGGCCAGCAGAGCCATGACCAGACTTCCAACAAACAGAATTGTGAAAATTAATAAATCATTGCTTCAAGCCTCTAAGTCCGGGGTGGTTGGTCACTCAGCAACAGGTCACTGACACAGTTGGTCTATTAAAAATGGAAGCTGGTCTCAGAATGCACCAACTTTTGTAAGAAAACATCATCCCACCTTTCCTGTAGGCTTGGTGCAGCCCCTTCTCCGCCCTGGTGAGCGCTCTGAACAGCACCCTGCATGGAAGGATCAGCAAGTCCAGTTGGATCAGGCAGCAGGTCCGTTCAGAACCATGTGGAGTTCTGGGGCTGGGAGTGCTCTAAAGTTGCTGGGCTGCAGGGCTCCCAGGGTGCTTATTACGTTGTTCCTGCAGGATGATGGCACATTCTAGAATAACCATTCTAGCTAAGCATGTAGATTGCAAACACTTATTTTCCCAATGTAAAGCATAATCCTAATATTCCTAGGCTAATTAAGTCACCTTCAATACTAATTTAGATAATACCATTGGAAGCACTTGCAGAATCTGGAGTATGAACTCTGGATTAGGGTTCTTTACTTCCTAATGCACTGCCCTGGAGCAGGGATGCCTGACCAGATGTGCTCACTGGGCACCTGGGAGACCCGCGCCACCTGCGCGTCCCGTGGACCCCTGATTCTACCCAAGTCTCTCCTCTGCCCTTTCTCCAGGCAGAAACCTCACACCTATGTACAGTCCCTCCTTATCCAAAGTTTCCCTTTCCCCAGTTTCAGTCACCTTCAGTCAGTCGTGGTCTGAAAATATTAAATGGAAATTTCCAGAAATAAACAACTCATCAGTTTTAAATTGCATGCCGGTCTGAGTAGCGCAGTGAAATGTGCTGTTCGCTCTGCCAGGCCGGGACAGGAATCATCCGCGCCCAGGGTCTGCATGCACAGCCCCTCCCCACCGTGAGTCACTTAGGGGCCGCCTGGCTTACCCCACCGACGACTGGATCGCAGGGCTTGTGTTCAGGTCACCCTTATTTTACTCAATGGCCCCAAAGTGCGAAAGTAGTGATGCTGGCAGTTTGAATTTGCCAAAGAGAAGCCATGACGTGCTTCCTTTAAATGAAAAAGTGAAAGTCCTTGACTTAATAAAGAAAGAAATTGTATGCCGAGGTTGCTAAGATATAGGGTAAGAATGAATCATCCATCTGTAACATTGTGAAGAAGGAAAAACAAACGTGTGCTGGTTTTGATCCTCCTCCTGACGATGCTACGTCACCACCGCACTTCATCCAGCGCAGGTGTTCGATCGTCTCACGTCGTCAGGAGGATGAGTACAGGGCAGTGGGCTGAGCGAGAGACCACATTCACATCGCTCTTAACTCAGGGTATTATTGTTCTACATTATTATTAGTTATAGTTGTCACACTCTTATTGTGTCTAATTTATACATTCAACTTTATCACAGGAAAGAAACAGTACGTGTAGCGTTTGGCACCCTCGGCACTTTCAGGAGCCACTGGGACTCTCGGGAAAGCGGCCGGGTGGGCAAAAGTAGCTCTACAGCTGTTTGTATGAAAAATAACACAATAATTAATAAGTAATAATAAAAGAATAAACTCCATTTCTCGTCCTCACAACTGTAAACCTACTTTTGACCCAGGCTGTATAACACCGTCTATACAAGGCTGCTGAGCTGAGAGGGGAGAGGAACTCCCCAGGGGAGGACAGGATTGCCTGGAGGTTGGGAGAATGCTCAGGGGCCCATCAAGGAGGAATCAGGAAATAAACAGGAGGCCTTGGCCTGACTTTTGACTCCCACTCAGTGTTTTTAAGTCAGTATTTCTCTACCTTCTTCAGAGCAGGGCAGGTACAAAAAAGAAAAATACTCATAAGATACAGTGGGGGTGGGGTTGGGGTGGGGGTAGGGCACAGAGGCTGCTAGAGCTGACTATGGCAAACCCTCAGGGCAACAATGGGAAGTTCTGGCTATTTGTTTAAAAATCACACAAAAGCCTTCCCTTATGTCACGCGTATGTAATTAAAGTAAATAGAAGGTGGCTATATCAATAATCTGGAGGCAAATGTTCACTACCCTTTGATATCACTGGAGGTCCCCTAGGGAGAGCATAGCTGGGGCTGTGAGTCTCTGCACTTGATCACTTTCCGTCACAAAACTCAGTAGACAAGTCTAAATCAATGGGAGTTTAAAATTGTATATTGTAGGAAAAAAGTCATTTTATTACTTGCATAAACTCTATAAAGTAGACACTAAAGCCTAAATATCTACTCATGGGTTAAAGGAGAAGAGCTCATAAAGAACTATAATTCCTAATGAAATCAAGAACAAAAGTGTTCCAAGTTGCCAAATTAGCTCTCTAGAATTAGTTGGGTCTAAATAAAAGTCAGTCACAAGGGTCAAGATGGGAACTACCTATCTTGAGTAATTGCTGTCTGTGTTCCAGAGACCTGTATCTTACCTCATTCCTTTCAGCATACTTCAGCCCATGTAGGCTGTCCTCTCTCCCATCTTAAAACCAAAAATCAAAGCCAAGTAACAAAACAAAAAAATTTCCTTAACTCCATGCCCCAGAGGGACTACTCCATTTGTCTTCCCTTTATCACATCAGTTCTTCTCAGAATAATTCCATTCTGTAGACTCTACTTCTTCACGTCCTGCCTCCACTCAACACACTCATCAGGCTTTCAATCCCAACCATGCCATGGGCACAGCTCTTGACAGGGTCTCCAGGGCTCTCCTTGCCAAGTCCACGGGCCAATTCTATGTTTTTCTTGTTTGAACTCTTAGCAGCTTTTAACACAGTTGACTACTCTGTCCTTCCAGAAACAACGTCTTTGCTTTGGAGATGCCAAACTCTGCCAGGTTGCGTCCTGCCTCTCTGGAGGCTGGCCTTTCCTTTTGGCACACCCTATTTCTTTATAACCCTCCAGCCACCCTTGCTTTCCTTCTGTCTGTGAATCATGCCAAGATTGTTCAAGTTTGTCCAGTGCCTTTGCACACACAGTTTCTTCTGCCAGGTTTCCACATGGAGTTTTCTTCTCATTGTTCAGCTCAAATATCATTACCTGAGAGTCCCTGGCAACTTTATCTAAAAAGTCACCCCCAACCTTGTCCTCTTGTTTTTGTTTTATGTTTTTCATGCTTTTATTTCTATCTTTTTTTTTTATTAAATTTTTTTTTAATCCTCACCGGAGGACATTTTTGCATTTATCTTCAGATAGAGCAGGAGGAAGAGAGGGGGGAAGAGAAAGAGAGAGAAGCATCGATGTGAAAGAGACACATCAACTGGCTGCCACCCACACGACCCCAACCAAGGCGGGGACAAACTGCAACTGAGGTACATACCCTTAGCGGGAACCGAATCCGGGACTCTCTGGTCCGCAGGCCAACGCTCTGACCGCTGAGCCAAACCGTCCAAGGCTTTATTTCTATCTTAAATCCTTGTGAACTTGTTCACTATTTTTCTTCCTCCCGAAGACTGTGAATTCCTCGAAAGGAAACTCAATATCTGTGGCAACCTGAAGATATACACAATGATAGCCAGGCAGCAACAAGGCCTCCAGCCACCCTTGCCTCCTGGTATTCAGGCCCTGTGTTGCCCCTTTCTACACTGAATCCAGGCTAACCTGTGTGACCAATAGAATACTAAAAAAATGACAGCATGGGACTTTTGCCTTGTTTGCTTGGATTGCTTCCTTTGGAAGAAGACAGCTGCCATGCTGTTAGGTCACTCAAGTAGGCCAGTGGAGAGACCTGAGGCCTCTTCTAACAAACAGCACCAATTTGCCAGCCAGGTCAGTGAGCCAGCAGATCCTTCAGGCCCAGTCAAGCCTTTGGTTGATTTTAGCCTGCCAATGTCTGACTGCAGCCTCATCAGAGACCCCAAGCCAAGCCAGACTCATATTCCTGATCCACAGAAACCACGAGTGGTAATAAATGAGCATTGGTGTTTTAAGTCACTAAGTTTTTTTGGTGGTTTGTTATGCAGCATTAGATAATTAATGCAAATACCTATATTTTATTCACTTGAAAAGGATGCTCAAATTAGCAACTGAATTCCTGCCCTTCACTTAACTGTGTTTGGCTTCACTGTGAATCCACATAATATCATCAGCCCATCGACAAGTGTTTATTTTTTATTTTTATTTATTTATTTTTTCCTTTATTGATTTTTAGAGAGAGAGGAAGGGAGAGAGAGATAGAAACATCGATGAGAGAGAACATCGATTGGCCACCTCCTGTATGCCCCCCACTGGGGATTTGGCCAACAACTTGAGCATGTGCCCTGACTGGGAATTGAACCAGTGACCTCTTGGTGCATGGGTCGACGCTCAACCGCTGAGCCACACCAGCTGGGTGACAAGTCTTTATTGATTACATGTTCTATGGCAAACACTGCTAAGCTAGAGATACAGAGATGAAAAAGTTATGACCCAGGCTCTCAAGTAGCTCCTGGTATAGTTTTAAAGCTAAGACAATCCCTCTTGATATAATTTAGGAGACAAATAAGAGCATGTGAAAGGTTGACAGAAACTAGAATTAAAGGATGATGATTTTAAAGGGAGGTAAGAGATCTTAAAATTTACTTACCATGAAAAGTTTTCATGGTAGAGATGGTCATGGACCTACATAAAAAAACATGGTCTAGCTCTGGCTGCTTTGGCTCAGTGGTTAGATTGTCAGCCTGAGGACTGAAGGGTCTCAAGTTTGATTCCCAGTCAAGGACTG
Source organism: Tadarida brasiliensis (assembly GCA_030848825.1). Classification (NCBI taxonomy): domain Eukaryota; kingdom Metazoa; phylum Chordata; class Mammalia; order Chiroptera; family Molossidae; genus Tadarida; species Tadarida brasiliensis. Next base: position 40,107,423 of record CM061269.1, read on the forward strand.
AGTTGCAGGTTCAATAGATCCCTGGCCCCAGTCAGAGTCGTGCGGGAGGCAATCAATTGATGTGTCTCTCTCACATCAATGTTTCTCTCCCTCTCTCCCTCCCTCCCTTCTACTCTATCTAAAAATTAATGGAAAAATATCCTCAGGTGCGGATTAACAACGACAACAACAAACCATGGTCTACATCTAGAATATTTATGGTTCTCAAACTTTAGAGTGCATCAGAATCACTTGGAGAGCTTGTTAAAACTCAGATTTCTGGACCCTGTCCCCAGAGTTTCTGCTTCAGTGGATCTGGGGTGGGAGGTCCAAGAATTTGCATCTCTAACAAGTTCCCAGATGCAGCTGCTGCTGCTGGTGGTCCAGGGACCACACATTTTGCTGCCTGCTCCCCAAAGTGTGGTCCACATACCAGCAGCATCTGTATCTCCTGGAAGCTTGTTCAAAATGTAGATTCTCGGCCCCACCCCGTACCTACTGAATCAGCTTCTTCACGTTCGCAAGGTCCCCAGGTAACTCGTGCACATTAAAGTTTGAGAAGCTCTGCTGCAGGGGAAAGACTATGCTCTCTTCAGCAAGCTGGCAAGTGCTGCATTGGCTGAGCGCATCTGAGGTCGGGCATGGCCTGTGCACATGAGAGAATTCTTCTCTATGGCCAGCCCATTTGGTTTCATCGATTTTTCTCAGGCAGATCATTATTTTCACTCATTGATTTTTGCTACAGCTTGAGTCTTCCTCTTCAGTTCTCCGCAGGTTAATTTCAATTCATTTTGATTCATTTCCTCACCAGCTTGGCATTTCTCCCCTAGCGCCAGGCAGTGCAACTAATTGTGCTTGCCTGCAAGAGACCAGATATGACACAACCGTGGAAAACTGCGAAAGGTCAAGGGGATGCTGCCCTGTGTAAAATCAGAGAGGCCTGGATGCCTTCTGGAAAGCCAGGGAATTTGAACCAGGGCCAGGCCTGGGGGCCAAGTGGTATCTGTACTGTTTGCTGAGAAGCAGGTGACAAAATGAACATGTCTGTGGCAATGCTTTGAACACAACTGAAAAATTCTATGCTAACGCGAGGAGGAACGGGCAGTTTTCCACTGGTGATTATGAGATAGATGTGGTGACATCAGCTGCTCTAATGTTTAGCCCAAAGAATTTTTATCTTGTGCTTTTGTTGCTCTCACAAAGGCCATGCCATTCCCTTAACAGAGGGGCCATTGTGTCTGGTTGACATTTTGCATTCATTGGTTGATTCTTGTAGGTGCCCTGACTGGGGATCAAACCCGCAACCTTGGCATATTGGGATGAAGCTCTAACCAACTAAGCTACTAGCCAGGACTGACTGACATTTTAAGACTTAAGAAAACCCTGGTTTTCAAATCTCCTGATCCCAAATTTTCCTTCTTTCCTTTCTTTTCTTTTTTGTGGGTTTTCATATTTTATCCCATGGACTGAAATCACATATTAACTACATTCTTCTAAGAGTAGCAAACTCCCCTTTTTAAAGGTTTAATTTTCCTTTGTGGTGGTGATGGTTTCACAGATATATACTTATCTCTAAACTCATCAAGTTGTACACATTAAAAATGTATAGCTTTTTGTATGACAATAATACTTTAATAAAAGTAGTTTTAAAAATAGATCAATAGAAGATAAAAAATATTAATAATAAAATGGCAATAAATACATATCTATCAACAATTGAATCTACAAACAAAATGAGCAAGCAGAACAGAAACAGGCTTATAGACACAGATAACTTTTTGTTGGTTTCCAGATGGGAGGGGAGTTGGGTGAAAAAGATGAAGAGATTAGGAAGTACAAATTGGTTGTCAGACTGATGAACCTCAAAGGGAAGGGGGGAGGTGGGGCGGGAAGAGAAAAACCAAAGAACTTATATGCATATATGCATAACCAATAGACACTGACAATAGTGTGGGGAAGGCAGGAGGGGGGCGGGATTGAGGAGGAGGGGGTCAATGGGGATAAAAAGGGGGCACATCTGTAATACATTCAACAAAGATAAGTTTAAAAAAAATAGATAAATAGATACACAAATACTTAAAAAGGCATTTTTCACCCTTCATTCAAAAGTCATGTAACAAACATTCCTTGTCTTTGGGCAAAGATGAATAAAAAAGAAAATCCCTTTCCTTGTGGAGGAAAGACACACTTATTTTCAAAAACTGCAGAATAGTCTGATACGTGTCATATAAATACTGCTGAGCTTACACAATCATTCATTTCTTTTAAGCAAAGGTTCACAAACTTTCTCTGCTCATGGTACCCAGGTCAAAAGAAATATTGAACATTTGTGCTTATGAAATAGTTAGGTCCAAACAACATTATCATTTAATTTATGTCCTATAAACTAGTAGCCATTTAAACAAATATATATAAATTGAAAGAAAAAAAAAACTTTTTAAAAATGATCACACTTACTCATGGATGTGTCACCAGCTGGGAACGTCACAGCCCTGAGAATGTGGAAACACATTGAACACCCCCCCCCACTTCCTTTTCTACGTTGATTTTTCTGAGCCAATGCTGTGAGCTAGCTCAAGCTAGAAGTTTGTGCAATGTCTGACAGTGGTTGAGTACCTCTGTGTTTCCTTGAAAATGTAAAATATCTCACAGGGTCTATTGTGAATTTGCTGGGGTGCCCCCGGGAGCCAGGGCCATGAAGTCTCATGTAAATGTTGAAGAAATATGCACCTTAAAAATTCCTGCCGCTCCATTTTGCTCACTCTTCTCACGGACTCAAATTTAGGAAAGCACATTCTAATGACCAAAATTAGTTAAGAAATGGAGGGGTGTTTTTTTTTCTCTGATAGTTTTGTTGAGATGCATCATCCAATGTAATCCAAATTTTTATATATTTCAAAGTCTCTAATATCGCAGAGTAAATAATTTTGTTGGTTCAGAGTTTTTGGTAGTAAGTTTATGGTGATATACGTATGGTAAAAGAAAGACATATCAAGAATTAGCTGCTGAATGTTTACATAGATGAACACTTGACATTTGGGCTGGATGATTCCTTGTTGTGGGAGGTGTCCTGTGCAATGTAGGATGTTCAGCAGCATTCGAGGCTCTCTAGGTGCCAGTAGCATGCCCATCCAAGTCATGCCAACCAAAAATGTCTTCACAGACACTACACCCATGTATCCACTGCCCTCAGGTTGCCAGAGTCAGATAAACAACAAATACATTTTTTTGTATTAGTTTGTCCTGTATTTTATCTGGCAAACCTACACTGCTCATATATGCCAAGATATGTATATGGAATGTTTCTAGGACCCCAGAAGGCTCCTCTGTGCCTCTTCCCAGTCAATGCAGTCATGTGGTGCACACCATTTTGGCCAATAGCTCAATGCATTACTCCTATGTTTGTAAACAAAACAGTATAAAAAAGCCTACTGCACTGTCAGCCGTATAAAAGTAGAGTACATACAATTATGTACTGTACATAATACTGGATAATGATAATAAGCGACTACGTAACTGGTTTAGGTATTTATGATACTATACTTTTTATTATTATTTTAGAATAGACTCTACTTACACAAAAAAAAGTTGGCTCTAAATCAGTGTGCCCTGTTACTGTGTCTCCTGATTGTGTCATTTTCTCTTGTGCTTGATTAAATCTCGTGCTGTTTTGCACAGTAACGTGTTGTACAGGCTCGTAGCCCAGGCGACATAGGCTACACCATCTAGCCTGGGTGTGAAAGAGGCTAGCCCATCTAGGTTTGTGTAAGTGCACACTATGATGTTTACACAACGTCAAAATCGCCTTGAGACCATTCTCAGAACGTTTCCCCATTTCCCCCCTTTATTTTCCCCTCACCATTTATTCCCCCTAGACCCTCCTGCACCTCCACCCACCGGCTCCCCTGTGTTAAGTGGCAGGTGGCTATCCGCACGCCGCAAAGCGAGCACAGCTGCGGTTCATCCTTCTGGTCTCCCGAGAGCCTCCACGGGGCACCTGTCCAGGAGGCCTTCCCGGAGGCGGAGTTTCTCTCTCCCGAAGGTCTCAGAGCCTCCACTGGTTCAACATGAAGAGTCTCCTAGACGCAGCCCAGGGGCCCTCCCCCTCCTCACTCTCCTGCTCTCCTCTCTCAGCTCCCCTTCCGCCTGCTCATCCCTGCTGCCAGGCCAGGAGAGGACACCGTCTCAGAACCATCCCCTTGCCTCTGTCAGGGGGCACCGCTCCCGGTCTCCCGGATTCTGCATCCCACAAAACCGAGAGCCAGCCGACAGAGGCTTCTCGGCATGGGGGTGCCTGTCCCTGCCATTGCTGTGAGCGTGGCAGCTTCCGCCTGCCTCAGCGCCGTGTGGCCCTTCCCCTGGCCGCCAGCTGTGGGAGGACACTCAGTGTCCCTCGTTCCGGGGACGAGAACAAGCTACAGCCTCCTCCTGTGCTGGCTACTTTCTACCACAGCTCATTTTCTGACGTTTGTTTGCACACTGGATTGCTTTGCTTTTGTGTACTTAATTCAAAAGTGCCACGCCGGTCACACATTGTAGCTGATCAATGGATACATCTGGATACATTTGAACTTGCAGAAGTCACGTGAACGTTGCTGAGAGTCGCCGTCACGAACTGGGTAAGACGCTGACGCCAGACGTGAGCCATGACCTTTGCTGGGCGGCTGTGAGTCAGGACAGTTTCCAGAGAAGGTGGAACTGGAGCTGAGAGATTGAACTGATTTTGCTAAACACTTGTGACAGAGGAAGCGTGTTCTAAGTGAGTTAAGGAAGTTCAGAGGAAAGGTAAAAATTTCAGTATCAGCCTGTGACTGGAAGAGGGAGGAGCAGTGTTCAGGTTCCTGGCAGAAGTGGTGGGCAGTGTTTGGGCAGGGTGGGAATGCACAGGGAGTTGGGGGGGGGGAGTGGAGCTTCAGTGTTCTCTGTGGTCACAGATTACCCTAGATGTTCTCTGAAGGTGGACTAGAGGGAAGTCAGTGAGGGGACTTATCATTTAGGTCAAGGGGCCAGTCATTCACCTCTTAGTATGAATTTACATAGCCCCATTGTTTCCCTCAAAAGCTCTGGTTGACATTGACAGTAAAGAGACGGGAGTTTCACTGAGGTAGTGAGCAGACAGCAGGACATCTTGAGGCAGTGGACACGAACGACTAGGGAGTGCAGGTTTGGTGGAGGAGTGTGTGCCTCAGTGCCTAGGGGTCACCTCTGGCAGCTTCCAGCCACTGAACCCATGACGTTGGGGCAGGCAGGCAGGGATGGGATTTTTTACAAATCATGGAAGGGACAAAAATGATTCATATCATGAGTCATCCTGGGGTTGGCGTCAGCCACATGGATGAGTATGCCAACATGGGATTGTGGAATAGTCTCAGAACCCAGAGTTCAAAGGTGTGACATCGCTTGAACATTTGTTCTTGTATGTAAGAGTGTGTCTAGGAGCCAGTCTGAGACTCAGAGAACAAATAGCTTGGAGATGAACTGATCAAGCTTTCTGTTCTTCAGTCTCTGTGGTGCCTCGTTTGATGAGCTTGGTAGCAGCAAGAGACTGTAGTTTACAATCTCAAAGCCCAAAGCTGCTGTCCCAGAAAGGCCGGCGTTCCTGGTAGGGGAAACCGAGCTCGCAGGCTGGAAAGGTCACAAGGGAAGTTCACCCATAGCATGGAAAACTGAAAAACGACTTGTTACATCCCTTGTCATGGGTCTAATTTGTTTAAAATCAAATCCATCTGTTCATTTCACACTCTTTGTTCCACTTCCTTGCTGCAATCCACAGCGGATTACTCCATGACTTTAAAAACTGGCTGCCCTTACAATAAGCTAATAACTTATTTTGTGGTTAACTGCGTCAAGATATTCTGGAACGCAAACAGTATTTATTCTCTATCATGTCTCTCTCTCTCTCTCTCTCTCTCTCTCTCTCTCTCAAAAACAAACTTCTTGGTGTGGCACATTGACGGGGGAAATCCTTCAAGTTTCCTCCACAAAGCATACTGCTTTTAGGCTCAGAGGTGACACAGGTAGGGGAGAGGTTTCTGTCTCTCCACCAGGCCGTCCTCTCATGCCCCAAGTTACCTAGAAATGCCCATTCGCCCCCACCATGCACTGTATATCACAAAAGACTTCTTGGCTCAGTTGATTCCGTTTATGATCTTCAAATCTTAATTTCAAATGAAGCTTGCTCCTTTTCAGGAAAGAATTATCTTCTATGCAATAAACCAGAGTCCCCTGAGGCCTTCATTTGAGATGCATCAATTCCCTTAAGGTCTCCTAACCCATTAAAATATGTACAGTATTTCTGGTTAACTAATGGATCATTGGAAAAATGGGATTGCATGCAAGATATAATTCAAAGAAATGTGCTTGGGGTTGCTGGCCAATCCATTCATAGGAACATTTGCTGATTGGGAAAATATTTTATTTTTTTGGCTTAATCCTTTGCCAGACCACACAAACGAGTGAAGGTCGTTATTTTTGATTTCTTGGACCTAATTCTGAAGACAGAGCAGCAGTGAAATTTGTGATTTTGTCACTGCTCCTGATTAAGAAACGACTGGCTGGCATTTAAACTTAGCTGGATCTGTATACTGTGTGGAAATTACCATTTTTCCCCCCTTGTTGAATGCTAGTTATTGTTAGATGTTATCTTGCATTCATTCCTGTCTTCTGAAGGGCCAAACATTTTGGAAATATAATATTTATGAAATTGGGTATTAACATGGCAAGTGGTTTAAAGCTGAGGAATGGGTGTTGAAAGATCCCAGCAATTGCACTCACAGTAATTTCACATTTTTCATTAGTGAGGTAATTAAAAAATTCCTTAGGGCTGAATTATAGTAAAATTTTATGTATCCTTCTACTAAGCATAAACTAATTTTCTTTCCCATTGGACAGTGTTAATTTAAGTAGGAAACATATTTAATTCTATCTCATTTATTCATATTATGAAAAATAGCAAGCCTTACTAATTTTATTCAACATCATTTATTTCTAAATATTCTTAGGTTCAGTAACTCATATGCATTTAGTAGTAAAGGTTAAGCAGAAATGAAAGATGGACTTTTTTGTCTCACCGGTGACCTTTCCTAGTTCGTTCCTAATTCTTGGGTGTCCCCAGGAGAGTCACAGGGTCCGAACCCTTTGTATCTAAAGTCCATGAAGGTCATAAACATTCATCTATACATTTTTTTTTTTTTTAGTTTTCAAATTGAAGAATATATGAAATGCCGTGTAATCTTGGACAAGTCCTTAACTTCTCCTTATCTGTGAAGGAAATGTAATGAGCGGCATTCTCTCCCTTACCTCATTCTTGAAGCAGCAGCTGGAATGCTCAGTGAAGCCCTTTGAATCTTCCAAGCCACAGGGTGCCGTTTTGTGTCTTATGAGTCAGGGGTATTAACTTTAGGGTTCTCCTTTCTGACACCGATGGAAAGAGAGAAGTGAACGTAACACGCAAGAAGTGGTACGGATCTGACTGAAAACCATTGTGTCTAGAAATGACCAGAAAGAACTGAGGGCATCCCGTCATGGAGCAGTAATGCGCGATAATGGCTCACCCGTTTGTCAGTTATGCCCAGTAGAAATACAATGACAGAGAAAGGGAAGAGGGACGATGCGGAGAGAACACTATACCCAGTGTGTGAGCTGAAGCCATGTGGATCCTTGATTTCTTTTTATTTTATTTTAATTTTTTCCCTTTATTGATTTTTAGAGAGAGAGGAAGGGAGAGGGGGAGAGAGAGAGAGAGAAACATTGATGAGAGAGAACATCAATGGGCCACCTCCCGCATGCCCCCCACTGGGGATCTGGCCCACAACCTGGGCATGTGCCCTGACGGGGAATCAAACCGGCGACCTCTTGGTGCATGGGTTGATGCTCAACCACTGAGCCACACCAGCCGGGCAAGCTGCTATTTCTTATAAGCCTCCCCTGTGCAAGGTGCCCTGCCAGTGCTCACCATAGTGGGGTGAGGTTCACAAGCACTGCCTCCTGTGACCCTCACAACCACCCGCCCTGCAACAGATAAGGAAACAAAAGGTTCTGATTAGGTCGCCTGGCTAACTTCCCATAGCTCCTAAGATTCAAGTGCAGCTTGACTGAGGGCCCGTTCCCATGCTTTTCCCACCATGGCATTGCTGTCCTTAAGGAGTCCTTGTGGGCCCACATTTCATGTCCACTCCACTCCTCCCACCCCGTATCTGTGCCAGGGTCTCCCAAACTAGCTCTGCAGGGGAATCATGCTGATGGCGAGGCCTTTGCTCAGGCCCATTTAACGGGAACCTGCTTGGGTGAGGCACGTGGATAATGACTGGTGTCTACCAGAGGGTATTTGCATTTTGATTAAGGGACTCTTCATTCTGTTCAACTCAGTCAATTAATGTACAGGGAAGGCCTACTTCTGAACACCTTGAGATTCAAAACACACTCTGTCTTTAAGGCTCATGGTCACCTCAACAGGCCTTCAGGGCAGGAACAAATATGGATGATGAAGTTTCAGATTTCACAGCTAGCCAGTGGAAGAGATCAGTTAGAGCAGACATCTCGCTACAACCCTTCACTTTTCTATTGCTTGGCTGTCCCTACCCTCAAAACCAGCAAGCCGGGATGATCTGCTTACATCAACCCGGCAAACCCCAAGGTTAACAACTTCCACACCAAACCTCGTTCCTTTTCCCTTTGAGGAGATCCTTTTTGCTTACCTGTAGGCATACCTGGTATGATAATGAGCTGAAAAAGAAAGCATCATGACACTCTTCTTTATGAAGGTGTTGGCAAATACAGCAGGGACTACACGGTCCCTCCAGGGTCCGCCTGATCTAGCCCAAAGAAATGGGGGTATTTCTGCTTCCGTTTTCACTCATCTGTCAAGATAAAGTGCTTCCTAATCTTTAGGAAGTGATTAAAGTGATCAGCCTTCCTGGAGTCTTTTTTTTTTTAATTAAAAATTTTAAAATTATTCTAAGTTTCTCTAAGTTCGTAGAGATAGATATAATTTAGGAATGAGGTTAAGATTAGCTAGGATTTCCGCCCAGCTGGTGTGGCTCAGTGGTTGAGCATCGACCCATGCACCAAGAGGTCACTGGTTCAATTCCCTGTCAGGGCACATGCCCAGGTTGTGGGCCCGATCCCCAGTGGGGGGCATGCAGAAGGTGGCCAATTGATGTTCTCTCTCATCGATGTTTCCATCTCTCTCTCCCTCTCCCTTCCTTTCTGTCTAAAATCAATCAAGAAAAAAAAAGATTAGCTAGGATGTCTGCATTTCCCTCTAGCACATCCTCTGCTCAACACCCTTTCCCGTGGCGGACACCAGTAACCCTGAGGCTCACTCGAGCCTTCTTCTACCCTAATATACTCCAATGTTAGTACAGTCATTACAGCATAGAGCATGTTGTCTAAAACATCACTGTTTATATGCTTTTCAAGTGATGGTCTCTAGATGCAAATAATGATAGAATGCAATGGTGACTATTTCCGTATTGATCCTCTAAACTAGAATCACATTAGGAAAGCAAAGCTGACTCGAGATCTCTGCTGTTTATCTGCCTGCACCATTTAACTCCATGTGACCTGTTCTGCTGCTCACCTCGGTTTACCTGAGCAGGCAGCCTGTCTCCCTTTCTTCAAAAGTGACACTCAGTCTGGCCAGTGTGGCTCAGTGGTTGAGCGTTGACTCATGCATCAAGAGGTTGCCGGTTCGATTGCCGGTCAGGACACATGTCCAGGTTGTGGGCCTGATCCCCAGTGGGGGGCATGCAGGAGGCGGCCAATTGATGTTCTCTCTCATCGATGTTTCTATCTCTCTCTCCCTCTCCCTCTCTCTCTAAAGTCAATAAAGGAAAAAAAAAAAAAGTGACATTCAGACCACTGGGACATGTCTGACAATTGATGTTTGTGTGCCTGTCACCTGCACTAGACTGAAATCCTTGGCAGCAGGAGCCGATCTTATTCATTTTTGTGCATTTTAAATTCAGGCAATTAAAAAAAAAAATGCTTGAGTTGAACAATGACTAGGTGTTTCTCTAATCAGACTTTTTTTCTTCCCTTCTTTTACTTATTCTTATTAAATCTTTTAGGTGAAACATGTATTACTAATGCAATGAGAGAAAATATTTAAATGAAAGTAAGGCTGTTTCTTTTTAATTCCGTGAGAACATTTCCACGGTTACATTCAACTGTTAGCTTTTAAAACGTGATCTAGGCAAAGCATAAAGCGGTGTTGCGAGCATGTTTTGCAAATGTCTGTTATTTTTTGCAATGCATTTGACTCTCCACGAGCACGTGGACCTACCAGACAGAGGAAACCGTCCGTGTTGGTCAGAGGGTGCACCTCCTGCCCTGCGCCTCCTTCATTCCTTCCTGGCTCTTCTTCCAACCTTCCCACCCATCACTTAAAAAGGACCAGCTTAGACCCAACTCTGTAAACAGAAATTACTGAATGCTAATCATGTCTGGTAAGCAATTTAGGAGACATTTAAGTCACTAATATATGTGTGATCCCCCTTTTTACTGCAATTTCCAGGGAAAGTGCTACCAAGTGATATGTGGCAATAACAAATTCAGGAGGAAGGGAATATGAAATTCAGCGAGCAGCATGAATGATTTGCTGTTAGCATGGGGCCCAATAACACTACAAAGCTATAAACTCTGTCGATCTAGATTGCCCAGTTAGGTGGCGGAGATGCAATTTGTCTTTTCTGAAGCCGCCTGCTACTTGCTAGCTCCATCTCCTGTCACAGCCTATTAGCTCCCCAAGAAAATTGGTGGGAAATTGCCTGCAGATTGGAGGAAATTGCATCTCCAGGCCCTGGAAAAAATGTAGGATAGCACAACACTGACCCTCCCAGAGCAGCTATTAATACAGCAAAAAGTGACCTTTGACTTGTGGGGAAACGACTTTGCTATTTGCTGCATAAAGACTGTATTATGTGTGGCTGAAGGAAGGTGCAAATGATTGTCCTGGACAGGCTTGCAGCCAGCTTGCTTTTGAAAGCCTAGGTATTAGTCAGGAGATGTTGTTTGTGTGCTTGTTTGTTTTAGGAGCAGAGTTTGAGGGTTGTGGCGTTGCAGGGAGAGAATGGTCCAGTTGGCTTGTTTTCGACAGCACCTTTCCCCCCTGGAGTTAAAAAGAAAAAAGTAAATTGTCTCTGGGAAATGCTATGAATCTCTCTGATGAAAATCCAGGAAGTAAATCTTTCAAAGATGAGATTAAAAAACAAAGATGAGCGCATGGGAGCATCGTTTTGCTTCTCCCTTGTTCTGCTGTGTACCCTTCTGGGGCTCCCCCCACCCCTCCTAACTGCGTTTTACAATTCCATTTCTACTCACCTCTGAATTATGTTTTTATAGAACATCCCCAGAAGTTCAGACATCAAGATAATTGAGTGTTCCACAGGGGTACATATTGTGCATATTTTAAGCATCATTGACTTTATGTTACAAAAATAAATAAATAAAGCTCCTGACATGGTATTTACAGGCCTACATTTCTACCTAGAGGATCTGCGCTCCCATTTACAAAGGATATTTTGGGAGAGGGAGAACACTTCAGCTGCTCCTGAGCGAGTCAATGGCTTCACTGCCTCTGAATCCTACATACTGTCCCCTTTCCCCACCTCCTTCCCCATCGCTGGGCCATTCACTTTCACTGCCCTTGAGAGCAAATCCGAAAGGAGGGGGTAGGATGCAGACCATCATTGCTACAATAATATAAGATATAAGCCATGTTGACAAGGAGCACCCCTCCTTCCCCCCTGCCCAAGGATAAATAACTCCAGTGGTCACTCCACATTTATACATGATAGAAAGCATTGCCCATCCATTTATATGCTCACAATTTAAGATCAACATTGGTCTCAGTTTTGATGCACCAGCTTTTCTTCCCTTGTGAACCACAGTGTTATCCCCACTTACGATGTGCAGAGTGAAATGAGATGCCTCTCAGTTTTCCAGAGTTGAGAGGTTTTCTTCAGGCCTGCTGCCTTCTTGCATTTGGTTCTCGCTTCTAGAGGAAAAGTATTGGGAACCATGTCACATCACAGAGCACTGGGTGTAGCCTGAGAATTTCTGAGCTTTTATATGGACTCTGTGCTCTTGGGCAAGTTTTTTTAAGCTACCAGAGCTCCAGTTTCCTGATCTAGAAAACAGATTATCTGAGAAATGGCTGTTCTCTAAGAACCTTTCCAGGCTTCAAATTCTGGGCTTAAGGGTAAGGAGCTGGGGTAGGACTGAGCTGCCACCCTGCTTCCTGCTTCCTGTTTCCTTCTTGGGCTTATCTGAGTGACTGTCCTTGAAGACGGAGTTCTGTTTGGTCAAATAATGTATTTTGGAGTCTGCAAGCACCCAAGATGCAGCCAGCTAATTTACCAGTTATTATATATCAAGGGAATACTTGCTTGTGAGTAGAGAAGAGCCCAAAGGAGTTCTTAAGCCGTGATCCCTGGAGACGTACTGACTAGCAGGGTCAGTGGACAGCGGGAGGCAGAGAGCCCATCGCAGGAGTGTTGCTAGGCTCACTACATACAGCCCCACATTGTAGACTACTGGTGAAGGACTATCAGAAAAGGTCCAGTTAACCTTGAAAATATTATGTTAAGTGAAAAAAAGCCAGACACAAAAGGTCACGTGTTATATGATTCCTTTTATATGAAATGTCTAGAACAGGTAAATCCATAGAGACAGAAAGCATATTAGTGGTTGACGGAGTGATTTCTTCATGGGTACAGGTTTTCCTTTTGGGGAGCTGAGAATATCTTGGAACTAGAGCGAGGTGATGCTTGAACAACATTGTGAATGTACTAAATGCCGTTGAATCGTATACTTTAAAATGGTTGATTTTATGTCATGTTACTTTTACCTCAAAAAAAAAAGAGAGGTCTAGTTAAACTGACGCATAGAGGAACAAATGCAAGAAGCTATAATTACTTAACACGTGAAATGTTTAGCCCAGGCAGCATGGCCCTTGCCACATCACAAAGCACTCTGACCTTTCTTATCTGCCTTTGTTTCTACTCTAACCTTTGTCCATGATAATGGTTTGAGGAATGACTGGACGTTCTCATGTATCAGAACTCTAAATAACTCCACAGCTCCAGAAGTCAATCAGTGCTCGGGAGCTTCTCAAGGAGCTGTGGGGATTGAGGCCGATATTTCAATTTTCACATGATTTATGAACACCGTTTTTACGACAGGCTCCTTTCAAGTCCAATTCATGTGCCATGTCTTTCCTGAAAAGTCTATAATCCTTCCAGCTGAAAGAGATCTCTGCCTACTCGGAAGAAAAGGCATTTACTGACCTTTTTAGGGCTTTGCTCGTGTCCTATCTTGGATTATGGTTGTTTATTTTTCAGGCAGGCCTTACCTGCCCTACTCAAAGCCAGAATCACACCGCCCTCACTTTGTATGCTCCCAGACACCAGGGCAGTATGTACTCAGTAAACATTTGCGTTTTGCTCTTGTTTTCTTCCCTACCTGAAATGTGCTTTGTGGGTGAATTCCACAGCAGTCTTTTCCTCCTCTTAGTTGCCGGATATTTTTAAGGATCCACCCCTTCTCATTCTTAGGATGATAGGAATGCCTCCCTATTTTTTTTTTCCTTTATTGATTTTAGAGAGAGAGGAAGAGAGAGGGAGAGAGAGAGAGAAACATCGATGAGAGAGAACATCGATTGGCCGCCTCCTGCATGCCCCCCACTGGGGGGGGTTTGGCCCACAACCTGGGCATGTGCCCTGACCGGGAATTGAACCAGCAACCTCTTGGTGCATGGGTCAATGCTCAATCACTGAGCCACACTGGCTGGGCTGCCTCCCTATATATATGTCACCACACCAACCACCTTGATGGGTGGGCTCATCAGCATATTCCAAATCTGAGACTCCATAGAGATTGCAGATTTGGGCCATGTAGACCTGAAGCTGAAGGTGACTGTTTGCCACGGCGTGGGAAGCGCTTGCCTGGGAACAAAGTCAACTGAGAAAAAGCAAAGCGGAGCAGTGGAGAGAGACTGGCTCCGGGAATACTGTTTGGACACCAGGGTTCTGCCAGCCTGCAGCTAAATTTGCCCCTGGACTTCTCAGTTTCATCAGCCAACTGTTCTCTCTTTTTTGCTGAAGCCAGTTTGAGTCGAGTTTCTGCCCTTTGTCACTGAAAGACTACTGTCTGATACATTCTTGGTAGCTCTTCAGCATGTCCAAAACATCCTTCAAGGTCTGGGTAAGAGCCGTGTTTTCTGGAAAGCCCTCACTTCTCTCCTTATAGTTTTATTTCGTTCATCCTGTTATTTATCGTTCTACTTTCAACAGAGATTTATTCAGCATTAGAACAGAAGCAAATATAGAAAAGAATAAGATTGTTTTTGCTTCTAGGGGTTGATATTTACAGAAAGTCTTATATTTAGGCAATTTTATCTCCTTTAATCTTTACATTAGTCTTGTGAGATGAGTATTACTACCTGCATTTTGTAGATGGCGAAACTGAGGATCAGAGGTTATAAAATTATTCAAATAAATAGCCCACAGTTTGACCATTTGGATTCCAGCTAGGACATTCCTTCCTTTGTTCTTCCAATGCGGTCTGCCTTGCATTATGATTTACGTATCTTTTTGTCTCCTCTTCTGAACTCTGAGTCCCTTAAAGGCAGGGACTATGGCTTACTTTTCAATCGGCCACAACTTTTAGCAAAATCTCTTTAATGATGACAAAGTTCAATAAGCATTTTTTAGGTGACTTGATAGATAAGTGAACCATAGCTGAATGAATAACTTGTGTCCTTGGAAATCCAAACCAGAATTCACATCTCTGGATTCATAGAAAGCAGCCATGCCAAAACGCTATTTCTGAAGCTCAGAATAGTATATACCTGCACAGCCTCTGTTCCTTCTCAGCCATCACACCCATTGTGGGGACATAGGTGGAGCCATCAGAACTCGGCATTAGTGAAGATTTACTGTTACATGGATGATACTTAAAATATAAGGCCACTTACTTGCAAAACCATATGTATAAAATTTGCAAAAGTAAAACATCTTAAACATATTAAGATCATGGTCTGTTTTCATTCCAACTTCCCTTCCACTGTTCTTTCTCTTGCACAGAAATGGCATTGGGATGGCTTTGTATGCTGGGGAACTAGCTAAGAGGAAGGTGACTTGGAGATCCGTGTAGTTTCAGTTTGGTGAGATGGGTTTACGTGGTTCACAGTCACTTGTAGAAGTACATCGTGAACGTTATTTAGAATGAGAATTAGACTAGGTGTCCTGCTAAGGGAACGCATCTGGGAATGCTCCTATTGTCCATTGTGATAACTGACCCAGGGTTGTCCCATGAAGGTGTGGGGGAGTTGTCTCACACAGTGACTGTGTTTTATAGAGACTGGCATCGTAAGGATGGTAGTAGTGGAGGAAAAATACAATTTGAAACGGACGGAGTCAGAAACTAGTATGGAGAATTTGTCTAGTCATCTCTTAATAGAAAATTCAGTTCTCATTGAAGCCTAGTAAATGGAAGTTATCTCCTCTCAGGAATATAACCCAATAATGCAACAAGATGCACAATTATAAAAATACCATATTTTTTTTCTTTTCTGATGGGAACTGAGGAAAATACAGAATTGGTGTATGACCTTGCAAGGGACCCATGGGCATGAGGGGCCCAGAGCCGAAGCTTCATCTGCTTCATGGTAAATCTGCCTCTGAAAATGCTTATCAAAATTGTTGTTGTAAGCCCTGGCCGGTTTGGCTCAGCGGTTAGAGCGTCAGCCTGCGGTCCAGAGAGACCCGGGTTCGGTTCCTGCTAAGGGCACGTGCCTCGGTTGCAGTTTGTCCCCGGCCCCGGTTGGGTTGTGCGGGAGGCGGCCACTTGATGTGTCCCTTTCATGTCAATGTTTCTCTCTCTCTCTCTCTCTCTCTCTCTTTCTCCCACTCTATCTGAACAAAAATGGAAAAATGTCCTCAGGTGAGGATAAAAAAAAAAATTGTTGTTGTATGAAGAGATCGTCAAGGATGCAGACAAAAAATGAAGGGAAAACATGGAAGTGCGTCAGATAGTTCCAAGTGCCAGTATTTTTACACATTTTGTGGCTTCGTGATATTTTCCATTTAAACAATTTTACAACGTATTGTGACTTTGTTTTTATTCTACAGAAATAGTCACTAAGTATTCTTTTTGCTAAAGAGCACCTCCCTCTCCCTGAAAAAGATGTAAAAGCTCCAAGTCTCACAAAATCTGGGTTTGCCTCTGCTAGGAGTAACTATCAAATGACTTTGGCTCAGTCATTTCCCTAAACACTCGTGAAATTCAACTCACAGTGCTTCCTGTCCTTCTGGAGAAGCACTCACTTTCAGTTTTCTGCAGGGACAGGGGACGTGGCATGTTTGCGATTTCTGTGTTTGCGGATGTCACAGTGGTAAGGTTCCTCCTGCTGCCTGTCTTTGGGCTCACCAGCTTCCGGAGCTGGGAGAACATCACTTTTTGCCAATGAGCGGTACACAAGGCAGCACTCTTTGGCTTAGCATTAACATATTGAAATTTTGTATTGCAGTGGAGTCCCATTAACTACATTTTATGCACAAATAGGCCAAGGCCCAGGGAAGATAAATTGTTTTACTCAAGTTCATGGGATAATAAATGTCAGAGCTGCAATCACAACTTTCCAACTCCCCAGCTGTACATGCAATTGGCGGGTTTACAATTATGTACAAAAGATCGACAGAGAACACAGATGGGCTTCTAACCCCTGCTAATGAGAGCATCACTCTTCATTGCTAGGATAATTAAGCAAATATTTAGTGGTCAAAACCCACCCAGACTTTAAATAAAATCAATCAAACCCTAATCCCTTGGGAGATGATGTTGATTTTGGAATTTTTAAAAACTCTGAAGTGTGATTTCTTGTATGAGTACAGTTCTTATTTTGATGATTTCAAGCAGAGGAGTTAAACCAGTTGCATTATGCCTATTGAAAAGCACATTCCCCAGAAAGGCCAGGCTTCTGACACTCAAAAGGAACCAGGTCAGGAGAGCATATTCTCTTTGTCAATTGTTCCTTTTTTTTTCCTCGGAATTTTCCTTCTTCCTCATGGAATTAGACCTTTAAGTAACTTACAAACAGTTCCTGCAGTGTGAAGCCATGTCTGGTCTACCACACTCCCTGACACTGTCATTGACAATTTCTTGTGTAAATCATAGCAGTTGGATTCAGCACTTTCAAGAATGGGAGTTGAAAAAAAATTCTGAGATATTTTTTTAAAAATTATTTTTAAAGATAAAACATACAGTACGTTCCAGAAATGAGAAAGGTCTGAGGTATAAAAAGAAAAACATATGAATAAATAATCTTGTTTATTTTCGTTACAACCCATCCAGTCTACCCTCCACACCTAACTATCCTTACTCAGCTGTGTTTTTTCCATAGAACTGATCGCCTTTGAACAAACTGTAGCCTTATTTATTTATTGTGACTGTAGTTTATTAGCTGTCTCTGCCTGCTAGAATTCTAAGATCTAAGGAGACAAGAATTTTTATCTGGGTGTATCCCCACCACCTAAAATAGTGCCTGACATACAATAGGAGCTCAAGAAATAGTTGCTGAATGACTGTGGACTGTGTCAGCACTTGGAGAGCAGAAAGCAAATATGATATTATACTTTCTTCTGAGAAGCTTAATTACTTTCTCCATGGATTGAAATGCTAGAATTTGGGCATTAAATATTTATACCACTTTTTCTTATTCCTATTAGAACCTCAGTTTGAGGTGGCAATATGTCTGGTGAAACTAGCCCACTGCCTAGACTTTCTTTTAATTCTGGCCAACAAGAAATAAGTTTGGTTCTATTAGGTATATCTAGGAAAGTTTTGCTTTCCTGGTATAGACTTCTCCTGTTCCTCTTCGCTGCGTGTTTCTTTTTCCTGTCTGGAATGTGGATGTGATGCCTGGAGGCATAGCTGCCATTTGAGACCATGAGGATAAAAGCAAAATGCTAAATACGGCAGAGTGAAAAGATAGAAATAGTCAGAACAGGATGGCCTGCTCCTGGATTTGTTAGAAGAGACAAATTAAACCCTATTGGGTTCAACTTTTTAAATTTGGACCTATGTCGTTACCTTGAACCAAAAACAAGCCTATGAAATGCACTTATAACAAACTGTGACTTAGCTAAATATCTTAAATACTTATTGTTATTATTATTTTTATTTATTTAATTTTTTTAAAGGTTGTATTTTTTAAATATGTTTTTATTGATTTTCTTTTAGAGAGAGATAAAAACATTGATGTGAGAGAGAGACATCGATTGGCTGCCTCCTGCACGCCCCCTACTGGGGATCAACCCTGCAACGCAGGCATGTGCCCTGACTGGGAATCGAACTGGGACCTCTCAATCCATGGGACGACACTCAGTCCACTGAGCCACACCAGCCAGGCAATATCTTTCCTATTTTTTATAATCTCAATCTTTCAGAGAGTTAAACCTATCAGGGTAAAGTCTACATTTTGGTGCCTTAGTATCAGGGACCCAGGGAGTCTCAGGAATAGAGGGGCCAGGAAGATGACGCGTGCAGAGGATTGCTGCGTGATCCGCTGCAAGGAAAACACGTAGCCAGTACCTCTGGAGTCATTCAGAATGCTAGATGACACCACATCTTTCTCATGTCTGCTCCTCAGAAAGTAACTGGTTTTTAGCAGAGGCTTTTGGTTTGTTTTCCTTTCCTCTTTGGCACTAGATCATGGTAGATTTATTGCTGTCCACGTGCAAGGACTAGGTAGAGACTCTGAAATTTCAGATAAGAGGGCTGGATCACTTGGAACGCTTTCGTGCTAATATCATAGTTGCTGTGGCTCACACACAAGTACATGTGTGTAGGTGTATGTTTGTGTGTGAGTGTGTGAGAGCCTGCAGCAGCAGAGATTTCCTCTTTGCATCAGCAAGTTAGTCCGAATTCAAGCGAGACTTTAATTTAGCCAGCGTATTTTCACAAGTCAATGTGATTTTGATATTTACACAATAGTCAATTTCATTAAAAAAAAAATAGCTGGAAGCACGACACAAAAAATAAAATATCTCCCTTATTTCTGGGAAATTGCACATGCCTCTATTCTAGATTTTCAGATACGGTGCTGTGATTTTTTTTTTTTTAATGTAAAGTTAATCCTGTAAAGGGAAACTTATAATTCCCTCCTCCCAAGAATATTTAATAGAATTAACTATGGATTTTTTTTGAAGATGCTATCTTATTACAGAAGATGTCATTTTTTAAACCTTCTTTAAAATGGCTATTTCCTATGCTTTAGTCGGAAACCAAAAAACAAAAACAAAAAACAAACAAAAAAACCCCACATAACAAAAACAAGAAAGCAAACAAGCAAAAAGCCCTAAGCAAGAAAACCGGTCAGTGATTTCCTTGTTTTTCTAGCTCTGCAGGAGGGCTTGGCCACTATACTCTTTTGAGGAAATTTGTGTTGTGAGGAGTAGAATAAAAGGAAACAATAAGACTGCTTTAGTTTTTAACAGTTTTATGTGTCCTGGGACTTCAAGTTCCCCTAGAAGAAGAACTTAAATTGCAATTTATATGATTTTTTTTTTTTTGGTCTTGGATTTTTCTCCATTTTCTTATTATTTAAGAATTGATTCCCAATTTCATATATATTTTTTAATCTAGTTATCTTTTTTAATGAAAAGTTGAAGACTAACAAAACCAATTTATTCCACAATAAGACTAAAAAATACTATCCATTACTAACCAGAAAGATGTCCAGGAAACAAGTATCACCTTACTTCTCAATAACTGAAGATAAAGGCAGAGCTTATACGCACTTCTCACCCTCCAATATTCTATTCATGCTTCCATTTCTTTTCTCCAGTAAATTCTGGAACCCAGAATAAAAACAGCCTACACAGCTAGGATGGTCATAGGAGTAAGTTGGGGCCAAAACTGGTGTGTACAACTCCTGGGAAATGGAGGTGGCTTGTCATTCTCTTCATTCTCTCTTTCATTCCAGCATGTGGATGTGATGACCACTTAAAGAAAAAAAATGATTTTCCCCAGTGTGTATTTTCTTGGAAGTCACATTGAGGGGATTCTGACATTACACGCACATAAACAGGGCCTGTGGTTAGGAAGTCTCAAGGCTTAATTATTTTTCCACTTTACTCAATTCTGAGGCCAAAGCATAAGGCACCCATACCCAACATCTCCCTCTATAAATTGTGTGGAATGTTTCTTTTCTCTCCCCTTTGAGAGTGTATATACTCTGGGGGTGGGGCAGCTTTACGCCAAAGCTTTTCAATCTGACCTATTCCCTTGCTAGAGCCCTAAATTGTATGGGTGCAGCCTAGTAAATAATAAGTTATAGGCCTCTTGAGGATTTTAGATAGTCCTAGGAGAAACGCTTTCTCTATTGCTTGCTTATATGTCTAGAATCACACTTTTCATCTCGGGCCTCCAATCCATCCATATTTTCCTGCCAGCCAAACCATGCATTCAAATGACATTGTAAGTATTTTATTCAGCATTTTAGTTATGCCTGGAGGGATTAGTCTGCCATGTTGTAGGAAATAGAATTCTAAACTCTGTTTTGTTTCATCTTCAAAAAATAGTGCTTACTTGATCACTTTATATTCATCAACATTACTTATTTTATTACCCATCCTGTTGGACACAGAGCTATGGGTTTCCCTTCAGTTCCTTCTTTTCTTTCTTCCTTTAATCTTTTATTTCATTGTCATTCCTCCTCTGTCATTCTTTCCTCTCCCCCCATCACATCCTCCTTTTTCCTTCATCTTCTCCTCTTCCTCCTCCTTCTTTCTCTTCACCTTCCTTCCCATTTTTTTTTTTTTAAAGGAATCAGGGACCCAGAGCCCAAGATACCAGTGCGTTTTAAAGAAGAAGCCAACGAATCACTGTCTACTCCTTGGGTCAAGAATATCTCGTGAACTTTTAGTTTATAGGTATCTGTAATATGAGGCATACCATGTTTCAAAACTGTTTGCAGATTAGAAGAGCAGGCTTATCCATTACACATCTGTGAAGCACCTGCTATAAACCAGTGACTGAGGACCCAAGAAAATAAGGCCTGGTCCCTGCCCTGAAACCCTTACCATTCAGAGACGCTTACACACTGGTTCAGTCACTAAGCATATGCTTCCTACTGGCAGGCCTCTCATTTGGCTTCAGAACAGCACACAATGGTTGGAGAAAGGAAGAACAGACAGAGGCCTCTTGATGAAGGACGTGAGTTCATTACCACTGTGGACTCTCACCAGACTTAAAATGTCATGATGTGGTGCCCTAGACTTTGTTTCATTCATTCATACGGCAACATTTATTGAGGGCCCACTGTGTGTCAGGCACTGTGCTAGGCACTGGGGCTCTATATGAATAAGATCCTGACCTCAAATAGCCACTTGTGCGGGAGGATTGTGCAGTGGTGAGTGCCGCGATAGGGGGATGTGTGAGGTGCTAAATGTTCACAGGGTAGGGCATATGTGGAAGGTTTTCTGGAGGAGGTCATCATTAAAGGTAATCTGCATACGGGAATTCCTCTTTAAGAGACCCCACACAGGCTAATTCCGTGCTTCAGGAAGAAGTGACTGAAGTAGTCCAGTCCCTGGAATTGTAGTTTTACCTGGGAAACAAACACTATATTCTTATTGCTTATATCACACATTTGTAAGACTGTTTTTAGCCTCAAAAAAAATCACAGAACAGTTTCTTGTGGCAGTGTAATTGAGCTCTCACATCCAAGAAAAACAGGAGGACTCTGCTGCTGTCGAATGGGTAGATAGAATGACCAGGGAGCTCCAAGGAACAGACCTCCAGGGAGTCCCAACACAGATACCAACCTGAAAGGATGGCAGAACTGACCATGGTTTCTTTGTGATCACAGCTTGGTGACCTCAAATAATCCTTTGCAAAAGAGCAGGCAAAGACCATTACAAAAAGTATTATATTGCTCTTCAGTATGTGAACACATCCTAATTGAGATGAGTGAATGAATGACCTAGAGATAGGAATGTTTCTAGAGGCTCATTTCCCAATTACCATAATGTAAAGTGAAAATAATTGCTTTATCAAAACCCAGTCCATTGGGATCATGTTTTATACCAGCAACCCAACCCATGTCAATTTTTGTTAAAACAAAGGTGTGAAGTGAGAAAACACACAATTCAAATAACTAGTCTGATGGACATTTCTCCGTGTGTACTGCCTCTTTTCTTGGGTATACCAGTAGGTTAGAGCAGGGCCACTGGATGACATACTGCATGTACTCTTGTTGTAGATCACAGCTGAACAAACTGCTCTGGAGTGTGAAGGGTCAGCGCACTGTAAACAGAACTCAGCAGTGACCTATGGAGTCATCTCAAGACATAATAAATACCGTCTTCACGCTCCCTCCCACCTTCTGCTGATTCAGGTATTCTCCTGCAACATGGGGCTTGTCTCTCGAGCAATATTTCAAATCCAGCAGACCACTGTATTTGCAGCAGATTTTCTAACTGCACTTTTAATTTTGGCAAAATAGCTTTTAGCTCCTTCTGAAAATGTCATCATACACGCAGAGCTTCATTGAGAAAGAATAAAATGCTTTTTAGAACACCCCATTAACTTTGGCTACCATTGGTTTTGCTATTCTGGAAGAACTTCTCCTAGATTTAGGGGATAAAAACAGAGTTCTTTTTTTCATTCCAGAATAGAATTTTGTGGCAGAACCATGAACTTTCCTCTCCTTGAAACCCTTGAAGGCCCACTTCATACTTCTTTACTAAGGGACCTCCAGGCCAGTATTACCTTTTGCCAAAGTAGGGTTGGGCCCACATCCATTCTGTTCTCTTCATTAGAACAGCCACACATCAATCAGCAGAGCCTGCACCAGTTCCCGCCCATTCGGGTGAAAAGACTCAGTTTATGCTTTGCTGTTATCTAGCTCATACTCACCTATGGAGATATTTTTCTAAAAAAATGGTTTATTGTTTTTTTTTCTTTTTTAGAAAGAGAGGAAGGGAGAGGGAGAGAGAAAGATATTTAAGACAAAGTTTCTTACCTGACCTTGAGGTGCTTGGATGTGGTGAGAGTGGACCATCCCTAATGTTCCCTGTGCATTCCAGGGCAGAGGAAAAATAACTTGAGGAGGTTGGATGAATGTGTGTGCGAATGCTTTCAAATTTCCATCATGTGCAAAATTTACATAGATTTGCTTTTCCAGCGGGGTAGCCTTGCAGAAGGCCTGCAGCCCTATGATATCTGACATTGTGCTGCTAGATGTAGTGTAAAATGGTGATAGGTAAACCCTCCACCTCACCCCAAGCCAAACCAAACAGAAAGCTCAATCCATAACCTACAATAACTTAACCCAGATGGGCATATTTTCTTTAGACTGCAAGCAATTTCCAGTGAATTCATTAGTTTCAGTGTTTCTTCTTTTCTATTCTTGTAGTTAACATTTTGGCTTGCCAAGTCCTAGCCATCCAAGAAGAGGAGAAATCAGATGCTTACGATTAAATAGTTCAAAGTCAATGATATTTGGTTAAAATAAAGAAATGGAATAAAATGGACTGCAGACTCACTGGCCTAAAATTTAAACGTGTTGACTGAGACTTAGGCTATTAAATGGTGGGTTTTACTTGGAAGTCAAGTGCTCATGAAAGATAAAACTTATAACAGTGGCACCAAGGAAAAGATGGGGTGTTATGTTGAAGGAATGGTCCAGACTCACATGTTGTGTGACTTCATTTTAAAGCCCAGCAACATTTCCCAGTGAAGTAAAATAACAAAAACAACAAGAAACTGAAACAGTGGGCTAGAATATTGGTCATTAACCTCTTCCACTTGGAGGCCTGGGATGACTCAAGATAGGAAATTTCATGAGAAGAAGCAAAATTAAAAGTTAAAAAGAACTAGAAATCACAGAATTTATATTTTAGCAATTCTTCATCTTGCACTAGATGCATTTAAAAATGAAAAACAAGGGCTCACGATTGGCTGAAAACAATTTCAAGACCTTTCATCAGTCAGTTTTACCCAACACCCTCTTGATTTCCAAACTCATTGCTTTGCTTGGCAAATAAAGATATTCTTAGACTACTTTGAATACTGTGTCTTCTTGGGCCTTTGTGTTAACCCTGTATATGTGAAACTGTCCGTGCTCATCTCCCTTTACTACTTCATGGCACTGCTTAAATCTAGCACCTGCCTGAAATATTTTCCACTTTAGAAGATTCAACTTATTCTTTAATACAAAATGAAACATGCCTCTCCCTGGACATCTAAGCACCATTTTACACATGCCCACATTGTCTTTGTTGGCATATGAGCTTTACAAGGGCAAGAGCCAGGTCTTTTGTAAGCTTGTATGGCTCCCACTCCTGTGTCATGACCCATATGGGCACTCAATAAATGTTGAATTGAAGTGAATTGCTTTCTAGTGCATTTATTGGCACATGTACTTCGGTAGGTCAAGATCCATCTCTTTTTGCAGTGCTCAGTGGTTTTCTTTTTGAATGCATTCCCAACCAGGCCAGAGTTGTTGGCTGTCTCTGAAAATTGTTCACAGCTTGCTAAACAAGGAAGCAGCATGATTGCATTATTGTATTGTAGCTGTATCCCAGGTTTACAAATCAAGGAAATTCCACTTAGGTTGTTCAAATGGTTGTTCTGTCTCTCTTGTTCTTCTTTCCTCTTCTTCCTCCCTCCTTCCCTCCCTTCCTTCCTTCTTCCTTTCTCCCTCCTCCCTCCTTCCCTTTCTTTTACTTTGTTTTGGACAATGCTTTCTCGTGAAGCTCATACACTTAAAACAGGATGAACAGTAGTGAAGGGCTGTCTTTTTCAGCCCAGTAATGCTGAACACATGCGACTCCAGAAGCCTGTCTTCATACCTCAATTGAGGAAGATTTCAACAAGTATGAGCTGGGTCAAGGCTGGCCCACTCTGCCCAGGGATGGCATTGGCCTCACCAGCGGGAACACTGAGTTTCTAGCTTCAGGCTTTCAGTCCTCTCTATAGCTTAATGGTTCACAGCCCTTTTATGAGACAGCTGGATAACAATGTGCCTTTATGACAGCCTCCCTCTTTTTTCCCCCTTTTAAATCTCAAACTGTACCGTATAAAACATTCTGTCTCCTGTCGTTCCATCAGCGAGGACTGAATAGCCGAGGCAAGTGCTCCCGCAACACTCATTTGTTTCCTTGGATTTTTTTCTTCTTTTCACAATAAAAGAATAAGGGGAAAGAAGGTCCGGGTTGTGAAAGATGGCTGGTAAAGGCCTCTGTGTGCGGTCCTTGGCAAGATAATCTCATTCAAAAGATCTGGGTGACTGGAATTTCCCTTCCTCCCATCCCCCTGCAGACATCCCCCTCCCCAACATCCTTCTAATACAAATCCTTAAGCATTAAGTCAGGCGGAAAATGAGTCTACTCTACATTTATCTTCCTGAATGGCAGTCAACTCCCGCTTAATCTTTCAACATATATTTGTTCAATGGATCAACAGATTGTGTAAGCAGCATGACGGTTGGGTTTGGAAATGTGTCTGCTCATG
Source organism: Tadarida brasiliensis (assembly GCA_030848825.1). NCBI lineage: Eukaryota > Metazoa > Chordata > Mammalia > Chiroptera > Molossidae > Tadarida > Tadarida brasiliensis. Next base: position 40,132,923 of record CM061269.1, read on the forward strand.
TTTGGTTTGTGCTGAACCATTGACCATTTTGTTTGTGAATCCATCATAAATTACATCTCTGAGTTACCCAGCGCTAGGGACGGGACAGAGGACAGGGCTCACACAGGCGGAGAGAGGCTTTTAGTCACTGTCATTTCCTACACTGAGAATGCTGACTTGTTTTATTTTGGAATGCTTTTTAATCTTTTCCAACTAGAAAACCTCAAAGTTAATTTCTTCCTCTTTTCCCACAGGCACCTCTTACCTAGTCTTCTGCTATTCTTTCCCCCATTAAAACAAAGTAGGCTTTGAAGAGCCAGAGTGAGTAATAAAATAGTATTTAACACATGAGTAAGGTTAAGAATTAAACTTACGACTTTTCTATTATCCAAACGGATATATGGGTTCAAATCACTACTCCTTAAAAAGGAGAAGAGTTTATTTGGGTGTTAGATTGAGGCATTGAGTTCAGGACACAACTGATTTGACCTTTTTAAACAATAAATTGTCAGTTATTTCACTATTGTCAAGTTATCATTTAACCAATCATCTAATATTTATTGAGCATTTACTGCATTAAGGACAATGGAGAGAATATAAAAAGACAAATTTTCTAACCTTAATAACTTAAACCAAGTTGGAGAAGTTATATGTGTGTGTGTGTGTGTGTGCGTGTGCATATATATATGGTGTGATGAGGATAAATAAAAATAAATCAAAATGAGGGGAAAAAATTTGTGTTGTAGAAATGTAGTTTGTGCATGAGGAGGAATATTTTTTTAGGGAAGTTTTATTCATTTATTTGAAAACTGTTCAACTGTATTTATTGAACAACTATTCTTTTTTGGGCACTGAGCATATTTTGCAAAATAAGATAAATTGACTTCCCATCCTCATAATGCTTAAGATTGAAATTGGAAGAGTGGAAATGGGGATGTGGATGAGGAAGAAGAATTCATGTCAACTGTCATGTCCCAGGTCCCAGTCACGCCCAACTCACGTTGACATCAGGAGCTACAAGGAGATTTCACTTGCTAGTTCTTGGAAATAGATTTTTTATTTTTTAATCCTCACCTGAGGATATTTTTCCATTTATCTTTGGATAGAGTGGGAGGGAGGGAGAGAGGGAGGGAGAGAGAGAGAAAGAGAGAGAGAGAGAGAGAGAGAGAGAGAGAGAGAGAGAGAGAGAGAGAAACATCAATGTGAGAGAGACACATGCCTCCCACATGACCAGGACAAGGGTTGGGGATGAACCACAACTGAGGTATGTGCCCTTGATCAGAATTGAACCTGCAACTCTTTGGTCCTCGGGCGACGCTCTAACCCCTGAGCCAAACCAGCCAGGGCTCAGAAATAGATTTTGCATATCAAAGTGGAGACTTACTAGATAAAGGATGTTTCCATATATTTTGAATAAATGAAGGGTAAGAACCCTGATTTGAAAACTCACCTATTGATTCTTTTTATTTTTTTCTACCGGGAAACATTAACTAGTATTTTTCTTTAGCTCCAGATATATTTTAATATTTATAGGTGAATTCATCTGCACATGCCAAGATAAATTCTTTGCAAATGGAGATATCCTGTTATGGTGATTCAATACCGACTGGCATCTCCCCACACTTTGAATGTGGAGTAACAATAATAGAATAAGATATACAACATCTGATAAACAAAATACCAACAAAAATCATTTAGGAGCCATTGGATGGAGAGATATTTTGGCTTTGGAGTGTTTTTCTAGATTCTAATGGCATTGAAAGGCACAGAAAAGCTGTAGTTCTAGACCCAAATTTCATAGTGATCATTTCCTTAGTTGCAGAGAAAGAAACTCATCCATGCCAGCCAAAAAAAAAAAAAAAGAAAAAGGAGAAAAGGTTCTTAGGAGATTTCAGAAGTCAGGAAATAGAGCTAATAGATGGGCCTTACAGGCCTTGTTGCTGGGAAGGCATGGGAACCACAGCCTTTCCTTGACTATTGTAGGGTTAGGCAAACTTTGGGTTAGGTATGCACCATGAGTACAATCACCTGCGGGTCCCAAGGTGTTGCACATACCATCTCAATTCAAATGAGGGTATGGGCAGAGCTAGCAATGGTCTGTGTCTTTCATTGAGTATTCTATTTATTTCATTTACCTTACACCACAGCTAATGGACTCAGTAGACTCTAAATGTTAATACAATTTGATTAGGGTTGATCTGGTTATTTATAATTGCTGAGAAGCATAACATAGTTCTGTTTGCACTGTTGTTTATTACGTAATATTTGATTTCCTCTAAAAATAGAGCGACATTGTAATATTCAAAATGACCCTATCAGTCAGTGGCAGGGACAGAAAATAGAATTCCGCATATTCTGGCCATATGGAGTATGGTTATCCCAATGTTTCCTAATATAATAGAAGAATAAAATTATCCATTATTTAGTTACCTCTGATAAATATAGAATCTTTGCTAATGAGGACCAGAGAAAATATATGAGCAAAGTTTCCTCCTCCTCCTCCTTCTTCTTTCTCTTCTTCCCCTCCTCCTTCTCCTCCTCTTCCTTCTTCCTTTTCTCCTCCTCTTCCACCTCCTTCTTCTTCACAAAGATGATCCTGAAACAATGCTGCCTTGATTTGGCTTTCTCTATCTCCTCTCACCTCCTTCCTCCTCCCTCCCCGCCTTTTCTTTTATGTTTCAGGGCAGGAGTTTCCTTCATGAAGTGTAAAAACTCTGGGAATTCTTGAAATCTTTTAAGGTAGGTGTTATAGAGGACTGAATTGTGTTTACCCCAAATCCGTACATAGAAGCTTGAACCCTCAATGTAACTGTATTTAGAGACAGGACCCTTGAGAAGATAATTCAAGTTAAATGAGGTCATAGGGTGAGGCCTAATCTGATAGGACTGGTGTCTTTATATGACAAGAAAGCGACACCAGAGAACTTTCTCTTCGTGTGCACATTGGGGAGAGGCCCCGTGAGGACACAGTGAGAAGGCAGACCCTACAGGCCAGGGAGAGAGGTCTCACCAGGAACCAACCCTGCCAGCACCTTGATCTTAGACTTCCAGCCTCCAAACCTCTGAGAAAATAAATACCAGTCTGTGGTATTTTGTTATAGCAGCCCGAGGAGACTCATATAGATGTTTTTATATACGAGGAAGCCGAAATGCAGAGAGATGAAGTAGCATAAGGTATTAAGTGGAGAAACCAGAATTTGAAAACAGGCCCTTCTGAATCCCATGATGGTGGTCTTTTCCTACCTGGTCTGCCTATTTCATTCCCCAAAAGCTTTAGTATTGAGAACTCTTATTGGTGTCAAATTTACAGGCAGGTCAAAAAGTTTCATAAGTAGTGAGATACTGGGTGAAACTAGGGGCAGAACCTGGACAGCCAGTCCCCTTTAGGAATTGTGGGTTGGCTATGATGAGGGAGCAAAGTGAAGGCCCTGGAAGCTATGCTCCAGGCAGACACAGTGCTGAGTCACACCAAGGAAGTCTGTTCTTCCAAGCCAAGCAGAGAAATGGGGCCATTGTAATTATCAGCTGGAAATGGAATTGGAGAAGATGGGAGGAGGCTAGTGACTCTGCAGGCTACCTCCTCCTTGTATCCAAGCTGGGCAGAACCGAGCCCATTTGGAACAGTCCAGGAAAGTTGGTCTCATGTAGAGGGGGTGAAGACTTGAATAGAATTGGAAGCAGCATTCACTGTTCAGGAGAGTTTGAACTGCTGCCAGTTAATTTAACAACAGTCCGCCTTAAAAAAATCACATGGGTTTACATAACCTTCATTTGTATTTGCTAAGCAAAGCATTTCATCACACTTTTCTCTTAATTTTTTATCTTCCTTGTACAGTGTTCAATGTTGAATTTCATCAGTGTTTTCTTTGGATGATGGAAACCTCTGATCCCCCCCACCCCCCTTCTCTTTACTTTAGAGAGAGGAGGAACACTTAGAATTTGCCCTGGAGATACAATGTCTTCCAAATGTTAGCTCAGGGAGTAGAAGGCTCTGAGTTGCCATGTGCTGTTGTTTGCTGGAATAAATAACCATACAAAGGCCCTGCTCTTTTCGCTCCTCTCTCTTTCAGCAGGGTTCAAAGCAGGGTTATTTGCAGGTATCTTCTTGAATCTAATTGAAAGACTGAATATCTTGGCTTTTCAATCTTGTTTTCACCTTTTCTTTTCCATCAGCACATTCCTTTTTTATTTCTTTCTAGGTTCTTGACCTTATTTTTTTATTTCTCTCAAACAATAGAAGCTCTTTTGTGTGCGTGTGTGTATGTGTGTGTGTCTGTGTGTGTGTAGGTGTGTGTATCTGTGCGTGTGGGGTGGGTGTGTAGTGTTTCTTTCCTTGAAAAGCAGTGCTGATTGTACCCTTGTTTAATTCTCAAGGCTCTACCATCCATACTCATCATTGCTAGGTATTGACAACTAAAAGTCAAATGAACGGATAAACAACCAAATTCATATCAAATACAAATAAAGGTCTTAAATATCCATTCCCCACATCTATTATCATTTAGAAAGTTAAATGTATAAAATGCCTTGAGATTCCTTGAGGAATAAGATTCCTGAGCTCAGTTTTTTCCCATGTTCACTCATGTACCTGCTTTAAAAAATAGGTATTTTCTGTTTTGAAAGAGTAAACACCTTACAAGCTGAAAGTCATCAAAATTCTGCCTTTCCCTGTTCATCATCCACTACACTTGCCAAGCAGAGATTAAGGCAGATTATTAACCTACTCAATTACAATGGAACTCCTATGAAAATGTCTATTACAACCGCATTAATATCTCATTAGTTCATCATGTTAATGTTATTACAATGGTTACCAAAGGAATTGGCACTGATTGGTACCTCATTTTGAAGGGTTGTTGCCCCGAGCATCATTGGAGAGGGAGGCTCAAGAGTAGAGGTGAAAATCTGCTTTTTTGTCTTCCTCCCTAAAAAAAAAAAAAAAGAAAAAGAAAAAAAGAACAAATGAATATTTCTGGAAAAAACATACTGCTGAGGCTGTCTGAGACTCAAAGTATAAATCTATTTTGACAGGTATAGTCATTATTCTTACCATCTAGGACAGCATTATTCTTTTGTTTTAATAGCAGAGATAGCAGGAAGACAAAATTTGCCTTCATGTGAATGCATAAAAATGTAATAACAATTAGCTAATATAATTAAATTATTACTAATGATGATAAAAGCATGTCTGTTCTTTACAATGAACGTGTAGTTGTACTTATTTACATCTTTCCCCAGAGGAGTTCACCTGGATTTGCAGAAGAGTTAAACCACTCCCACTTCCCCATTCATTTGCATACATGAAAAGAAATAAAGCACAGAAGCTGATTGTGCCATTTTATAAGAAAAACAATGTCTCTGCAGTTTCATTCCTTTAATTTAGTTGGTAATCCTTCCTGTTTGGGCTGGATGGCTTGTGCAGCTGTAAGGGTGGTGGGCCCAAGACTGGGGTCTAGGTTCTATGACATTGGGTGAGTGTTAATGTCCATATGTTCAGGGTCCCTGGCTCGGGGTGGGGGTTCCTACACAGCAAGTTAGAGCTGGCCTTTAAGACAGATATAAAAGAGATAAAGTCTGTTGCTGATGTCTTATTTTCTATACTTTCCCCACCTGTCTCCTTACTTTTCTCTCAGACTCCAGAGTTCTCTTGGACTTTTCAATGAAATTTTGGGTTAGGTTAACAATTTGGTTTGTTTCTATTTTCTTAGAGGAAAAAAAAGGCAAGCTGAAAATGACCAGGGAGGAGTTGTTGGAGGTTTGCGGAGAAGAGAAATTGTGAAATGGGCCTGCTGAAGAGTGGGAGAGCAAATCGTGTCAGAAAGTGTTGAATGAAGCTTGTCTGGCCATGCTGAGGCCCCAGCCGAGGTTGCACAAACTGGGTGGTGAGCGCCCAGTGGGGCTGTGGGGCTTTCTCACTGTGTTCAGCTGCCTGGATGCAGGCACCTGGCCTGACGGGGTTCTCCCTGGGTATGTTAGACAGAGGAGAGAGGTGCAAGGGAAACGTCGTAATAATGGACTGTGGACTCTAACCAGGGGTGAAGAGACCAGTAAGAATGTGTGACAGACAGTGAAATGTGGTAGGGATCGTCAGGGGAAGTCCCAATGAGGTTGGAGAATTATTGGATCATGATTTATAGAAGGGTGATCAAGAAAAATGAGAGCTGGTGATCTAAGTCAGATGCTTGAAATGGACATTTCAGAGGCAGAACAGTTGTTGGTAATGACAAGGTACAGGGCATTAACATGGGAGTGAGTAGGAGGCAGATTCTTGCACAAGGGCAGGATAATGTGGTAAACTAATCTGATAACATGTTTCCATGGGGGAATTTTAGTGATTGGGGGAAACAGTAGTTTGGAAGTAGAGATTGGAAGTGGGGAGGGTTACATAGCCCATGTTCAAGCCTTGCTGACTATTGGTGATGAGAATAAAAACAGCCACTGCTTGAAAGAGCTGCCCTTGACGTGGTGCCCGAGAGCTCCAGCAGAGCCAGGAGGGGAAGGTACCTTCCAGGGAGATCAGAAGCACAGGGGACTTTGAGTTCCAGAGGGCACAGTGCAAGGTGTTAGGAAGTCATGGAGGATTAGGAGATTGAGTCAGATTAGGGGTACACACCCCATAGGGATCGAGTCTAATTGGTGAGAGATGAATCTGAGGAGTGGATTCCTTGCCATGGCTGGAGTGGATGCAAGGCAGGGTGCATGGCATCCTGATCATTTTAGAGGGTGTGGAAATCAGTTCTCCTTATAGCTTCTAGCTTGGGAATGGCCTGTTAAATAACACGTGACGGTGAGGCCAGAGATGTGTGGCAGTGGGACGGGAGGACCCTGCCAGGAACACAAAGGGTTCTATGGATCTTTCTTAAATTATGTCCTGGGAAATTTAGGAGTGACTACGATAGGAAGAGTTTCCCAGGAATGAAGAGTTTAGTTTAGACATGTTGAGGTAAGTATTCAAAGAAGAAGCATAAGAAACAGCTAAAAGAATTATTTAAAAAAAATTTTTTATCATAAGGCCTTTTGAGGCTATTTAAAAATGGTATGTATTTATTACTTTGATAAAAGAAACAAATCAATAAAAAACAGAGTTTCTAGAGATAATATAAATTGTTTTAAGAGAGAAAACTGAAGAAAGAGGATATGAGACGTGTGTGACAAAGACTGTTCATTATTTACTCAAATATCCATTGACCCTTCCCTCGCTAACAACAGAACCTGGATTTTCAGCAGGCCACATTGCTAGACAGATAGGATTTCCCGCTTCCCTTGAAGCTAGATGGGACCGATTGTCTCACTTTCCACCAATGCGATGCAGTGGGCGTGGAATGTGCCAGTGGCGGATTCAAGACAGCAACCGGTATTTTGGCACTTCTCCCATTAGGATATGGAGTCTATGCCCCCTTGCCTTGCCTCTTGTCAGGCTCTGAAGCCGCTTTCTACCTGCCATGCTCTCAGAAGCTCAAGTCACATGCAGAGGCCATATGTAGGTACTCTGGTTCAAAGCCCTCGCTGAGGTCACAGCTGACAGTCAGCACCCCCTGCCAGACATGTGAGTGAACCTTTTTGTATGTCCAGCCCAGCTGAGCCTTCAGAGGGCACAGCTTCATCTGGCTATAGCTGCCTCCCAGTGAGAAGTGACCAGTCCATCCACAGAGCTGTGAGAGAGAATAATAAATCTAAGCCACTGTGTTTTGGTGCAGTTTCTACACAGTAATAGAGAACCAGAAAAGGGTCTTTGCGGTAGACGGTATTATTATTGTTTTCATTGTTTGCTGTGCATGCTGTGAGAGGATTACACATCCATCACCTCTGCCATGTGATGTGCAGGGCGTCCCTTTAGGAGGAGTGTACCCAGTGTCTCGGTTTATGTCGAGTTTGGCCACATAACTGACTTTGGCCAATGGAATGTGAGCAGGTGACAAGTGGCCCATTCAAGCAGAAGCTATAAGAAAAGTTGCAAGGTTCATCCACTGTTCTGCTCCCTCTGTCGTGAGACGGAGGGCTGCTTCTTCAGCTTGGGTCCCCGTATTAGTTTTCTAGGGCTGCCATAACAATGTACCATGGACCAGGTGGCTTGAACAACAGAAGTTTATTTTCTCACTGTTCCGGGGGCTAGAAGTCTGAGATCAAGATGGTTTCTTTTGAGGTCTGGAAGGGAAGGATATGTTCCTTGACTTTCCTTGCTAATCAGATGGCTATCTCTCCCTCTGTGTCTTCACATCATCTCCCTTCAGTGCTTGCCTGTGTCCAAATTTCTTCTTCTTATCAAGACATCAGTCGTACCGAATTAGAGCCCACCCTCATGACCTCATTTTAACTCAGTTACCTCTTTAAAGACCCTGTCTCCAAATACAGACACATTCCAAGGCACTGTGCATTAGGATTTAAATATGTGCCTTTTTTTTTTTTTTTTTGCAGGGGGTGGGGTGGGGGGGATACAATTTAGCTCAAAATAATCCCCAAATGGGGGGAAATGTAGAACAGAGGTTCAGATAACCCACAGATACCCTGTGAAGAGAGTGAGAAAGAGATACTGTGAACCCCTGGTATTTGGAGTGCGTTGCCATAGCATAACCTAGCACAAGTTAATCAGTACAGTTCTTTAAAGGAAGGGCCCATTCTTCTGTCCCTCTGCCTTCTTTGTGCTGCTTGGAACATGGACAAGAAGGTCGCTGCTCTTAATTTCGTGGACCATGGTGTGCATGCTCAAGACTGCTGAGCTGTTGAGAGAAAAGCAGCTCAAGTCCTGGGTGACTGTGACGCTGCCATATCTGCCATGGGATAGTCGCCTTTGGTCTTCTTTTTAGGGGGACAAAGAACTTCTATCAAATTTAACACAGGAGAGAAAATGATAACAACACTTCCTTTGTTGGAATTATAGTCAAAGGGGAAGGAGAGCCAGATGGGCAAAAAGAGCGTGAAGAGAGTTTGAAGCACCTCATTGCTGTAAATGCATGTGTTTTAAAACATTTATATTTCAGCCTATTAAAAAAAGAACTTGCAAATGTTGAGTAATCCTCGCAAACATGAGGTACGCTGGGAGATCAGATATGGGCAGATGCCATTTTGCCGTTCCCATTTTCAAAAAGAGGAAGAGAGATTCTGCAAAAGATCGAATTAGGAGCTTTATTTTATTTCCTGGAGATCTAAGAAGAGGAAGTGGTTGGGTCATCCTCACAGTAACCTCATTTCCTTCTTCGACAGATATATTGGACTACGGTGCCAGGGGAAATGTGGCAGAGGGTGCTTTTGAACTAAAGCAAGGCATCAAGGCATTTAAAGGAGCTTTCAAAATGTTTCATTGACCAATTAGAGGAATATTGGTTGAACAGAGAATTGAAAGAGTGCATGAAGAGTGTATGGCACAATCTGAGGGTAGTTTCTCTCTCTCTTTTTTTTTTTTGCCTCCAGCCATGGTGTCAGCTTCACCATAAGGGTTGGCTCCCCCTTGTGGTTAGAAATGGCTTCATTGATACTTGCCATGAACAGGGAGAGGTTGGGTGCCTTCTGAATCTTCCCTCGGAAGAGTCAGAAACTTCTTTCCTGGATTGTGGCAACAAAACTTTTCTCGTATTTTATTGACTCCAATTGATCAGAAGTCCACCAGTGACCCGATGACTGCCCAGGGAAAGCGATAATCTGCTTGGTTAGGGCTGACTGACTGGGCGTGGAGTTGCCTTCCTCCAAAGCACCTGGGGCAGGAAGGGTGGGATTATATGTAGCTAAAGAGAACTGAGTAGCTAACAAAAGGAGAAGGAGTGAATTATTTGGTAGGCAAATACAGTATTCACTATTTTGGGAAGATTATGAGGGTAAGGTTCTTCAATTCTATAATGTAAAAGTTTAAATTTGGATGAGACAGGAATTTTGATAGATCTGTTAGGATTACATTAGCCACACAATACCCTCCAGTTAGTCAGGTAGTTGAGTGAACCAAGGGACGGAATTGTTTATCGTTGTCCATCTTGTGACAGAGACATATTCACCAAAAATGATGATTTGGGTTTAATTGTAACACTCTACCTGATTGTAATTGACCAATATGTTTACCTTCCTTAGAACATTAGAGGAGGCTTATGTACTCAGAATGGATACGAATGACAACCATTCCTTTTTTTTTTTTTTTTAAATGATGAGAGAACGTGTATATAAAGATTTGCATCAAACTGCTTAGGTATACATTAAAAAGGAAGTGGCTGGAATGTAGTCCTTTTTTATGCTGTTTGAAATACTCAAATTTAGTGAGATTTTAAAGTTGATATTGCAAAAAAAAAAAAAAAGTCAAGGGATCCTTAAGTGTCTTGTATCGTTTTATTGAGATCACAGAGGCAGACTCTACTAGAAGGGCTTAGAGATGTCCAACACTTGCTTCTACAGGGTGTCCCAAATAAAATGTATACAGGGTGTCTGTAGATTCTATTACATTTTGAAAACGACATGTATTGTAATAAACACTGATGGAGGGATGAATTGTATGTTTTATTCTTTTGTCCTCAAAACGGAAAGGTGATGTGTACACCCTTTGGTGAGCTCAGAAACCCTAAATGAAGGAGAGCACATTAAGCAGCCCCTTTGGGAAGAACGGGAGTCCACTTTCGTGCCCTCCTGGAATTTGCTGGCTATTGTTAGATACAGACCCATGAATAGATTACGTCCCTGTTTAGGCAGGTCCAGGCTTACCCAGCATTCGCAGCTTGCCTCTCTCTTTGGTGGCTAGAGAAGGAAGTTTCTGTGGCTTCTGCCTGTCAAGGAAAATGTGTTCACCCTTATTAGTAAAGTCAGCAGAGTAATGACACGAAGGCCTTTGAGGGCGTCTTCATGCCACAGTGAATGGAGCAGTTATTTTAGTGGAAACATTATCCTCCATATACACTATATTTTCTACTTCCCGTAAGACTCTGTTTTCTGATACCCTTTATTAAGAATTTATTCCAAATTGTCAAACCAAAATATGGCCATGTAAAGTTTAAAAAAATATATTTTCTTTATTGATTTGAGAGAGAGAGAGAGAGAGGGAGAGGGAGAGAGATAGAAACATAGATGAGAGAGAACATCAATCGGCCGCCTCCTGCATGCCCCCCACTGGGGATCGGGCCCACAACCTGGGCATGTGCCCTGACCGGGAATCAAACCGGCCACCTCTTGGTGCATGGGTCCATGCTCAACCACTGAGCCACACCGGCTGGGCAGTAAAGTTGTATATTGAAGTGAAATACAGTACAAAGCAGTTAATCACCTTGGACGTTGAGCTCGGGTCTAACGTAAGGGGGAATGAGTCTGTAAGCAGGACCAGGAGTGTGTGTGTGCACGTGTGTGGGTGCACACATGTGTGTGCATGTGTGTGTGTATGAGCCATACTTTTTATTGGTGGTGTAAACAAACACACTTAAAGAAATGAGGTTATGACTACCCGTTCTGATTCATTCCAGTCAGGGTTTTCTCCCCATTGCTCAACTGTAATCCTTCTGGTTAAAGTCACCAGTAAACTATGCATTGCCAAATTTAGTAGTTAATTCTCAAACTTCATTTTACTCTACCCCGTAGAGTATTTGACACAGTTAATCACTCCCTCCTTGAAACACTGTTTTCATTTGGTTTCCAGGGAACACATTTTCTTCTCCCTTGATTAGTCACTCTTTTTCAGTTTCTTTTGTGACATACCCTTTCTCTTCCAGACCTTATATGTCAGTGTATCCAAGGGTTCAGTGTTTCCATTTCTTTACTTTTGTTCTGTATGTGGTTAGATGTGATCACATCTAGTCTGCACCTTTAAGTATCATTTATAAGGGAATGATTCCCAAATTTATATCTCCAGTTCAGATCTCTTCCTTCACCTTCTAACTGCTAAGTCCAATCTGCCTCCTTGGCAACTGCTCTTAGCAAATGAATAGCAACTTCTTACAAAGTGTAAGGCTGGAATGGTGAGTTCCATACCTCAAACCTCTGTGCCCCCAGGACTCCTTGTTTCAGTAAATGGCACTTCTGTTATCCAATTGCCTAGGCTACGAACCAAGGGGTTGCTCCTGATTCCTGCCTTCATACTCTATATCCATTCTATCAGCAAATCTGTTGTTTTTATTTTAAAATATAAGCAGATAGTGACCATTTATCACCGTCTGCACTGCTGCTGCTCTGGTCCACATTGCTGTGGACTCTGGTGTGCACTCTGTCAACAGTCTCAACTGGCCGCTCTGTCCCACTCTTGTCATTTTACACAGTGGGCCCTGCAGAGCAGCTGGAACGTAAATCTGATGTTGTTACTATTTTGCTCGAAACCTTCCGATGGCTTCTCATCATTCTTGCAATGCAATACAAATCCTTGCGGTGGCCTCTCAAGTCCAATAAGATCTAGCCTTTCTTAGAACCTTTGTACGTGCCCTTTTCTCAGCCTGGAGTACTCTTCGAAGACATCGGGATTTCTGCACGAACGCCAGTTCATCAGGAGGCCTTTCCTGACACCCTATCTAAAGAGCATATTCCTTCTAATGCTCTATTTCTACCTAACCGGCCTCATTAATTCCTGTTTATTTATGCAGTGTCTGTTTTGTTCCACTAGAACACACTGTCCATGCAGGCAACATATTCTTTTATTACGGATGCATCCCCAGACCTGAAAATAACGCCTGACACATGCATCTGTTGAACGGATTAATGAATGGATTCTATTTCATTCTGTCCCCTCCTCTATATTCTCATTATTATGATGATTACTGAAAGTGCTTTATTTTAGATAATGTTGTCAGGGCAGCATCTAGTTCCCTTGTTTTTATCCCCATTCTGCTCCTGATACATTTATCTTTTCACAGGTATTAAGAAATTTGTTAAAAAAAACATTAGTATTTCGGCAGATGTTTTAGAAGCCATGGTTCCTCATTCACGTCTCAGTTCCAGACTTTCTCTTAAATGTTTTGTTTAGCTTTAACGAATTGTGGATGAGAAAGATATAAAATCAACAAAAATGTTAGATGTCGGATACCTTTCCTTATTCAGAATAAAACACTCAAAACGAAATCATAAAGAATTTCACTGTGCACCCTCCTGCTACCCCAGAACACGGCCAACATAAAATGCTTCTAAATATCTGTTACATCATTCAAAGATGACAGATAATAAAAAGGGAAGTATTGAAAGATCTAGTCAAAGATACTACATATAGTAAGACACAAAAGAAAAAAGAAGTAAAAAAAAGGCACAAAAAAACATATAATAAAAAATATACAATGAAGTAGATGGAAATATCATATGTATCTCCATGATCTCAGAGAATTAAATGAAATAAGTGTCATTTTAAAACAGGAGCACAAGGAAAAGATACAAACGTTCAAGGGGGGGGGAGGGGAGAGACGTCAGAAGGAAATTAAATATGAAGTGTCCAGAGTTCAGGAAGGAAATGGAAGAGAAAAGTGAAATCACCATGGAAATTGAGGCTAGTATTTGGAGGTCGCCGGAGGCCTTGCTGGTGCCCAGTGAAACTCCTTATGATTTAGGGTCTTGTGCCAGCTGGTTGATGCTTTCATCTCTGAGGCCGAAACAGTTTAACATTTTCTCAAACTTCAGAATCTCTCCTCTCTCCTGCCTCGGCAACATATTCTTTTAATGAAATTATGGCAAGTCTGTGGGTTTCTTTTTCTATCCTGGCCTCCCTTGTTATTCTTGGCTGCTAAAAAGAGGGTGGGACATAGGAGAAAAAACTCTTCTCCCTCACCATCTTATTTCGCAGATGCCCGTATCTCTGCTGGTAACATCATGGAGTTTGAGGACTGGGTGACATAGTTGGGCTTTTCTTAAATATATTGGACATTGCTGCGACACCCAATGGGATTTTGAGGAAGGGGAATATGAGCATCCCTTCCATTTCTCGTATTTGGTTTCCTATCCTTGCTCATTAGCTTGCCAATTTCAGAGAGCAAATCACTTTATTTGAATTTCTGCATAAGGGGATATCACACGAGCATCAAGACCGTGTATTCCCCAGTTGTGTGAATAGACTGAATTAGCCGTCATTCATCTGAAGTCCACCAAGGTCTCTGCCTACCCTATTATTAGTGCATCTAAAGGCACATCGTAACACATGTGAGAAGGGCAGATATTTAGGGGAAATTGAGGTTGTGACGCACAGTTGTGTTGCGACCCTAGCTCCACCTTGGTCTTCTCATATGGTAAAAAATGGCATGGCTCTGAGCCAATCAAGTTATCCCCCGGAGCTTGGCCGTCCTGGTGGCCTCCCCGAGGGGGTTCACCTGCACACAGAGGGTCTGCTATTTTAACATCAAACTGCTGCAGCAATGCTGCTAGAATATCATGTCTGCCCTGGTGTTCAAAACTCTCTTAGCAAAAGGTGGTTAAGCCTGCTCCTCTGCCTCTCCCACTCTTTTCTTTTCCAGTGCATGTTCTTGGCACTGCGTGATAGGAATATCCCCAAACCCTTGCACTCTTCAGAAATGTGCTGTAACCTGAATAAGTCTCACAAAGAATATGTTGACAGACTTTACATCAGGCCCATAAAATTCAAACCTTAAAAAAAAAAATAAATTATGAGCCTGGGTCAAAGAAGCTATTTCCAAGAAAACAGTTGGACGCCACGCAAAAGATTTTTGACACAGAACATACTCTTCTTTTAGACAATCAGTGGGAGACGAGCTGGTCCCCAGCCATGCATAAATCTGTCCATGTGCCATTGGTAGCAGTTCCTAATTGGGGAAAAGGAGGGTGGGAATGGACTGGCAGAGCAGGCTGAGACTGGCAGGCTGGGCAGGGCCTGGAGGGCAAGCACGGTGCCCGCTGCTGCCCTTCCTAAAGCCCCCACCACGGGACGGCACTGAGAATAAATCACCACCTTTTCTGGAGCTCGGGAAAATAAGACCATAAATAAGGAAGAGATGTGCCGAGCGCGTTGCGGAATGGCTGGGTATTGAGGGAAGAGCAGGAAGAGCGTGTCCAGACTGGAGAAGGGCAAATAGAGCCTCCTTTGCTGAACACAGTGAAAAGCTGAGTGGCCCAATTAATTTTTGTGAAAACTCCTCCCTGTACCCTGGTTATCCAGCCTGTGCTCTTCAATGAGGGGGGAGGGGCGGGGGGAATCAATGCTCTTGACTCCTGGTGGGTAGTAAATTGTAAATAGCCTTGGATGGGGATTCTTAGCTGTCTGGAAGGCTACTATCCAGGGACCAAATTTGCTTTCTGGAGTTCTCCCCTTGAACTTTCTTCTCTGTGCTGGGACACTTAGTGCCACCATCAGAAAGCCTCTTTTGTAATTTTTTTACCCCATTATGTTGCAATTTTCTCATCTCATGCATTTGGCACTTACAGCATTTTTATAATGGTCTTTGGTTTATTTTTGGCTCCGTTTTACGGCTCACTGCCAGGCCCAAACTTCTGCTGTGTGGCTGACCCAAAATAGTTTCAAAGGCTCAGATGCAACTCGATATCGAAGTGTTTCTTCTCACGTGTTTCAGTGAGCCCTGTAGATTTTGACGGCCCCACGGAAGTCTTCCTGGTTAGTTATTAGACTCACAGGGTGTATTGCATGTTTTTCACATGAGGTACAAAGCGCAGGTGTTCACGTCACTGCAGGTGAATCCAAATAAAAGATCCCTCTGTGATAAGGTGCTTTCTACAAGGCAGAGAAAGCTCTAGATGTATAGACTAGAAATTGGGCTGACATTTAAAGGAATCTAAGTTTGTTACATAGCCAGCTGGGCTGGCGAGAGTCCTCACCATCTGATCCCGCAGGACTATGTGTTACTCTTTCCGCCACCAGCGGCTAATGACAGTAACCACTATTCTCTGATCACGTGTACTGGCCAAACCCTTATGTAACAAGTAACCTTGTAAACGTGTCTCATTAACTCTTTATGGTTGGGACTATTTCCCCCACTGTTTTACAGATGAGGGAATCGGTCATTTAGAGCAATGGTTTCCAAACTTAGCTGTAGAATTCCCTGGGGGGCTTTCAAAAATCCCAATGATATTTTGGGTTTAAAGTGACTTCGAGACACCTAGAAAGAGTTGTCCATAGGCGGGGTCTGGACTAGAGATGCATATATTTTGGCCATTAGCAGGCTATTGAGGGGCAGTCATGGATGGGAGTGCCAGGAGACGGGGACTATGGAGTGAGAAGAGAACCAGTTTTTGAGAAATTTATTTTTAAATTTTAAATTTTTTAAATTTTTATTTTTTAAATATTTTTAAATTCTCACCTGAGGATATTTTTCCATTTTTGTTCAGATAGAGTGAGAAGGAGAGAGAGGAAGAGAGAGAGAGAGAGAGAGAAACATCGACGTGAGAGGGACACATCGACTGGTTGCCTCCCGCACAACCCCAATCAGGGCCGGGGACAAACTGCTTTGCCCACCCCCCAGGGAGGGCCTATCTCTGCAGAAGGTTAGTTCTGCACTTTGTTTTTGTATATCTATAGAAGAAGACTTGGCATTATTTCCAATAACAGGGCTTCTTTCTAAGTATTTGCTCCCACCACCAGGGCAGCCCTCGTTCCCCCACTGATTATGATACAGTTTCACCATAATGGCGGCCTGTCCTACCATAAGGAGTGGACAATAGATTTATCTGAGCCATGAAAACAATATAAGGTTAATAGTAATAGGAAAAAAATCAACAGAAAACAATAGAATAGGGACATTTTTTATCCACTATATTATATGTTGGATACATAGTGACATCTCTGCAAAGCTCTGCTCTGGCTGTCCTTTCATATCAGTGAGACCAAAATCTGACCTTGAGAGTTTTATTTATTTATTTATTTATTTATTATTATTTTTTAAAATCCTCACCCGAGGACATGTTTTCTATTTATCTTCAGATAGAGTGGGAGGGAGTGAGAAAGAGAAAAACCATTGATATGAGAGGGACACACAGACTGGTTGCCTCCCGCACAACCCTGACCAGGGCCGGGGAAGAACCTCAACCGAGGTACATGCCCTTAACAGGAATCGAGCCTGCAACTCTTTGGTCCACAGGCTGACACTAACCACTGAGCCAGACTGGCCAGGGCTGACCTTGAGAGTTTTAAATGTTTTCTTATTCAAACAAACTCTCTCCGAAATAAAGGCCATCATTTAAAAATGCCACCTGGATGTCATATATTTTGAAAACATTTGATCTAATCTTCAAAACAGTTATATGAAATAGAATTTGTTGCCTTTCTTTCACAAATGAGAAATTTGTGACTGTGGTAGAATAAAAATGGTTGCAAATTCTTCGCCACCCTTATATCAAGAGCTTTGGTGTTTTTCTCTCTTCCCTTGCATCTGAGTCGGCCCGTGAGACTGGCTTGACCAATAGCAGGTGGTGGGAGTGGCATTGCATGCCCTGCGTCTAATCTCTGAGAGACTCATAGCTTTTGCTTTTGCTCCAGCTGCCATGTAAGAAGTTCAAGTACCCTAGGCTGTCATGCTTTGAGGAAGCCCAAACTAGCCATGTGGAGAGGCTACCTGGGGAAAGAGGGAGGAATGGAGAGAGAGAGAGAGAGAGAGAGAGAGAGAGAGAGACCCCGGCACCAGCTCTTCCAGCCATCTTAGCCCAGCAGTTATCTTAGACATTCCAGCCCCATTGGATACTGTTTGGAGAAGAACCAAAAAGACTACCAACAGCCAAAGTCTAGGCCCCAACATATGTCTAGAGCTGGGTCATCCCTGTCATTTCCAGCCCTCTGTGGTGTCCTATCTGAGGCCACAGACATTGTGGAGCAGAGGCAATCTGTCCCTGCTGTGCACAGCCCTAATTCCACACCCACAAAATTGTAACCATGGTGAGAGGGTTGTCATTTTAAACCACTGGGTGTTGAGGTGGTTTGTTCTGCAGCAGTGAGTAACCGATGGTGTCATTCAGCCATCCTGCCCAGTGACAGAGGGAGGCCAGAGTCTGGACTGAAACCCGAATCTGTCTGACTGCAGAGCCGAGGCCCTTTCTGCTCTTTTTTGAGGTCTCTTCCTCTGGGACTTCCAACGGGTGTTTACATGTTCAGATTGGTCTTAAATTTCTCTTAACTTAAATCCCGAGCACAGCCTGGCCAATGTGGCTCAGTGGTTGAGCGGCAACCCATGCACCAAGAGGTCGCTGGTTTGATTCCCGGTCAGGGCACATGCCCAGGTTGTGGGCCAAATCCCCAGTGGGGGGCATGCAGGAGGCAGCCAATTGATGTTCTCTCTCATCGATGTTTCTATCTCTCTCTCACTCTCCCTTCCTCTCCT
Source organism: Tadarida brasiliensis (assembly GCA_030848825.1). Taxonomy (NCBI): domain Eukaryota; kingdom Metazoa; phylum Chordata; class Mammalia; order Chiroptera; family Molossidae; genus Tadarida; species Tadarida brasiliensis. The sequence goes on from CM061269.1 coordinate 40,151,108, forward strand.
TCTAAAAATTAATAAAGAAAAAAAAATTTAAAAAAATCCTAAGCACATAGGAAGGTGAAGAAATGTCCATTTTCCTTCCATATTACAATAAATGTTAAATATTAGGCAAACAAATTCTGGATCAGCCTGCTGTTAATTCTTTTTCCTAGAATTGAGATGTGATTTGGTAGGAAAAGCAAACGAAGTTCCAGAAGATTAACCCTAGTGAGACCTTCAGCCCTGCCCACACCCACTTTTTAGTTGTTCAAGTGAGACTATATTTTCCTTACCTCTTGATTTTTTTTTTTTTTTTTTTTTTTTTAGTTTTTAAATAAAACGTGATGGTGATTCTGCCAGAAGAAGGGGCAAAGGAAGAGCTGTGTGGAACGAATGCATTAGCTTGTATTCTGAATTCCTGTGACGTTGGAGCCCACACAGCCACTTTGTGGGATCTTTGGGAAGTGGCAAGAATCGAGCTTGCAGAACGCGCGGGGGATGTTCCTGTGGAAGAGGTTCTGTGCGTCTGTGGTAGTAAATGTACCGTGTGGTGATAGCCCTGTGAGTAGCTCTGTTTATCAAATTCCAAAGCAAATACTCAAGTGAAACGCCACATAAAAGGCCAGACCACAAGCTGGAGGTTCCCCTGGCACTGACGAGCTTGCAAAAATGTCTGCGGTTTGTGAGTGTGTGTGTTTAAACTGCACATCGTTTATACATGCATCTATTTCTAGTGATGGCAACATACGAATAGCAGAAGGGCTTAGTCCAGATCTCTTACCTAATGCTGAGTAGGCAACGGCACTAAAGTTGTTGTGGTAGACAACTTCCCTGTCCGTAGAAGTGTCATGTTAGCTAACTTTGAACTCTGAGCAAGGGACACCTCAATATAGAGATGCAGGGAACTGCTGAGTGTATAGGGAATAAATACTGGCATCTACATAGGGTTACAAATTCCATCATTGTTCAGCAGACATTCACTCTCTCTCCCCACTGCCTTCATGGGAGGAGTATACCTGTCCACCCCACTGATGTGGACTTGGAACTGTGACTTGCATTGGCTAATGGGATATAGTAGGAAATGACAGTGCACAAGTTTTAAAAAAAATTTTATTGAATTTATTGGGGTGACTGGTTAATAAAATTATATAGGTTTCAGATGTACAACTCTATAATACATCATCTGTACATTGTATTGTGTGTTTACCACCCCAAGTAAAGTCTTCCATCACCATTTATCTGTTCTTTACCCTCTTCTACCTCCCCCCACCCCCCTTTCCCTCTCGTAATCACCATACCCTTGTCTGTGTCCCTGAGTTTTTTTTCCCCTTGCTCTATCCCCTCAGCTTTTTCACCTAGCTCACCTAACCACTCCCCTCTGACAGCTCTCAGTCTGTTCTCTGTATTTTTGAGTCTGTTTCCATTTTGTTTGTTAGTTAATTTTATTCATTAGATTCCACATATAAGTGAAATCATATGGTACTTGTATTTCTCTGACTGGCTTATTTCACTTAGCATAATACTCTCCAAGTCCATCCATGCTGTCACAAAAGGTAAAATTTCCTTCTTTTTTATGGCCGAGTAGTATTCCATTGTGTAAATATACCACACCTTTTTTTTTTTTTATCCTCACCTGAGGATATTTTTCCATTTATCTTCAGATAGAGTGGGAGGGAGGGAGGGGGAGAGAGAAACATCAATGTGAGAGAGACACATTGATTGGTTGCCTCCCACACAACCCTGACCAGGGCTGGGGACCGAACTGCAACTGAGGTACATTCCCTTGACCAGAATCAAACCCGAAACTCTTTGATCTATATGCCAATGCTCTAACCACTGAGCAAAACTGGCCAGGGCTGTACCACAGCTTTTTTATCCTCTCATCTACTGATAGGCACTTGGGCTGCATCCAAATCTTGGCTATTGTAAATAACACTGGAATGAGCTTTTTTTTTTTTTTTTTTAAAATCCTCATCCAAGGATATTTTTCCATTTATCTTCAGATAGAGTGGGAGGGAGAGAGAGAGAGAGAGAAACATCAATGTGAGAGAGACACATCAGTTGGTTGCCACCCACATGACCTTGACTAGGGCCGGGAACCGAACCGAAACCAAGGTAGGTGCCCTTGACTAGAATCGAACCTGCAACTCTTTGGTCCATGAGCCAATGCTCTAACAGCTGAGCCAAACTGGCCAGGGTGGAATGAACATATTTTGAGTTTATTCTTGTGTATGGTATAAGAAGGTGGTCTAGTTTCACCTTTTTGCACATATCTGTCCAGTTTTCCCAATACTATTTATTGACTAGACCATCCTCACCCCATTGTATGTTTTTGCCTCCTTTGTCAGATATTACTTGATCTAAAGGTGTGGGTTTATTTCTGGGCTCTCTATTCTGTTCCATTGATCTATATGTCTGTTTCTATGCCAGTACCACGCTGTTTTGATTATTATGGCCTCGTAGTATAGTTTGATATCAGGTAGTATGATTCCTTCAACTTTGTTCTTCTTTCTCAAAATTGCTGTGTCTGTTTAGGGTCTTTTGTGGTTCCATAGACATTTTTGGAATATATGTTCTAGTTCTGTGAAATATGCCATTGGTATCTTTTTTTTTAATCCTCATCTGAGGATATGTTTATTGATTTTAGAGAGTGAGGAAGTGAGAGGAAGAGAGAGAGAAACATCGATGTGAGAGAGACACATCGATCAGCTGCCTCCTGCACACGCCCTACTGGGGATATTTATTTTGTATCCTGCTACTTTACTGAATTCATTTGTCAGTTCTAGTAGCTTTTTTGGTGGAATCTTTAGGGTTGTCTATATACAGTATCATGTCATCTGCAAATAATGACAGTTTTTTCTTCCTTTCCAATTAGGATGACTTTTATTTCTTCTTCTTGTCCGATTGCTGTGGCTAGGACTTCCAGTACTATGTTGAATAAGAGTGGTGAAAGCAGACATCCCTGTCTTGTTCCTGATCTTAAAGGAAATGCTTTTATTAATAGTTTTTGCCCATTGAGTATGATGTTGGGCTGTGGGTTTGTCATATAGGGCCTATATTATGTTGAGGTATGTTCCCTCTATTCCCACTTTGCTGAGAGTTTTATCATAAATGGGTGCTGGGTTTTATCAAATGCTTTTTCTGCATCTATTAATATGATTATGAATTTTTATTATTCATTTTGTTTATGTGGTGTATCACATTTATTGATTTGTGGATATTGTACCAGCCTTACAGTGTGTAAGTTTTGGTTGTAGGCTTTCTATGGTTTGCACGTGTCCACATGAGCCTCTGGGAGCCTCTGACCCCTTCCCATGATAATGGCTGCTGCCTCCTTCGACAAGGACCCAGGATGAGCCCTTGTGGAACAGAATTGTCCCAGTTGACTTGTAGCCAGAAGCAGAGCCTTATGTTTTAGTCAGAGATCCAGTTGGTTTTTTTACTTAGCATCATTGTGACAATGACTGATTTGATACAGGATGTCTCAACTTTTGTGCAAAAATTTCCTCTTGAGCTTGTACTTATGAACTGAGGCTGCTTTGGGGGTTGCAAGTTAGGTGAAACTCTGGAAAAATTATTAAAATAAAGCCTTCAGTTTATTTAGAGCAATATGTTTTTGATGAAAAGAAATGGCCACCAGCTGAGGGCAGGACAGGGGACTACGTTATGAGATTACAGAATAGCTACAGACCAGACACTTGGTCAACTGGGCATGCGTCACAAAGGAGATGGGGCAGTTCTTCCTCTGTGAGGGATTTACAGCTGCTGTTTGAATTATGTCAGTGAACTAAATGAGCATGTGCAGTCCAGGAAGAACCCTATAACAGGGCACGGTGAAAGGGAAGGATGAGAGGATGGAGTTGCCACTGCCATGGGGAGTTGAAAGCCTACTGTTCTAAAGTGTCTTGTGTGAAGGGCTGGAGCTGTGTTTCCTTCACAGTTGGTTGGATCCACCTGCTAAAGGAGGCTCTCTGTGTGGCTGACTTCCTCCATAAGCTTGAACCAACAGAATGAAATATTTTCTGAGATGTCAACATTTTCCCTGGACCCCAAGAGACTACCAGAGGAAGAGTGGCCTGGGCAGACACTCAACTGTGACCACATAACAACTCTGCCATTTTTTTTTTCAGATCATATGTTCTAGAGGGAAACAACTTTGTTTTTTACTGTAGACACATCAGCCTTCCTGGAAAAACATCCAGAATTCATACACAGACAAAAAATACATCTTCATGACCTCTCTGGCTGCTGCTTGTCTCCTTGCCTTAGCTGACTGCCAGTGATAGGAGGCCAAGCAAGTACTGTAGTGCTTCTTTGTGAGGTTGAATCAAAATGTGAAAAAAATACTCAACCAATATTTACTGAATGACTAACATGTCCTGAGGTAGATGTTTTAAGTGGCTTACTTCATTTTCTCCTTATGCAACAACCCTATGAGGTATGTATTATTAGAACCATTTTACAGATGAAGAGTTAATTAACTTTCGGCCACACAGCTAATTGATAGAACTGTCTTGTAGACATAAGATTTTTGGTTCTCAACGTAGTCTTCTTTCCATTATGCCCAAGACTTTCCTGAAATTTAATTTTTGGCTTTGGAGACAGAATTTGGTGGAGAGATGGTGGTTGACTCCATTAGAAAGATTAGGGTTAGGTCATTGTGCTGTACACCTTAAATTTTACAGTATCGTATGCCAATTATATCTCAATAAAACTGGAAGAAAAAAGAGAAACAGATTAGGGGAACACAAATGAAGTCCGCTTAGACTATGTTATGGAATCGGAGCAAGACAGGTGGATAGATGAAGTAGGGACTTCTTCCTCATCCCCAGGCTTCTTGCAGGGCCTTAAAATGGAATTAGAATGGATATCTGCAACAGGCAGAGAGAGGGCACAAGTCTCCTCTAGCCTGCAAGCCTATCTCCACTACCTAGTTTATGCTGCTGAGAAAACTCCTGATATCTGGTCCACAGAGACTTCTATGTGATGCCAAGAACCTTTGAAACTACAGCGGCCAATTGTGCCCGGAGTGTACACTCATTTTCCACTGGCACCTTTGTTAGCCCCCAGTCAGGAGGAGAAAGGAGTGAACTGGGGATCAGAAGAACTGTGTTCTAATATCACCTCTACTGTGTGATCAAAGGCAAGTTCCTAAGCATTTTCAGCTCTCTGCCTTTCTTGTAACATGAGGGTGTTAGATGATATCAATGCCTTTTTCCCCTTTTCAGCAGCAAAATCTTTTAAAAAAAATAAGATATGACATGGAATCCTAATATGTAATGTAAATTAAATTCTGGATGTAAAAGGATTAGAGGCCCGAATCCATGTTCCTTCTGGAAAACTCGGAGTACCTCTGAGAAACCAGGGGTTTTGTGGACCAATTTCAAAACAGCTGGTTTGGGCGATCCCTGGGGTCATTCCCAGAATTAAGAGCATGGGATTACAGAACATGGAGGTCTAAATTGCCTTCTAAATCGCTCTGTTTCTACAAAACAGAGATCTCCCCTTCTGCAGTGGTCTCTTGCTTCTGCCCAAGCCAACTCAAAGTGAACAGCAGCTGCCTTGCCCTTGGTCTCCCAGGTGCTATGTGGCTGTGTGGGCAATTGCTTTTACTTATGGTTTGCAAGTAATGGTGGGTTGAGGGTCACATCAATTTACAGCACAACAGACACTTCAAAAGTGAAATTTAGCCATCTCTGTTGTAAGTAGCCCCATACCCATTGCTAGCAATGAATATTTCTTTAAGTGCAGTCTTTTCTCCCTAAAAAGACTTTCCTCCAGAGTGCTGGGTTTCCTCATTCTCCATACGTTCCCTTACACCTTATATATACATATATACATATACATATACATGTACATATACATATATATGTACTTATTTCTCTCTTTCTTTTACTGTCTTCTTCTAGTCTTTTACTGTTTCACAAGCATCGTTCCATCTAAATGGCTCATTGAGGTATTTTGCTTAAAGAAAAGAAGACAATTTTGTTCCTATGACAAATTCTGCCAAGATCCTTTAAAATAACATCCCCCTGCGTTCCAGTTCTTGGTTATAAAATTCCATGAGGTATTTGCATTAAGAAGTAGAGAGATGAAAGGCAGAAAAGCTTTACATCATTACCCTAGGTTGTTCAGAAAAATAATTGTTAGACTCACTCTGGGAAAGCCAGCCTTTTAAAGACTGAGATGAAAGTTCTGATGGCCTGTCTGGCATTGCCAAGCGCATCCTGTCCAACCTCTTCCCCAGTCCTGTGGTGTCTCTCTAGTCAGCTATAAAATAGTCGGGTTTTTTTTTTTTTTCTTTTTCCCAAACCTTAATACATTTACCCAGAGAAAGGAGATACTTTAAATCTTAGGTAGATAGTTTGGAGGATATTTGTAGATGTTCTGGAATTTTAAACCTTTTTATTATCTTTGTACAAAAGGAAGAAGAAATAGTACAAAGAAGACTCCTATTCCTAACACCTGTCTTAATACATTTTCAACTCATGGTAAATCCTGTTTCCACCTGACTTCCTGCTACCACCTGCAGATAGATCACTTGAAGCAAATCCAAGATATCAGATCATTCTATTTACAATATTTCAGTATGTGTATCTCGACGGTAAGAACTCTTTTAGGAAATATAATCACATAATCATTATCATAACCTAAAAAATAAATAATAATTCCTTAATATCATCAAACAGCTAGTCAGTGGTCAAATTTCCCAGGTTGTCTGAAAAAATTTATTTAAAAAAATTGTTCAAATCAGAATTCAAATAAGATTTACACATTGCAATTGGTTGATAGCTCTTAATTTTCTTGTAATTTGTAAGCTGTCCCCTCCCCTCTAACTTTTTCTCCTTGCAATTTACTCAATAGAGAAGCTAGGTCATTTGTTCCGTGTAGCCTTTCACATTCTTGATTCTGTAGGTTATATCTCCACACTGCCATGTAAAGAGGTCTTCTTTCCCTTATAGCTATTAAAAATAAAAGTTTAATCTAGAGACTTCCCCTTATAGGTGGTGGTATCTACTTCCGGTAGGAGTCTGGTTATCTCTCTTTTGATGATATTAGGAACCATTAGTAATAATTTCCTGCATTCATTAGTTTATTGGGTTTCCAAAATGATAATAATTTAACTCTATAATTCCTTCTCCATTTACAACTGGAATAGTTCTATTAAGAAATACTTTTCCTCATCAACCATTTGGTTATCCTCTGGTACAATTAGCATAGGAAAGGCAAGATACTTGTTTGATTCTTTCATTTTGTTTACCAGTTTTTATTTTTATTTTTTTTATCCTCACCTGAGGACATTTTTCCACTTTTTGTTCAGATAGAGTGGGAGGGAGAGAGAGGAAGAGAGAGAGAGAGAGAGAAACATCGATGTGAAAGGGGCACATCGAGTGGCCGCCTCCCACACGACCCAGCCAGGGCCAGGAACAAACCGCAACCGATGTACATGCCCTTAGCGGGAATTGAACCCGGCTCTCTCGGGACCGCAGGCTGATGCTCTAACCGCTGAGCCAAACCGGCCAGGGCTGTTTACCAGTTTTTAGAATATTGAATTTATTCTCTAGCATTCTCCAAAGGTAGCCAATACATAATTATTTTAGCACCACAACAACTTAATACATTTAAACATAGATGATGTGTTTTAATACATTGCAGTTATTATTAGTATTAATGTTCAAATTGTTTCATCTTTGGCTGTGAAATCTTTTGCTGGTTGGCTCCCGGGCTGTTTTGACAATCCAATATTCTTAATCTTATCTTAATCATGATTGTTTCCTTGCTTTCTAGTTTGACAAAATATTCCAGATTCATCTGGCCTATTTTAAGCATATGCCTAGAATGAGCTGATTCCTTTTGGTGGGAATGGAGTCAAGCCAAAAATAATATGGTACTTTTTCTTTTATAACCTTAAAGACAACCTTAACAATGGAAAAGTAATCATTTATCACCAACAATCTGTCACTCTAAACCAATCTGTGTAAACATGTTGAATGGCCTTCCATTCAACACTCTCTTTTTTTTTTCCAAGGTTAAAGTGCATTTTATTTATTTTTTATTTTATTAATTTATTTTTGTTACAGATGTTTCTCCTTTTTCCCCCATTGTCACCCTCCTCCCCTCCCTCCCTGCCCCGTCCCCAGTTTTGTTGTCCATGTCCATTGGTTATGAGTACATGCGTACAAGTTCTGTGGTTCATCGCTCCCCTCCCTCACCCCCTGTCCTGGCAATTGTCAGTCTGTATCCTACTTTCACGTCTCTGGGACTACCCTGTTCCTCAGACTGTTATGTTTATTCTATTCCAGAAATAAGTGAGATCATATGATGTTTGTCTTTCTCTGCTTGGCTTGTTTCACTTAGGATAATAGTTTCCAGGTCCTCCCATGTCGTCGCAAAGGATAAGAGATCTTTCTTTCTTACAGCTGCATAGTACTCCATTGTGTATATGTACCACAGCTTTTTTATCCATTCGTCTACTGATGGACACTTGGGCTGTTTCCAGATCTTAGCTATTGTAAATAGCGCTGCTATGAACATGGGGGTACATATATTCTTTCTGTTTGGTGTTTCAGGCTTCTTAGGGTATATTCCTAGGAGTGGGATCACTGGGTCAAATGGTAATTCAATTTTTAATTTTTTGAGGTAACACCATAGTGTTTTCCATAGTGGCTGCACCAGTCTGCATTCCCATCAGCAGTGTACTAGAGTCCCCTTTTCTCCACATTCTCTCCAACACTTGTTGTTTGATGCTTTGTTGATGGCGGCCATTCTGACAGGTGTGAGGTGATACCTCATTGTTGTTTTAATTTGCATCTCTCTGATGATTAGTGATGTTGAGCATTTCTTCATATGTCTCTTGGCCATTTGTATGTCCTGTTTGGAGAGGTGTCTATTTAGTTCCTCTACCCATTTTTTAATTGGATTCTTTGTCTTCCTGTTGTTGAGTTGTATGAGCACTCTATATATTTTGGAAATTAATCCCTTATCTGATGTATCATTGGCAATTATGCTCTCCCATACAGTGGGTTGCCTTTCCACTTTGATGGTTGTTTCTTTTGCTGTGCAGAAGCTTTTGAGTTTGATGTAGTCCCATGTGTTCATTTTTTCCTTTGTTTCTGTTGCCTTAGGTGATGTATCAGTGAAGATTCTGCTGCGTATGATGTCCGAAATTTTGTTGCCTACATTTTCTTCTAGGATTTTTATGGATTCATGAGTCACATTTAAGTCTTTTATCCATTTTGAGTTTATTCTTGTGTATGGTGTAAGATGATGGTCTAGTTTCATTTTTTTGCATGTAGCTGTCCAATTTTCCCAACACCATTTATTAAAGAGGCTGTCTTTACTCCATTGTATGCTCTTGCCACCTTTGTCGAATATTAATTGAGCATAATGTTTTGGGTCAATTTCTGGGTTCTCTGTTCTATTCCATTGATCTATGTGCCTGTTCTTGTGCCAGTACCAGGCTGTTTTGATTACAGTAGCTTTGTAGTATAACCTGATGTCTGGTATTGTGATCCCGCCTACTTTGTCCTTCTTTTTCAAGATTGCTGTAGCTATTCGGGGTCTTTTTTGGTTCCATATGAACTTCTGAAGCATTTGTTCTAGTTCTATGAAATATGTCATTGGTATTTTGATGGGGATTGCGTTAAATCTATAGATTGCTTTGGGTAGTATGGACATTTTAATGATGTTAATTCTTCCAATCCATGAACAAGGTATGTGCTTCCACTTTTTTATATCTTCCTCTATTTCTTTTTTCAATGTCCTGTAGTTTTCTGCAAATAGGTCCTTTACTTCTTTGGTTAAGTTTATTCCTAGGTATCTTAATTTTTTTGCTGCGATGGTAAATGGGATTGTTTTTTTAGTTTCTCTTTCTGTGAGTTCATCATTGGTGTATAAGAAGAATGCCGTCAATTTCTTGACGTTAATTTTGTATCCTACTACTTTGCCAAATTCATTTATTAAGTCTAGTAGATTTTTGATGGAGTCTTTAGGGTTTTCTATGTATAATATCATGTCATCTGTGAATAATGACAGTTTCACTTCCTCCTTTCCAATTTGGATCCCTTTTATTTTTTCTTCATGTCTGGTTGCTGTGGCTAAGACTTCCAGTACTATGTTAAATAAGAGTGGTGAAAGTGGGCATCCTTGTCTTGTTCCTGTTCTTAAGGGAAATGCTTTTAGTTTTTGTCCATTGAGTATGATGTTGGCTGTAGGTCTTTCATATATGGCTTTTATAATGTTGAGATATGATCCCTGGGTGCTGGATTTTGTCACATGCTTTTTCAGCATCTATTGATATGATCATTTGGTTTTTATCTTTCATTTTGTTTATGTGATGTATCACATTTATTGATTTGTGAATATTGTACCAGCCTTGCATCCCTGGGATGAATCCCACTTGGTCTTGGTAAATAATTTTTTTGATGTATTGCTGGATCCGATTTGCTAGTATTTTGTTCAGGATTTTGGCATCTATGTTCATCAGGGATATTGGCCTGTAGTTTTCTTTCTTTGTAGTGTCTTTTTCTGGTTTTGGAATTAGAATTATGCTGGCCTAATAAAACGAGTTTGGAAGTCTTCCTTCTTGAATTTTTTGAATAGTTTGAGGAGAATGGGTGTTAGTTCTTCTTTGAATGTTTGGTAAAACTCCCCCGGGAAGCTGTCAGGGCCTGGGCTTTTTTTGCTGGGAGGGTCTTGATTACATCTTCAATTTCCTTAGTTGTTATTGGCCTGTTCAAGTTTTCTATCTCTTCCCAGTTCAGTTTTGGGAGACTATGTGTTTCTAGAAATTTGTCCATTTCGCTTAGATTGTCAAATTTGTTGCCATATATGTTCATAGTATTTGTTATCTATCCTTTGTATTTCTGTGGTGTCAGTTGTTACTTCTCCTCTTTCATTTCTGATTTTGTGTATTTGGGTTCTCTCTCTTTGTTTCTTGGTGAGTCTAGCTAAGGGTCCATCAATCTTGTTTATCTTTTCAAAAAACCAGCCCTTTGTTTCATTGATCCTTTGAATTGTTTTTTTGGTCTCCATGTCATTTATTTCTGCTCTGATCTTTGCTATTTCCTTCCTTCTACTTGCTCTGGGGTTTTATTTTTGTTTGCTTTCTAGTTCTTTAACTTGTGAGGTTAGGTAGTCAATTAGAAATTTTTCTTCTTTCTTGAGGTGGGCCTGTAGTGCTATGAACTTCCCTGTCAGAACTGCTTTCACTGCATCCCATAGATTTTGTGTTGTTGTGTGTTCATTTTCATTAGTTTCCAGGAAGTTTTTAATTTCTTCCTTGATCTCCATGGTAACCCATTCATTGTTCAATAACATGCTATTTAGCCTCCATGTCTTCAAATGTCTTTGCATGTTCTTGTTGCAATTGATTTCTAGTTTCATGCCATTGTGATCTGAGAAGATGCTTGATATGATTTCAGTCTTCTTGAACTTGTAGAGACTTAGTTTGTGTCCTATCATGTGGTCTATCTTTGAGAATGTACCATGTGCACTTGAGAAGAATGTGAATTCTGCAGTTTTGGGGTGTAATTCTCTGTATATATCTATTAAATCCATTTGGTCTAGTGCTTCATTTAGAATTTGTTTCCTTGTTAATTTTTTGTCTAGATGATCTATCCAGTGATGTCAGTGGGGTGTTGAAGTCTCCTGCTATGATTGTATTGCTGTCGATTTCTCCTTTGAAGTCCTCCAGAAGATTTTTAATATATTTTGGTGCTCCTATATTGGGTGCATATATGTTTACCAAGGTTATATCTTCCTGTTGGATAGACCCTTTCAATATTATGTAGTGACCTTCTTTGTCTCTAGTTATGGTCTTCAATTTGAAATCTAATTTATCAGATATGAGTATTGTTACCCCAGCTTTTTTTTCCCTTTATGTTTGCTTGGAAGATTTTTTTCCATCCCTTTACTTTCAACCTATCTGAGTCTTTTGTTGTGAGGTGGGTCTCTTGTAAACAACATATATGTGAATCATGCTTTCTTATCCAGTCAGCTACTCTGTGTCTTTTTATCGGAGCATTTAATCCATTTACATTTAAGGTGATTATTGATATGTACTTATTTATTACCATTTTTGTTCAGTGTGGTTATATTTTTCTTCCTATTTCTTCTACTAATTACAGCAGTCCTTTTAACATTTCTTGCAGTGCTGGTTTGGTGCTAATATATTCCCTTAGCCATTTTTTGTCTGGGAAGCTCTTTATTTGACCTTCTATTTTGAATGATAGCCTTGCTGGGTAGAGTAGTCTTGGATTCAGATCCTTCTTTTTCATGACCTTGATTACTTCATGCCATTCCCTTCTGGCCTGTAGTGTTTCTGTTGAGAAGTCAGCTGATAGCCTTATGGGGGTTCCTTTGTAGGTAACCTGTTGCTTATTTCTTGCTGCCTTAAGGATTCTCTCTTTGTCTTTAATTTTTGGCATTTTAATTATTATGTGTCTTGGTGTGGGCCTGTTTGGGTTCTTCTTACTTGGGGCTCTCTGTGCTTCTTGAACTTGAATGCCTTCTTCCTTCACCAGGTTAGGAAAGTTTTCTGTCACTATTTCTTCAAATATATTCTCTAACCCTTGCTCATTTTCTTCTTCTTCAGGGACTCCTATGATGCGAATGTTATTACGTTTCCAATTGTCCCACAGTTCTCTTAAGCTATCTTCCTGTTTTTTTCATTGATTTTTCCTTTTGGTTTTCTGATTGATTGATTTTTTCTACTCTGTCTTCTAATTCACTGATCCGGTCCTCTGCTTCCTCTACTCTGCTGGTCAGTCCTTCCAATGTGTTCTTTATTTCTGCTATGTCATTCTTTTTTTCCACTTGGTTGGTTTTCATGGTGTTGATATCCTTACTCATGCTGTTTAGTTTCCTCAAGATCATGGCTCTGAACTCTACCTCTGATAATTTGCTTAACTGCATTTCATTTATCTCATCTTCAGTAGAGTTCTCTTGTTCTTTCATTTGGGATCTGTTTCTTTGTTTCACCATTTTTGCTATCTCAGTGGGTTTTGGAGCCTGCCAAATTTTCCCTGTGGGTGTTGGTGTTCTGCTATTTGTGGCTCCCTCTACTGGGTTTGGATGAGCGTGGAGGGCCTTCCTTCAACACCGCTGTCAAGTCTCACTTTCCTGGGTAGATTTGCAAGCTCAGGAAAGGTTCAGTTATGCTCTAGCTTTTTGCCTGGAGGCTATTAGCCTCAGTTACTTGAAAAGCCTTAGGATCTAAGTTGAATGAGAAACTCCCTCAGGTGTTTATAGTGTAAGAGGATTTCCCGAGAGTGGGGCCGATGCTGGTTGTTAATGAGCCTCAATTTGCATTTCTTTACCTCTTTACCTCACCTGGAAATCTCCGAGGGAGGGGCTGCCACAGCTCTGGGAAGGAGTAAACTTGGCTGCCATTCTGTGTAACCGGGAAGGAGCTGGCTGGCCACCACTGTCCTTTGTGGCCACAGCTCAGCACAAACTCTGAGCGCCCTCCAAATCCCAGGTGTCCCCACAGAGTTCCAGTCCAGTCCGCCCTCCCTTTGCCGGAGCCCCAGGTGAGTGGCTGTGGCTTTAGCCCTCTATCCCAGCCCTCTGCACTGTGGAGCAGCTGGGGCTCTTAACCCCATGGGCAGGCGCCGCCGCTGCTCCCAGCCAAGGCCACTGCTGTCCGTGGGCTCCCAGCCCGCCACCCTCATGCACCTCCACAGATCCTACCAGGCTCATTCAGTGTCCCTGGTTGTATGATCCTCTCTCGCTGCTTTTCTGTTGTTTTTTCCCGACAATTTGTCTTTATTTTAGTTGTAATTCCCGCTTGGTCCTGGGAGATCGTCTGTGTGGCTTCCATTCACTCCACCGCCATTTCTGAAATCTTCAAACACTCTCTTGAAATATATTTACAAAACTTGAATTCTACCTACAGATTTTTCTGTTTCCTTTTGCTTGTGACCACTCAAATGTGTGTTTATGCAGTGCATTCTGCTTACCTCAGTTCTCTAAATGGAGAACAAAGCTAATCAGTTATGATGTGCTATGAATTGAAGACCTGGCTACTGTAAACCCATAGAGAACAGCCAGTGAGAAATGAAGAGAGGGACTGTCTGTATCTGTAATCAGAAGACAGATTTCCCTTAGCGAGACATATTTTCCTCTGCAGTTCAAATCTCATAGCTAAATACTTTGGAAGCCAGTAATTAGGTAGTTAGGGAATTCTCTAAATTCCCCAGAAAATAGCTTCATTTCCCCCACGTTTCTGCATTGTGTATGTGGAATAAGGCAGAGCTAGGAGGCATACAGGAAAAATGGGCACTTTTGTTTCCTTGCTGACCCTTAAGGATGAAGATGATACCTGTTCAGAGGAAAATGTTCTTCAGAATTTTCTTTGCTTTGGAATCCTCCTTTCTGTTGGGTTGAGTTTAAATTGCAGGGTACATCCTGTAGTCATTTCCTGCCAATCCATGAAATGTCCAGAGAGTGGGTAACATTTAGGAACCCACACTGCTCAAATGTCCTCATCACTATTCTTTATTCATCTCCTCCGAGGCATAGGGTAATGAGATGCTGCACCTGACCATTTTTTCCTAATCTCACCCGCTCAGCACTGTCTGTGAATTTAACACAGAAAGTAGACAGTGGACAGCTGAAGTACCATGTGAAGCTCATTGTTAATTGCATTTCTTCAGCCTTCCTACAGGAGGGGTTAGAGTTTGAATTAAAAAACCAACCAACCATACCTATAAAGCACTTAAAATTTATCATAAACACACATATCAAATTTACTGTTTTAACCATTTTCAAGTGTATAATTCAGGGGCACTAAGTACATTCTTAATGTTGTACAAACATACCACTATCTAGTTTTGAAACTTTTTCATCACCCCCAAAGGAAACTGTACCTATAAGAATCATTTCTCATTCCTGTGTACCCCTTCCCAACCCCTTGCGATTACAAACCTGCTTCCTGTCTCTATGGATTTGGCTATAATGGACATTTCATAGAAATGGAATCATACAATATGTGGCCTTTTGTGTCTGGCCATCACTTAACATGATGTTTTTAGAGTTCATTCACATTGTAGCATGTATCACACTTTATATCTTTTTATCACTGAAAAATACTCTATTGTATGGATATGCCACACTTATTTATGCATTCATTAGTTGATGGGCATTTTGGTTGTTTCCACCTTTTGGCTATTGTGGATAGTGCTGCTATGAACATTCATGTTCAGGTATTTGTTTGAACACCTGATGTTGGAGGAGGTCATCCAGAAGACATGACCACTGGTTGACCTGTGAGCTGGTCCCAGGCACTAGGAGGCTCCTCACCCCCCTTCCTGTCCTTGGAACATGTGTTCTGCCTGCCTTCCCCAAGCTAGAAGCTGCCCCAAAGACAGAGCTTTGAGATAGTAATGTATTGTTGAGACCATCCGGACATGACTAGACCCGGTTAAAGCCTCTATATAAACTTTTAAGATTCAGGTGGGCGGGTGCAGAGATCTGCTCATGTTGCAGTTGCCCAAGATGGACCTTATATGCAAGTTCCCTTATTACATCTGCCACCTTCCAATCTGGAGTGGCCTGCCTGTTTCTTCGATCTCTCCTTGCCCTCCATGTATGGGGGCCAGCTTGTGAACCAACACCTGTTCTCAATTCATTTGGGTGAATAGCTAGCAATACAATTGCTGTGCCAATTGGTAATTTGTTTAATTTTTGAAGAACCATCAGCTGTTTATGACAATTATACAGAAATCAGGGCTGGATATTTCAATAGTGAAATCCATCTCTGAGTAAATTAAAAAGTAGTTTCTAATCTTTCTTCCATTTTCCTATCCCAGGCCCCCTCATTGCTTCTGTGGCCTAGTTTCTTCATTCTATCCCCTGGATTCCCAGAATTTTATATCCTTGGAGCAAACTATCTGGCCTACTATTTTTTTTTTTTCTTAATTGCCAACTCACCATCAAATCTACCTATTCCTTGTGTTATTCTTTCATGGCACCTAAAAAAGATGAATCAGTTCTATTCTGTTTGGATGCTTAGTGAGGGATTTCCACAGTGGACTGAAGCTAGCATGAACATCAGACTGGCCTAGGATGTTCACTTACCCCAGCTTCATCTACTGGAACACATGTTCTGGAGGGTGAGGCTTAGTGTAGTGCTTTGGAAAAGCTCCACCGGATCATTCTTTTGCACACCTCTGTTTAATAATCAAAGGATTAATGTGTTGCCTTCCTAATTTGTAATTTAGTAGGATTGTTCAGGGTGTAATACTTTATCTCAAAGGTTAGGGCTCACAGTAATGTTTCTGGCATTAAGGCAGGTAGATGGGAAAGACATTTGGACATTTTGGAGCAATAAGGGGGCCTGAGCTGCCTTACTTCACATGGAGTTAGGAGCTGGTGAATTATAGGATTGATTATTCATCATAATTCCAGGAACATATGGCTGGTTGTGGTTGAAAATAAGCTGCTCCCTCTAGAAAAGAAGATTCCCTAATCTTGTTGAGTTGGTATAAAGGGACAGTGAGTTGGTTGGAAACTGTTGTGGTTTGTTTAGTATAAAACTAGTTATACTCGTTTTTACTTTACTTTAGTTATACTAGTTTATGCCGAAGGAACAGTTACTGGAGTGTGTTTCCAGAGGACAGAATAGAGCTGAGTGGAAATCAGCTTCTTTAAGAAACAAGAAGAAAGTAGTGTCAAGGCTTGACTATGTCACGGCCCCTTTTCCTTGTAGACTAGTTGACGTGGCATCTAAACATGAAGATCGGCTGACGGACTGAGGGGGCACTGTCATCAGTGAGAAGGTGAGACAGTGACCTATACTTTCCTAATTTAGAAATCTGTGATTGTTTGGCATTGCCTGGATTCGATATTTATGCTTGATAAATACATTTAATAACTTGTTTTCTTTTAACTATTTATCTTCATAGAAACCCTCATCTAATATTTTTTAATTGATTTTTTCTCTGCCTTAAAATGAGTCGTGCTTAAATTATCGCGCATGCTCTACCGCCTGCCAGAGCATTGACTGTGAGGGTTTATTCACGAGGAAGAAACTTTAAGAATGTGAGCAGCTGAAGAATCTTCAAACTTGGGACATCCTGAGCCTTGTTCCTAAATCTACACTTTGGAGATAATGGGGTGAATATCTTATGGAGGTAGTTTAAATATGACTTAGCTAACATTTTGCAAAACTCATGGAAAAGTACATATTTTTTATATGATATTAGCAATGAGAAAAAAAATAATCTTGATACTATCTCCTTTGAACATATGTCAGGAATACTACTAAATATATTTCCTATAATTCAGGATACCAGTCGGTTGTTGCTCAGTTGGTATCCTGGACTAGGAAAACAGGTGTGTTATGTTGACAGTGCTGCCAAATTCACACATGGGCCGAGATATGAATAGTGGTGCTAATTACACTTTAGCAGAACTGGTAGCCAATTAATGTAATCGAGACTCCCACTAAACTTAACTTCACATCAGCAAGCTAAAAATAATGTAATCCCCGTGGTGACTGATATGCTGATTTTATTTGCTTATTTAGTTACCATAAGACTATAGTATATTTTCTTACATTCTCTGACTGCTATTGAAATAAGGATGGAATAAAAACAGAATTGAAAAGACATTGAAGAGTTTCTTCTATAATATACATTCTTACAATCTAGGTTCCATCGCTTTATTTGATAGCTTGGGGTTATCTGGTTAAATCACATAGTAAATAAACTAGTTCAAAGACACAAACAGATAGGTGCTAAATAAAACCTTTTCATTGCACATATTATTAATTTGGAAGTTTATAGCTTGAAAAATGGGTAGGCCTACCTCTTAGAATATAAGTATCTGAGTGTCTTCTTTGCCTTGACAATTTAAGCAAATAGTTGCTATCTTTTCACCCTAAAATCAAGCCTCAAGCCAAAATGCATGTTTTCCAAACATCAGTAATGGACCCACTTTAGTGAAAAAAATTTTCACTCATTCTACTCCCACTGAATTCACCGATATCATTTTAAGAGAATGGTACTTACATTCATGCAGTGTAACTATGTATAAGCTCATCATAGTTATAGATGGTAAATAATTATAAAATCAAAATGCATACACAAATTAAATGTCAAGAAATGACCAAATCAATACAATCCAAATTCTGCACTGATGTAAGAAAATGTAGTTTCAGAGTACAATGGACTCGGAGTCTTTAGTTCTGCTAAGTTTTGGTATCATGGACTCATCCCATTTCTTTAGTTGAAACTCTGAGAATTCATTGTTTATGTAGTTCACTAGGATTTCATTTGGCCATCAACTGGCACACGTGTGTCATTTCTTGATAAATTCCTCCTCTGCCTTCTCTATGAATCCCTGCAAATGAAATAGTACTACTTGGTGTCAGTGCAATAGAAAAACGTAAGCACACGCAGTGAAATAGAGTGGAAGCACTCAGTAATAAGGTGCTTATCCACGTGGCCCAAAGTGTTCTCACACTTTTCTTCGCTTATCATTAAAAAGAAAACATGACCAAACAAACAAAAAACCCCAAACAAACAAAAAAAGAAAACACAACATTTAAAAATTCCATTCTTGGCAATCTGGCAGGACTCTCTCCCCACCCTCAGACCTTTCCGAACTGACTTGGTTTGTGCTTGATCTTATTTTTTGGTTCTAGAAATTTAGCTGTCACTTGACTTCAGCATCTACCTCTGATCCCTTCCGATTTTGTAGTTTCGTAGAATTCACATCTCACATCTCACATTTTAAACTGATGAACCCACCCGGCCCGTGTGGCTCAGTGGCTGAGCGTCGACCCATGCACCAAGAGGTCACTGGTTCGATTCCTGGTCAGGGCACATGCCCAGGTGGTGGGCCAGATCCCTAGTGGGGGGCATGCAGGAGATGGCCAGTCGATGTTCTCTCTCATCGATGTTTCCATCTCTCCTTACCTCTCCCTTCCTCTATCTCTAAAATCAATAAAGAAAAAAAAATTAATAATAAAAATAAACTGATGAACCCCTCCGTGGATTTTGGCTTTTCTGACTCCTATAGCCAGAAAGGCGGAAAAGAGGTTGAATAAGAAATAGTGCACAGAAAAATCCCTACTGCCCTTCACACGTCGGTGTCCATGGCAGTCTGTTGGGAAGCCCACTAGCCATCTCATAGGTGGGACATACCAACCGTCGTCCCTGCCTCCCACTTTTCTCTCTAGTCCACGTTGATCAATTGCTCTAAAATGCATTCTGGTAAAGAAGACGACCCCTTTGACCTGTATTACCCACCAGAGTTTATACTCTTCCACCATGCATTCAAAACCCTTCACAATTTAACCCCAACTTACCTTTACCTCCCCAGAACCACCACCCCCTACAGCACACCATGGTCCAGCCAAATTGGATCACTGTTTGTTCCCTGTGCTTTGCTACTTCTGTCCTTGTTGCCATTCTGTCTGCTTGCAATGCCTCATCCCCCATCTGTGCCTTCTGAAATCCGACTCATGGCTTGATGCCCAACTCGGATGCCTCCTCCTCTGTGGTGAAAGCATTCTCTGACCATCTCTGCTGGAAGCCAGGCTCCCTCTGAATTCCTAGGGTACTTGGTCCTTCTTTCCATGACCCCAATTTCATGCTGCCTCGCATTGTAGCCATTTATGTGCATGTCTCACCTTTCGCTCCTTGTAGAGCGTCAGATTCCTGGAGGCAGGAGCCAGGCCTAATTCACTTTTCTGTTCCCCACCGTCTAGCCCAGTGCTTTTGGCCTAGAAGAAACTAAATACGATTTTCTGTATAAATAGGAAACAGAAAATCACAATTCTTGAAGAGATGTGAATAAATAGTTTAATATAGCTTTAAGTAATAGATGGTATTTTACCTTCAAAAATAGCATCAACCAGTAAAGTCTGATAAAATTTTTTCAGGTTTCAGTCCAGATAGTTATTTTCATGCATGATCAGTAGCAAATTTAACAATTTGTTTGAAGGTAAAAAATGACCATTTTAAAGAATAAGCAGCCAATTCAGTCAGTAAAATGAGAATAGACATTTTATGTACGTGCAGGAGATCTAAGGGGAAAACAGAGCAATGGCCCGAGACTCTGGTCCAAGGACATGTTATTAACCGTCTAGAAAGTATGTTTACAGAAAACAGCTGACTTTGGGGGATCTATGAGCCCCTGTACTTTCTGGCAATCATTTTTTGCTGCCAACATTAAAACATGAATAACTAATTCACATCAGCTCATTGACTTCACTGACTTAGTTTTTACTTATTTATTTTCTCTTGGTGTAGCATATATTAATGGGAAAACGAAAACACATAGGGATACATTCTTCTACTTAACTCTGACATGAAACTGAGGTTAAACTTATCATTTGGAGAAATGTTTTGGGTCTTAAATAAATAATTTTCTTCGGCTGGTCCCTATTAGTATAAACATCTTCATGAATGGGCACATTTTTTCCCCGCTGGAGTTTATTTTCAGTTGAGTCTAAATACATCACTTTCTCCTTATTACATCACTATTGGTTGCCAAAGTTATAATAATAAATTTATCAAAAGGAGGTGTCTGCCACGCAGACGTTCTTGGTTACGAGGAGGACTGCATGGTAGAAATGTCTTGGTCATGAGGAGGGCCACCTCTTGAAGTGTCTCAGTAGTGAGGAGAGTCACATGACCAGCATTTGGGGATCCGGGGATTGATATGTATGTAGATGGCTGTTTCACTCCTGAAAATCTGACCATTGTCCATCAAAAGTTATTGCAGTTCTGGAGGCAGTTTTTGGCACTTTGCGGGTACAGTGTGGTACTCTGAAAAAGTTACCAAAAATTGGATTTTCTTTGGAAAATGAAACTGGAAGCTTTACGGGCCAGTAGCAGTGATGTACAGGGTCCCCAGAGTGAGGGCTTTCCCTCCAGGACTGAGGAACGCTGATGCAGTGTTAGAACACATGTAAAGGCAAAAATGCCTGCCAGAAGGCGGGGCTGCTTTAGTGTCCAGGGGTGTACGGAGAAGAATCAGTGAGGCATGTACAAACCGTGTCTTTCCAAACTCCGCGGGGAAGAGGACATCCCAGCCAGTGGCTGGCTGTTTAGTTCAAGATGCTGGCCGTATTGGCAGCGATCCCGGCAAGATTACATCTTTCATGGAGAAGGATCCAAACAGTTGTAGCTAGAGCGCTTTGGATCACATTGGTCCAACCACCTCTGCTGTCGGCTGTAAATATCCGGCCACCTTGATGTGATGCCATTTGCTTTTGATTCATTTGATGGGTGCCTTGTTTCTGATTATCACTTTCCTTACTGTATCATTTTGCTTACAGTGAGAAGTACCCAGTGTGCTGGCACAGAGCATTCTGGTTTCTGCGACACTGATATTTCTCGGGTCAAAATAACAAATTTGATAACTTTGTGACTTGGGTTAAAGTAAATGGATCTGTCCTCCGTGCAGACAGAAATCTCCTTTCTGAGGCTATGAAACTGAGACTCAGGCTCTGGATTGTGATCAAGCAAATTCACGAAGAAACTGCCATCTTGTGAGGCTGCTGGGGCCACGTCCAGAAGTCTGGCCAGATGGAGGCAGGGGCGGGACTGCTCTGAGCACATTCTCTGAAAGTGGGACATGCAGGGCCCACATGCTAGGGCGTTGGTGCAGTTTGTTCCCTGCACATGGGTATCTGCTGAAGGGTGAGTGGGGTTGCAATCTGGTCCCTGCTCAGTTCTCAAAGCTGTACTCCCCAAGCAGGTCCACCTGGTTGAAGGGCTCCTTTTAAAAACATGTAGAAAGGTGCCCGGCCGGTGTGGCTCAGTGGTTGAGCATCAACCCATGCACCAAGAGGTCACTGATTGGATTCCCAGTCAGGGCACATGCCCAGGCTGTAGGTCAGATCCCCAGTGGGGGGCATGCAGGAAGCGGCCAATCGATGTTCTCTCTCATCGATGTTTCTATCTCTCTCTCCTTCTCCCTTCCTCTCTGTAAAATCAATAAAGAAAAAAAGTTGTTAAAAAAAAATGTAGAAAGGCACAGTTTTGTCTTGAATCTGAGCCTTTGCAATGGTTATAATACTCATGAAGGGTATTTTAGGGCAAGTCATATATGTATTTAAAACATTAGTGGTCATACTTGAGATTTGGAGCAAGGGTCTCCAAATATGTGGATCATTCATCATTATAAGGAAAAAATTTATAAATATGAAAATAGACTATACATTTATTTACATATACTATAAATATATAAATTTCTAAATTAGGTACATGTATAACTGTTTTGATGTTCTATGTTCATTATTAAATATATCCAATAATAAGAAGGAGAAAATAAAAATATATGTAAAAAAATTTTGTGTACTTCACTCTTTTGTTGTTGCTGCTAATCCTCACCCAAGGATATTCTTCCATTGACTTTAAGGTAGAGTAGAAGGGAGGGAGAGAGAGTGAGAGAGAGAGAGAAACATCAATATGAGAGAGACACATTGATTGGTTGCCTCCCCCAGGACCCTGACCAGGGCGAGGGATCTATTGAACCTGCAACCCCAGCATGTACCCTTGACTGGGAATCAAACATGTGACTTTTCAGTCCCTTGGCCAACACACTGACCACTGAGACAAACTGGCCAGGGCTCTTGAGAACACTAACATGAGGAAGATGATCAAAGTGGGTCCCTTCTTGCCCTAATACTAAAACCTGTCTATCTTGAATCCCGGTCCCATAAGCTTACCATTTTTACTCTAGAAACTCTTTACAATGATGGATTCTAGCAACTGGTATTTAGGTAGGAGCTTAGTCTTGGCCATCTTTAAGTAAGCAACTAAATCAATTAAACATCCGAAAATATAAAAAAAGCATATTTAATAAATAGAAAATTTTGATTTATAATATTTTAATTTTTATGTTTCTGAAAGGTATCCTCAGAGCCTACAGCAAAGATAAAGATGAGTAAGTTTCTGAAAACATGACGATATTACCAACAATACATGCATTAATACACTTAATCTTTTAAATGGTTTTAAAAAGAAGCCCAGTTGTTCTGGTGGTGTTGCTCAGTGGTTGAGCATCGACCTATGCACCAAGAGTTTAATTCCCGGTCAGGGCACATGCCCAGGTTGTGGGCCCAGTCCCCAGTGGGGGGCATGCAGGAGGTGGCCAATTTATGTTTTCTCTCATCGATGTTTCTATTTCTTCCTCCCTCTCCCTTCCTCTCTGTCTAAAATCAATAAAGGAAAATAAAATAAAATAAAAAGGAGTCCAATTGACCACATCTAGTGTATAAATTGGTTATTGAAATAAACATTCTTGCTGCCATGACACATTTCCAGAAATTTTGCTTTATTATCATTGATCACTTTATCGGGTAGTCAGTTTCAGGTATTTGGTGATAAAGCTATAATACTTTTCCTGTCTACGTCTATCTATTTTTTAGCGTTGGCACCAGACTTGCCTGCCAGAGTGATTCCATGGAGAGGATTAATTAGCCTGGTTATGACTCGAGAAGGTCTGTTCAGAGACAGAGCCCTGTATAAATAGGGTTAACCCCTCAGAAGTTACTAGAACTTCAACACTCACCTTGCATCTTACTGGAAGGGTGTTCTTCAGAGGTCAGGAGCGTGTTCTTTATATCTGCAGGAACTTCTCACAGGAAAGAAACTTCTTGTTTCTGCTTAGAGAAAATGAATTCCTGGGTTAGTAAGATAAGGAAAGTGGACTGAAGGATAAGGAGGAGTATCTACCTATAGACTCTTATTCTATTGAAGGAAGTCCTGTCCTTTGAATACTTAATATTTACTGATATTTGATATGCACTGGTGAGCTTTGTTAGGCAATTATTTTGGTTACCCTCTCTCTCTCAATGTTCAGCATTACATATATATGTATAATATCTCCTCAGAAATACCAGGTATCTGGTGAGAACAGGCATGTCAAAACCATAATCTAGAACCAATTACACATAGACTCACATAGGAAGAATTCTCATTGATTTAACTCACACAGGGAGAATTCTCATTGACTGGTAGAATTAACACAATCTACAAAATCATGAGTGAGTATTACTGGTAGGGACTCAAGTGTAAATAATTGGTATTCAATTAAAATACTGAGTATCATTTATAGATACATATCCATGCACTTAATGTATGCATGTGTTTGCAAAGTGCTTGCTCATATATTATTTCATTCTGATTCTTACAACAATTCTATGAATTAGGAAAATAGATATTATTCCCATTTTATTCATAAAGAAATTGAGTCTCCAAGAGGTTAAGTGCCTTGACTAATGATAATGATGATGGTGATTATGGTGATGATAAAGTGAACAAAATCTTTCCAATGATCTCTAAATGTGTTTATTTAACTGCTTATGTGACATATCTTCTTGGATGCCTCTTAAGCAACTTAATTTGTCCAACATTAATTCTTATTCTATCCCAAAGCTTTTCCTTCCCATTCACCAATCTTCAAAACTAAATGGCATCACTATCATTCTGTTACGTATGTTAGAAACCCAAACATCATTCTTGATTTTTTTTTTTTTTTTTAGCAATTCCTGACATCCAAGCCATAATCAATATATCAGATACTTGTCATCATTTCCAAAATACATCTCTCCACTTCTCTTCATTGCCACTGCCAGTACCTAACTGCACTACCACTGTCCCCTGCTAGGCCACAACACTGCCTCCTACAGGTCTTCTATATTTCACTCTTCCCTCCAGTTAATTCTCAAATACTAGTGTGATTCGATATGTGAGGTGAAAAATGTTTCATTCCTGTTTAAAAACCATGGTGCCATGGCTTGCCATTGTTCTTGGGGTGGAAAATCTGTATTCTTTTTCCTGATTTATTTGATCTGGTTTTTGTCCAACCTCATTTCCTACTTGCTCTTTACCGCTTGCTAATTATACTCATTATGTCCACTATATATGCTCTAACCTTTCTTAAAGTTTCTTAAACATGCTAAGTCCACTCCCACTTCAGATCCTTTCCTCATTGGTTCCTTACTATCTTTAGTCTCAGCTTCAATATAAACTTTATATAGAGGCTTTCCATAAAAATCTCACCTAAAATAGCTCCTTTCCATTATGTTACATTTCATCATCCTTTGTTTCCTTCATAGTGTTGATCACAATCCATCATTTTGAACTATTTGTGTTGTTTATTTTCCTCTCTGGATCGTGAGCTCTGCCGGGATACTGGATCTTACTGTGTGTGGCAGGTATGCTCCTGGACCCAGGGAATTCTTAGGAAGTAGAGTAATTAAACATCATCACAGGTTGAACTGTCCAGGGAGCTGACTCAGTGGAAAGGAGCCAGCCTGAAATTTATTATGAGGTTCTTTGGGCTTCAGAAACTGTGGAAGGGAGGAGGAGGAAGCAGGACTGGGCAGAGAGAGAGAGAAGTTGAACTGCAGTGCATTCTCAGTGGGAACCTCAGTCAATCCATGGGGGGCTCTGAAGCTGGATG
The DNA here is from genome assembly GCA_030848825.1 of Tadarida brasiliensis. Classification (NCBI taxonomy): domain Eukaryota; kingdom Metazoa; phylum Chordata; class Mammalia; order Chiroptera; family Molossidae; genus Tadarida; species Tadarida brasiliensis. Next base: position 40,176,512 of record CM061269.1, read on the forward strand.
ATCCTTCAGAACCATCCTGGCTTGGGCAAAGGAGCAGGGCCTTCATAACCACCACATCAGCTGTTCACTGGATGTGGGCTGCCCTGCTAAGGTGGTGATCTGGAGTATGGGGGCTCACTTCAGCAGAGGCAATCCCTGTAGGGGGCTGACAGTGGAGAGCTGTCTGCCTGCAGCGCTCCCAATAGTGGACTGGACCCCTCATTCCTTCCTAGAGAGGAATCTGGGTGGTGCAGGTACATGTACCGTCACCTGTGCACTTAGCAAATCCTGGGACAGATAGATACCTGGTCAACTGCTCTAAGATTTACTATATGTGGCCTGAAGCCTCTCAGGACACTCTTGACCCAAAAACCTGTCTCCAGGAAAACTCATGCAGGTGGGCTAGGTGCTGCTCTTACTGCATGTTGGTTGGGGCCAGATTGAGCATAGGCTTATTTTTATGGTGCCTCCTAGCTGCTGGTCAAGAAGAAAATAGAGTTGTTTAAGTCCTGGGAGCTCTATTAGAGGATGGTGTTTTTGTAACATAAGATTATGAATTCTAATCCTAGTATCATATGATTTAAATTTAGCTGAGAGTTGGGCTGGCTATGTGTCTTGAGCACATATCTATTAAAAGAAAGCCCTGGGCTACAACAGAAAGGCTTATCACAGCTTCCCCCAGTGTTTTGGAAACCTTTAAAGAAGGAAGAATATTTTGGAAGTGAGAAACTTAGTAAAAATTAGAGTAGACACGGGACGGACTAGACTCAGGAAAGTTTTAATAAAGTTGAAAGTTGTCAAGGACTTGATTTGATCAAATGCAAGACTTGCAACACTTTGTATTTTTCTTTTTAAAAACATGCATTTTTCCTTTAGGCCTCTCTCCCCACCCTTTTCCCCCGATGAAATGTCTAGAGTCAGTACCTTTTCCTATAAAATGTAAATGATAGATGAATTAGCCATGCCGTTTTAAAATGATGGGTTATAAAGCATTTTACAAATTAGTACTCACACAGAGTGCTTGGATAAATGGTACATGCTTTGAGTAGCCCATCAAATTCAGCAGGATTTAATCTAATCTCCAGACTTTCTAGATTTTCTAACTAAGTGTCTGAGAGACCAGCACACATATGAAAAGGGGCCAGTATGTTACCAAAAACCCGAACGGGGGAGTCTGTTCAATGTGGTTGCGTAGCACATGTAGCATTAGGGATTTCACAGTCTTCTCAGTGGTCTGCTCAGAAGTGAAGCCTCTTCACTTGAATTCAGACAAGTGCCTCTGTTAGAATTTTAATCTTATCATGGCTTAGAACCCTGCTACTGACAGGGTAAGGAGCCCTCAGCCATGAGAACGGGGCTTCAAAAGGGACCTGGACAATTCTGGGTTTGTGAATTTGCACTGAATAAGTGATTATTTCTTTCTTTGTTGCTTTTTTATTTTTTTAAGCTGGAAAATGCAGTGGAGAAAAGATGGTCTCGCCATTTGCATATCCATACTGGAGAACCAAATAAAATACTGAAGACCTAATAAGATTTAGCTTTCCAGCAATATAAATAATTTAATCAGATTAATGACATTGTTCTACCTGAGGGGTTCCATAATTAGTGGATTATTGAAGCCATGTGAGAGTTATCTGCCATTAGCACCTGGAGGAATTCCTGTTGTCTTACCAGCGATATGAATATTCCTGTCATGCAGATTGTAAAGATAATAAGCCCCTGGCATTTTGTAAGCTATATAAATCCACAGATTTCACATTAAATATTTAAGGCACAGGAGGTGTTATTTGTTAGGATATAGATAAAGGGAGTGTAACTGCTTCAGCCCTTATTTTCCTTTTCGGGGGGGGTGTCTCTTTTTTTTTTTTTTTTTCTGAAGGTACTTTCATGCCTTTATCATTGTGTCCTCACCCTCCCTGCCTGTGTTGTTTGTATATTGTTTCGGTTTCTCTGCAAGTGTTCTTTGGATTTCGTGTGAGAAGCATTCCAAATATTTTTACAAAAGGGTTGTCCTTTTCATATAAAAAGGGCAATCATACCAGGGGTGCAAATAGCAATGAATCAAGTAGTATCTTGATATATGGCAAATGCTAGAATTCTGTGAAAAGACCATCTCGTTACTCTGTTCCTGAAATATTTGAAAACCACGTTTTTGAGCATTATGTGTTCATTTCTCTCATTTATGTGTTATTTAGCTATGGGAAAAAAGACTGGCCTTTGAATGTGGACCTATTATTTTGCTTTTTATATCTTCGTAAGACCTTTCATATAAGCAAAATTTGTAGATCAGAAGTTAAAAGTACTGTGTGAGATCATGTGTCTAAATGATTGGCATAGAAAACACTGTCACGTGGTTGCCAGGGCAGGGGGTGGGCAAAATGGGTGAAGAGGTCAAAAGGTACAAACTTCCAGTTATAAATTAAGTCGTGGGGATGTAACGTACAGCATCGCGACCATAGTTTATAACATTATATTGTATATTTGAAAGTTGTTAAGACCTTAAAAGTTTTCATCACAAGAAAAAAATGTTTTGTAACAATGAATGTATGGAGACAGATGTTAATTAGACTTATGGTAGTGATCATTTTGCAATGTATACAAATACTGAATCATTACATTATACATCTGAAACTAATACAGAAGATCAATTATACCTCGAGAAGAAAAGGGAAGAAGACATGGTCACCACAGTGGACAGAGAGATGACTCAGCTAGTTTGAGTGTAGCGGGACCTGCCGCTGACATGAAGTGTTTCTAGATTAGAGCCCTTCTCATTGAGGACAGGTGCTGCTTTCTGAATTGGGTTCCATTCACTTAAAATAATATATTAGTCAGGTTACATCATATCACATGGGTAAGCTGGGGAGACATACATGAAGGAACGATTTGTAGACATGGGCAGGGTTAAAGCAGCCGGCAAGCAATGGAGGCGCACCCAAGGTAGCAACATTAAGGAGCCCTTACTACATGTAGGGGAACAAGTGGTCCCCAGTCTCCCACGGTGGTAGAAGAGCAGTGCCCAACAAGAATTAATGTGCTTTATCACTGTCAGCAGTGGACCCAAACTGCTGCCAACCAAAGGCCTGGCAGGGAAGTAGCTGGTAGAATACATCCCCCCAAACCTCTTTCCTCTTGCTCTCCCTACTGGACCTTCCATCCACTGAACCTAACTGAAGCCAGAGGACAGGGGAGCCTGCTCTTACTCTTCGTGGAAGCCAGGCTCCCAGGTCACAAAGCAGGATGGGATGTGTGCAGAATGGATCAGAGTGGCAAATGGGAATATCCAACATGGTCATATTTAAAAACATGTTGCAGAGTTCTTCTGATATGAGGCTCTGTGTAGACAACACAAGTATTATAAGGAGAATGGTAGATTTTAAATAATGACATACGCTGTATAAATTTATAGCATTGTTAAAGTGTAAATATATATATATTATGTTGTGAAACATATATACTATATATCTATATCTACATCTAATATTTGCATATATCACAGAACATCACTCCTGTTTTCCTAAATAATTTATAACATTCTTAGCTAGTTAGTGGTAAGGGAATGTCTCTGTCATAATCACATTCAGATTCCTATTTCCTTAGGCTCATTCTGAATAATCTGCTGAGCTGACGTGTGACATGGTGGGACATGTTCCATGACAGCCTGTGTTGCAGTGAACAGGGTTTTTATATTATTTTAAAAAAAATCACTGTCCTTATTTCTGAGTTTTCATAATATTTCTACAGTCCTGGCTACCTTTGTTTTTAATGTGCTACTGTATAGATCAGTGAAATGCTAATATTCAGCAAAATTTGCTCTCCAATATTGGCTTTGAAATGATTAGGTTGTTAATGAAAGGTATTCCCTTTTAGGCTCTGTATTCTCTGTGGTGGCAACAGAAGAGATTTTATACACATCTCAGCTTTTTTTTGAAAGAGAAGATGTAAAAAAACTCTCTTAGACAAAGTACTACCTTAAAATTTCCCCCACTTTGCTAAAGAAATGGACTCTATACTTCTGATGTTCTTTACACTCCTCATTACTTATCCATAATGTTGTCCCAGGTGAGGCATCTTTTACTTTTCCCTTTGTTGATTTCATGCCCTCTTTCACATGGGCTATGCACTGATACAGACTTTTTTTTTTTTTTTAAATGAAGAAGAATAGGTACTTATTTGTACAGTAGTGAGGGATTGCAATTAATTTATACTATTATCCCTAAGTTTTCTTGTATGGGGAAGTATGAATATATAAAGCTGAGCATTAGCATTTGGGCAGTAGTTTCTTCTATACAATTACATTCATACCTTTGATATCATTTGCAAATTGTTCCATAGAGTTAGCCAAATGGGCAACATGGAGAAATAAAATGCCCATGAAAGATTAGCACACTTTATGTAGTTCAGAGGAACAGCAGGAGACCTTCTGAAACTCCTAAACTTGCTGAGATGTTTTCACTGAAGAATTTTAAGGTTGTCACATCATGTTAAAACTTCAGTGGAGATAACCAATGACCTTGACATACTTAAGATGAGTTGTGGTTTGTATGCTTAAGAGGACAGTGCAATTAAAAATATTTATGTAATTGCTCTTTCAGAGAGCCCTGGACATTAGCATGAGGTCATAAATTACCAGAAGCTTCACAAAAGGAAAGAGAGGAGGAAAGTCTCAATGGGGTGGTCCTGGAATGTATCTACGGAATTGTTGCATCTTTGACAAGTGTGAAGTCACCATGAAGATATTCCAGGCAACTGGGAAGTTACTGGTGGGCTGATAAAGCAGTTGAGTTATAATGTGGATCTAATTCTTCCCCCAGCAGCAATTGTAAGACATCAGAAATGTATCACCTCCTTTTTCTAGAGACCTCTAAATAAATAACTAGTCAGTTCTGTCTTTAATCTTTCTGGCATCATTGGTGGTCTAAATAAATCATTTATAAACAAATGTTTAAAACCTTTTACCCTATTTAAAACGATAGAGTTGACTAAGTAAGTCTTTATCAAATCAGAGTGGTGCCTTTTACCCTGTCACTGTCTCCATTAGAAATTCTTATTTTTAGAGATTTGTAACTCAGATTTCCTTGAGGGAGGAACCTTGGCACTCAAGCTAGTGAGAGCAAGTGACAGTTATTCATTGTTATTTCTTGCTCCAGTTTTTTTTTTTTTTTTTTAATTCTCTATTTCCAAATTGAATTATGGGAAAGCAAACAAAAGCCTGAAGTAATTTTATTTTTTTTGCTAGTAGCTTAAGCTTTAATTATATAACTGAAGGTATATACTACAGAGAAAATATACCCAGTCTGTGCTGGACACGGGAATATTTTCAGACCCCTTCTCCTTGTCGTCAACCAGATTTTTTCTTTTCTTTCTTTTCTCCTCTCTCTTCTCCCCCACCACTCCCTCCCTGAAGTCCGTATCATTCTATTTGACTTAACTCTTCACTCCAATTTCCACTGTTATTATAAAGATAATTTGCTTACTCTTTAATATAATGTGGATAAAAATGTTTCTATGTCAAACCTCTTAGATAATGTGCAGCAAAATAGTGATTTTGAGTTAAACATTGAATTGTTTGAACACTAAATAATTTGGAAATTGTGTGAAAATGTTCATCTTCTATCCGTTGGGCAACCTTGTATGAGTCATGAACTTGGTAAGCCTATCTAATAGAAAGAGGTAGAATTTTACCTGTGAGATGATTTTTATCCAAGATTATAGAGTTGGGTCAGAGGGAAAATGCCAGAGATTTTGTACTAAGAAAGGGGTTGGTGTGGAGGTAGGTCTAGGGGGAGTTGTAAATAAAAGAGATTGGTTGAGAAACTGGAGCCAAGAAATAGACATACATGGGTGAAGTTGAGGGTAGACACAGCATGACAAGAAGAAACACGGTGGGGACAGGCAAATGTTGATTATCTGAATGAATTCTGGAGATAGGACCAAAGCCTATGGCATCTCTTTACTTGTTCCAGTTGTATTTGCATGCAGGTGAGCAAGATTCAGTTAGAGTTATGTGTGTGGGCTGGGTATCCTTTATTTTATCCCAAACTTACAAATCCTGGTTTCATTGGTACCACTACTTTATTTAGTTGGTGATTTGCTATGGTATAGTGTAGCTTGTCAGTGTGTGTGTGTGTGTGTGTGTGTGTGTGTGTGTGTGTGTCTGTTTTCTATGGGTTCTGCAATACATCATTACTTTTGACTGAGCCTGTCTCAAGCTTGTGACAGGATCAATGACATAAAAGGAGTGATTTGGAACAGAGTCACAAATTCAAGGGCTAGGACAAAGCTGAATTACTGGTCAATTCTTCCAGTTAGGACAATTGGAAAAATTGGACAGGATATTTAAAACAACATCTGCTTGTAGGCAAAGGAAAAAACAAGAGTGAAGAATAACTGGAACCTGGGGAATTTCGAAGGCGTAGGGAAGAGTTTTTGGAAACTTTATCTCTGGGGCCATTTGCTCATTCTGGAGGGTGTGGCCGAAAGACTTAACAGTGTCAAATGACAGGGGCAAAAACTGTAGTCCAGTGTCACCAGGGGTGAAGCAGGAGACTAGTGAGCTCTCAACACTTTTGGTTAGGAATCCAAAGAGCTGAACCCTAAGGAAGAAGGAAATTGGGAAAAGTCATGCCTTTTTGGGACTGCAGCTCAGCTGTAAATCATTTCAATTTCTGAAATTAGAATGAAGCAAACCCATATCTCTAGTTCCCCTAGCTGCATGCCAACATTGAACTCAGATTTTCTTTGGTAGAAGATAACATTATTCTATACTTCAAGTTATTTCTACAAACAATTTTTCAAATAAAATGCTTGGCAAACAATAAAAAGTAAGCAGAAACCTAAAGAGAAAAGAAAACAGCAAAAACAGGAGAAAAAACAACAACAGACAATATAAACAAACCCACCAAAGCTTCATATGCTGGAATTGCCAAGTAGAGATTTAAAAATAACTATTCTTGTTATGTTTAAGAAGATAAAAAGCAAAATTGAGAATTTTTGCAGAAAGCAGAAAACTATAAAATAAAGGAAATTCTGGAACTTAAAATTGTAAGTTCAAATTTATAAATTTCATTGGATTGTGTACTAAACATATTAGACCCAGATGAAGAGAGAATTCATGAATTGGAAAGTAGATCAGAAGAAAAAATCCAGAAAAAAGTACTGAGTTCCAAAAAGATGAAAAATGCATAAAACAGATTTAAAAACATGGAAGATCTCATATATTTATTATTTGAGTCTTGAAAGCAAGTAGATAGCAAACTGGAAAAGCCATATTCAAAGAGATAATGATTGATAAATTTCCAAATCTGATTAAAGACATCAAGCCACATATTCAAGAAGTGCTATTTTAGCATGATAAATAAAAAGAAATCCATCTCTAGGTACAAAGAGATAAATCTTATAACTCGGCAGAGAAAAAGAGAATCGAGTCAAAGGAGCAATATTTAAGCTGACAGTTGACTACTCAGCAAAACCAGATATGAAATTAGAAAACAAATAAGGAATCAAATCAGGAAACAAGATTAGATTTAATGTCCAGGGAGCTGGAACCAATGGGGTAGTGAAAGTAAGGACAGAAGAAGCACTGTAGAAAATGGCAATGGAAACCTTAAAGTGAAGTAACTCAGGGATCTAAGTGTGGAGTTGTGTGTGTGCAAGTGACTGTGCTTATGGACTCTTCCCAGCATCTTCATTAAGCTTTTATGTATTGGTCACATTTCTAGAAATTGGCTTTTTATCCTTGGTCCTCAGTGCTTTTTGTTACTCAAAGAAAAGAGAGGTGTTATGCAATATTGTTTCTGATCTTTCCACTGGTTTTGTTGGCTTACATGGGTCTTTTAATAGTTAAAGATGGAGAAATTAGCATAAAACTCGACCTTGCCTTGCTTGATGCAAAAGAACATGTCTAGTTACCATCTGATATAAAGCTAGTCCAAAGCAGTCACTATCATGCTATTTAGAACTTCAAGACAGTAACAGATGACTATGAAATAATACTTTCTATTTAGAAAGCAGAAAGGAAACTCACTTCAAAGACCTTGGTCAAAAATATTTAGCATGGACAAATATTTTAGAAATATTGTGATTTATACATTACCAACAAGAATCGTATCCTTGAGTTCAGCGATCCTTGAAGTCAATAATTGGTCCTGTGTTAATATTTGCCTATAAAAATAGAAATGTTCCCCTCCCTCTTAACAGAACCAATAACTTGTAACTATATTCTAAAGAAAGTCTTGTCAAGCTGTCAAAGTGCTAAAGGCAATCTCTCAATATTCACAACAAGTCATTGTGAGAACCAGTATATTATATTTTAAAAATGCATTCCAAATAATATCATGCCTACTTCAGATCTCTGAACAACTTCTAACTGCATCTGTTCTCATCATATCGCCTATACTATCTTCATGATTTGGTCTTGCCTATTTGATATCAGGATAAAGAAAGGAAGCTAAAGAAAAGATGTTGGCAGATGCAAGGCCATAATTAATGGAGGTGTTTATGTCAAGACCTCGACAACATGACTGCCAAAAGTTGCATCTGAAATTTGAGATGCCCTGAAATAAAGATAGACTCTGTGAGCATTTTCCGAATAGATCCAGTTCAGACAAGGACAAGTGAGTAATGCCTGAACCAGTTGCAGAAAAAAGATCGAGAATTAGATGACTATACGACACTGACCCAGTCATGAGGAAACCCATGATTGAGGTAATGAGCAGATTCAGGACCAAGTGCCTTTGTGTAATCCTTGCTTCCCAAGACCTGTAGAACCTGAGAGGGAGATTTTCCTACTCTTTGAAGAGCACGCAGCTTTGCATGGAAGCACTTGGCCAGAAATAAAGATGGACCACATATGTGTGTCTTAATTCTATCATATAGTTAATTCATTAAGAAAAAAATGAGGTGTTATTGAAGCAGATGACCATTTAACATAGCATCCTGTGACCAATGTTTTCTTTCCATAAATCCTTAATGCTGAAGGGAACAATGTTAAAAACTCCTCTGTGATCATTAAACTAAGTGATAATCTTTATAATCCCTTGGAATATAAATTCTGTGAGACACAGGGTGATGGGAAGCCGAGAGGAAGAGAAACTCAAGTACTCTTTGCCGGCCTTGGCTTTTTACCATCTGCTTGTTGATTCATTGGTCCCATTTCTTTCTCATCTGTTTATTTGCATAGCGGCACCAGCTGCCCCCTCAAATCTGAATTGCCTGACTTAATCAGACAGGCTCCTGATTGAGAACTGAGTTACAAATTGGCAGATGAATACCAAATTGTTTTTAATAAGACACAGAGTTCTGGGTGCTTTGTGCCCATGCTATAACTGTTTGCTGCAGTTACAATAACCAGCAGCGTTCTTTCATCTCGAAGAGAAAGGCAAAAGGCATTCAAAAGAAGCCTTTGAATTTGTACTCAGAATTTCCACTCATCTGCCTAATGTTCTTTTTTTTAATTAGAAGGATACACATATGACTTAATTAATCAAGCCTGTCTTAGGGAATTATGCATTTATTAATGGTTTCTGCACTCAAGCACGTTATTAAGGGATTTGTGCTAAGCACCTGACATAAAGCAGACTAATTTTGCTTGCTTTGCTTAATGTATTGAGAAACGGCATGTTGATCAGATTTCAAAACATTCAAGCTATGAACTAATGTCCTATTTAGAGGGTTTAAAAATTCAGTGCGTTGGCAATCTAGTTTTATAATGCTTTCTTTACAAGGCACTCAATAACGGGAAAGAAAGAACAAAATAGATCCAGAGACATGGAAGTAGGGAACAGACTGACAAACCTCAGAGGGAAGATGGGCGAGGGAGGGCAGGCAGAGATAAACCAAAGAACTTACATGTACATATGCAGAATCAGTGGTCACAGACAAAAGTGTGGTGAAGGCAGGAGGGGAATGGGAGTGGGGAGGAGGGTGTCAACCGGAAAAAGGAGGAAATCTGTAATACTTACAACAATAAAGATAAAAGAAAAAAAAAGAGTAATGTGATGAGAGGAAAAAGCATTAATAAGTGAAAGAAAAGGAAAGAGTAAGGGGAAAGCCCCTGAGGGCAGGGCAAGGCCTTTAGAAATTGAATTTGTGTGCCCTGCCCAGTTTGGCTCAGCGGTTAGAGCATCGGCCCATGGACCAGAGAGTCCTGGGTTTGGTTCCCGCTAAGGGCACGTACCTCGGTTGCAGTTTGTCCTGGGCTCCGGTTGGGGTCGTGTGGGTGGCAACCACTCGATGTGTCTCTCTCACATCGATGTTTCTCTCTCTCTCTTCCTCCCTCTCTCCTTCCCACTCTATCTGAAGATAAAAGCAAAAATGTCCTCAGGTGAAGATTAAAAAAAAAAAAGAAAGAAATTGAATTTGTAGTTCCTTGCTTTGGTCTTTCCTGGTGTTTGGTGACTGCATCTAAACTGATCTGGCTAAACCCACCACGGGGTAGATGAATGGCTGAAATGACTGGATTGAACCTATTATATCATACAGACCTTGTTAGAGGATTGAGTATGTTAATCCATATTCAAATGGCTCATCTAATTGTATTCTGAGCTCCTTAAATTAAGGCCATTTTTATTCATAAGTGATTAAAAATAGATTACCTGATATGGTCAATACCTTTATAAAAAAGATATTACATGTTGAACCAGGAATTCCTCCACATAGACCATCAAAATATAACACATGAAATTCTCATTCTCCTGGTTTTAACAACTGAATAATAGCATGAGAAATATATCATACAATTCTTTCTGTATTTCTACAGAGAAATGAAGTCTGGTTTGACCAAGTGGAGAACAAGCTTTATGAATTTAGGGCATTTTTCAAGTGCCTCGTTTGCAGCAAACAGTGGCTAGATGATGTCCTAGAAGAGCAGCTCTCCACGAGCTGCAAATATTAAAGCCCTGCTCTTCAGCATTGTTCTAGGAAAGCAGAGAACACGGAGCATCGGAGTTCAGTGTACCATGGTGGTTAAGAAAAAGGCCTCTTGAGCCAAATGGTTGGCATGGATTGGAATCTTGGCTCTACCACTTAGCAGTTTAGCAAGGTGCACAGCTCATGTAGGCTCTCTAAATCTCACTTTTAAAATGTGGATAATAGTAATATCTACTGTCTAGATTTTTGTGATGATTGAATGAGATAAGACAAGTAAACATTCAAAATGTGTTCACATTACTATTATCATCATCATCATCACATCACTAATTAGCCAGGTGCTATAAAATATATTAGCTTAAACTATCCTGGTTTTAAAACAAAAGTGGGAAGCACTATCATCACACTCTCTTTCAAGGTATCACACCTTATCATGAAAAGACTACCTGAAAGAATAATTTACTTTTACTGTCTCTTCTCAACTTCCAGTGATTCCTTAAACAAGGGAGTTCAGCTTCTGCAGACATCACTGCAGCATTTAAGCAGCTCTCAGGATTGACAGCTGGTCTGGTGGTCCAGGGGACACTTTTTAGAACTTATTTTACTTGATTTCCACATCTGGATCTCTGAACAGACAAGCCTGGTGTATGCCAGACTGGTGTATCTGAGACCCTAATGCATTCCTCGCCGTGGAGAAACGGACAGCCTGGCAGGGAATCAGGGCTGCCCCATCGTATTTAAGATGAGTTCAAGAGTTGTAGACAACATTCTCCCTTCCTGCTGAAACTCTTCTGTAGGCTGCCTCAGTGTTTCAAGTTCCCTGTATGTCAGTGTGGGTTCTGGCAAGGAAATAATTTCTGAAGGAAATCGATTTATGGCATGATCAGCTATTATTAGCTCTTAAAAGAGCTAAGTGAAGGCCCTGATAGAATGGCACATAAAAAAAGATAGATTTTGAATAATTAAGGAATTGGTGTATTGGAATGGCTGGAGCATATTTCCAGTAGTAAGATGTCAACATGAAGTAGGGATACTGGGGAGCACAATGAAAGAAGTGAATCATGTCATATATTTTACCCTGCCATTTAACAATAACAAGAGAAATAGAACCCACCACATTGCCACCACGGCTTCCTGAAATCTTTCTATATGTCAGGTACCTTACCAAATATATTATACACACAACCATATAATTTAATTCTCACAACAACCCTGGAAATTAAATACAATTAATGCTCTTTAAAAAAAAAAACCCAAAACCCTAAAGATATAAGAGATTAAGCAATTGGGTGAAGTTCATGAAGCAAATACTTTTTGAGTAATGTTATATGACAGGCAGTGGTCTACCTTTGGGATATAACAGTGAGTAAAACAAGCTCCTTTGGGGCTTCCATTCTAGTGGGTGAGATAAAAATTTTTTTCACAGCACTTGGAGAAGATGAGTTGTTTGTAGCATTAGATCATTTTACAATGAGTTCAGCTGATTAAAAACAACTTGCATCAGTGAACGTACTTTGGCAAGCGAACCTGATATAACTTCTCTTTTCTGAAAATCAGGCTCACACTATTTAAACACACCCTGAGTCCCAACTAAACCTGAGTACGTATGCTTTTATAGATGATGTCAACTCCTTTACACATCTGAAAATCTGCCAATTCCTGAACTGCACATTTAAAAAAATTCCCACCTAAAATCAGCAGTGTGATTTGCGGAGGAAGATTAGGCCTAGTCAGTATAGCTATCTTGTTTTTAGGAAAGGAATAATCGCATTGCTGAATAAGACCGCAGATATATAGAAGTTGACCTTAAATCTTGGTTTAGAGATGCAATAAGAGCCATAATGAAAGATTTTTTTCTTGAAATCAAGAATACAGATAAGTAAGTATCTATTGCAGAATTTAGAGAAGTTTTTTAAAGATAATTCTAAATATCAGATTTGCAATAATAGATTTATTTCAACTAGTCAATTTATTGTTAGCCTCTTATCAAGGGGAAATAGTTAAAAGAAGCATGAAGGGCCCTGGCCGGTTTGGCTCAGCAGTTAGAGCATCAGCCCGTGGACCAATGAGTCTCAGGTTTGATTTACCATCAAGGGCATGTACCTCAGTTGCTATTCATCCCTGGCCCTGGTTGGGTCGTGAGGGAGGCAACCAGTCGATGTGGCTCTATCACATCGATGTTTCTCTCTCTCTCCCTCTCTCTTCTTCCCTCCCCCTCTATCTGATGATCCTTGGGTGAGGAATAAAAAAAAAAAAAAAAAAGTAGCATGAGGGAAAGGATAGGAGTAGATTTAAGTAACCAAGCTGTGCATAATTTAAAATCTGCCTTTGAGAAGAAATATAGAAAATGCATTAAATAAGTCCATTTTAGAAACATTTTCCTTAAGCAATGATTAATTAAAATGTAGAATTATAAATAATATAAAGACAAATAAATAGGTGATTTAAAAATGGGCTCGGCCTGAAATAGTAAAAAAAATAAATTAGAATTAGAAATGGCCAATTTAGAAGATCTTTAAAGTGTGGTAAACAGTTTTAAAAAATAGCAATGAAGCAAACAATCTAGAACTAAAAATAAAGTCTGGGGTCTTTAAATAAAACCTGAAATGAAAATTAGAACAAAAAGTCTAAGAATCAAGAGCTCATAGATAAGGACACCCATAAGATATTGGAAGGAAAGGAGTCATTGGAAGAACCAATGTTGTGTATTATTTAAGAAACAAAAGGTCAACTCTTCAAAATATGTCCAGTGATGCTACTTCAAGGGAAACATTAGTGCCCAACAATTCCCTGTCCTTCTTCTGAACTCACAAGATGTATGATCTAGAAATATAAATGAGCAATACTATAGTTTCTTGTTGATTTGTTACCACTCTAGTTATCATTACTCCCACTACCGTGGACATCAATCCCCTTGGAGTATTGAAACCACTCAAGGAGTGGGAAGTTATAACAATCCTAAGCTTTTCCCATGTCTGAACTTTTAAATATTGCTTTGGGACTATTATCAGAACACTCTTTTCTTCTCTGTGACCCAGCCCTACACATGTAGTAGAGATTTACTTTGCAAATGGAAATGCCAGACATCATGTACCACAGAAGGAATTTTGTAAAAGAAACAGATAATTTCTCCTCACATAATCAAATTATAGTTGATCTGGATTTACAGATAATACATCATATTATGTATGATTTAAGAAATAGCTGAGAATTAGCTATGGTTCTAGAATAGCTATGGGAAAAAGACTCTATGAACATAGGCAAAATAATTGGAGCTCAACTTATATGAGTTCAGATTGATTCTTGTAACCCTTTACCTAAGAATTCTTCAATATCCCCTTAAAACTGAAGCTAAGGAAGGATGTAGACCATTTGTGAGCAGCTTAATAGACAAAGGACTAATATTACTTGCATCAGTTCTTATCACCCTCAAAACTATGGAAAGGTGGAAAGGACAAATGGAATATTAAAACTGAAATTATCTAAACTATTGGATACCCTTGAACTCCTATGGCCTAAAGTGATATCCTTAACTCTTAGTCCCATGCTCTTCCTGCTCAGGAACTCACAGATTGTCCTTCTCTGAACTAGTCACTGGCAGGTTCATGCAATTGGGAATAACTCCTTAGATTTATTTATTTTTACTGGTAAAATTTACAAGACATGATGTTTCCATTCAACCATTTTAAAGTGGACAATTCAACAGCATGCCAAGAATTACAAGGGAATGCTATGAATAATTTTATGCTAAAAAATTAGATAACCTAGATGAAATGGACAGATTCATAGAAACATAAATGAAACTGACTCTAGAAGAAATAGAGAATCTGAATAAAGCTATTCCAAGTAGAGACTGAGACCTAGAAAAAGAGCATGGCATTCAGAGGAAACAGCAAAGCCCTAAGAAGAGAGAGTACTTGGTTTGTTCAGTGAATGGCAAGGAGGCTGGAATGGCAACACAGAGTGAATGAATGAAGTCATGGTAGGAGACCAAGTCAGAATAGATTCTGAGGTGAAGTATAAGCTGGGTAAAGTTTCTATAGCATCTTTAACTTCAAATCTTAGTGGATTAACAAAATTGCTATTTCCACTTTGAGTTGACAGGGACTCGGCTCCAAGTAGTTTCTTAAGTACCTAAAAATGGACCTTTGCTCTGTTACAGTGGTACTGTTTGGAGCACATGGACTCCTTGATTATTATAGAAGAGATGATAGGCAGAGTATTGCACCATAGTTCTTCTATACTTTGCCCCACGCTAATTCCAAGGAGTCCTAGGAATGTGGTGGAACAGACGACTTTTTGGTGAGCCCCATTATCATCACCATAGGAGGGCAGGGAGCAGGATCTTTGAAGGTCATTATAAAGAGTATGTGTGATCAGCAGCCACTGGATAATTTTATTTTATGCATCTTAACAGGATCACCTTGGCTGCTGTGTGATATGGAAAATAACAGAAGGAATTTAAGGGTGGAAGTAGAGAGAGAGATATTCAAGTTAAGATATGAAATAGATGGTTGGATATGAATTTGGAGTTTGGAGGAGCTCTTAGTAGAGATAAATTATTGGCATCATTAAACATTAGAATTTGAATCTAGAGCCTTTCAGTTCTAAAGCCCAGTCTCTTCACCACCTTTATAATTGCTTAGAAAACTAAGGGAGGCCCAGCCGGTGTGGCTCAGTGGTTGAGCATTGACCCATGGACCAAGAAGTTGCTGGCTCAATTCCCAGTCAGGACCCATGCCTAGGTTGCAGGCTCAATCCCCAGTGGGGAGCGTGCAGGAGGCAGCTGATCGATGTGTCTCTCTCTCCCTCTTCCTTCCTCTTTCTCTAAAAATCAATAAAAATATATTTAAAAAAGAAAACTAAGGGAGGAACAGTTTGCTAAATCTTGCACTTAATAAAGATATCATTCATGTTATTCCCCAATTAGCCTGAATGTACACTTACGTCATCTGAAATGATATTTTGATATCAGCTAACCAACAGTAAAGCTCTGCTTTGTGGTCAGCTTTGGTTTGGCAGTGATGCCTCACATGTGACAGCCTGCATATTTAATTTTTAATCTTTTATGATTAGGGAATTGAGAAAATGATGTTTTTCTTATTATTCTTGATGGCAAAAAGTAATTTCTGGGGTGTTCAATATAAATTATTGGCCAATCACTTATAAAAGAAGAAACTCCACCATCAGATTCTACAATCACATCTGTTTTTTAAATAATCTTTCTGTTTTAAAAAGCAATTTCCTCTTAATAGTTAATGTTCAGAACTCCTCTTAGATGTGAAATGAAGTCCTGTATGGGGTGGCAAGAATTATGTAAATAGTTATTTGCTTTTTAATCAATAGCACAATAGCATGTACTCTTTTTTATTTTTTTTATCCTCACCCGAGGACATTTTTGCATTTATTTTCAGATAGAGCAGGAGGGAGAGGGGGGAAGGAGAGAGAGAAAGAGAAACATCGATGTGAGAGAGACATATCGACTGGTTGCCACCCACATGACCCCAATCGGGGCTGGGGACAAACTGCAACCAAGGTATGTGCCCTTAGTGGGAACCAAACCCAGGACTCTCTGGGCCACGGGCCGATGCTCTAACCGCTGAGCCAAACTGGCCAGGGCTAGCCTGTACTCTTAATAAGGGAAAACAAATAAAAGTCCATTGACAAATATCAGACACTGTTTTACCTGTTATAGAAAGGTATATTCACTTGGAAGTGATTTCAAGGGATGCCTGCCAGTGGCTGTCAAATATTTTATGGACATGCCCAGCCGGTGTGGCTCAGTGGTTGAGCATTGACCCACGCACCAAGAGGTTGCAGGTTCGATTTCCGCTCAGGGCACATGCCCAGGTTGTGGGCCAAATCCCCAGTGAGGGGCATGCAGGAGGTGGCCAATTGATGTTCTCTCTCATTTCATGTTTCTATCTCTCTCTCCGTCTCCCTTCCTCTCTCTCTAAAATCAATAAAGAAAAAAATTAAAAAAATTTTTTATGGACAGTAGTCATGAAACTTAAATTTTCATAGCAGCAGAATTATTGTGTCAAGACCAACCAAAACTAGGGCTATAATTCCTCTAGATTCTATCATTAGAAATCTTTTCCAAGACATATGCTTATAAGATGATTGGAATTTTGAACCATGACACAAAATTGATGACTCATAAATTATACATGTGTCTACTTGTTACAAAATTGTGTTATACTTTCTATGTGCCTGATGTATTCTGTGTCCATAACCTACATTTCATTTTTAAAAGAAGCCAACGCTTCAAAAAAAAGCCATGGACACCCAATCTTCCTAGGAGTTCATATGCATCTATTATGTCTGCAATTAAGGAGTTGATAACAAATGGAAACAAACAGTAAAAGAAAGTTACTGTTTTTTATTTCTTTCAGGCCCCAAGTATTTATCCAGGTAAGGGCTTTGTATAGCAGCAAGAATTGAATTCAATAGATCTGAGTACTGTGAAATTTAGGATTGAAAATGAATTTAGAAAGACATCTGCTTTCAAGAGAATAACATCCCTTTACTGTCCTGAACAGATAGTTTTTTTTTCTGGCTGGCATGTCATCCAGTTTTCCCCCTGAGGACATACTTACTGTTCCCTCATGCTGAAAAAGGAGAGCGAATCACCACTTCTTAATCTATTTAACATTTCTGTTCATTTTGGAAATCTGAAATCTGTGGTCACTTTTCCTGAAAAAGTGTACATAATTAAAGATATAATTTTTGTTTATTTGTTTGTTTGTTATTTTGATGGAGAAAAAAAGAGAAATAGTTTGAAAGTGCCCAAGAGGAGCAAAAAAGAACAACTACTAACTTTCTTATGGCCTAAGGATTTTGGTTATGAAAGTAAGATATTTCTACCTAAGAGTGATGTTTTTAGGGAATGGTCAGATTTCAGTTAACAAAGCAACAACTAACATTTATTTAGTACTTCAAATGTGTCAAGCATTGTTCTAAATATTTTATAAGGAGATTAAAGGCAGGCTCCATGAGGGTTTAGAATGGAGGGAATTTGCGGATCTCATGTTAGTACCCTCAAATGGCTCAGTGAAGGGTTTGAGAGGAGGAAAGGGTGATTAGTCATAGTGGGGGTTGGATGCCTACGTATGGAGATAGAAGCCCTTATGACTAGCACTTGCTACTCAACGTGAGATTCATGGAACTGCAGAGTCAACATCACCTGCGAGATGATTAGAAATGCAGAATTTCATGTCTCATTCCAGACTAACGGAATCAGAAACTGCATTTGTAAAATGTAACCCTAAAAGAATACGAACATAGAAGATGAGACTTTAGGGGGACTACGACAATCCATGTTCAGGTTTAAGGAACTTACAAGTCAGTCTCTGTGTACATGATGGGAATGTAACAGAGGCATAACTGAAGCACACTGCAGTGAATGGAATTGAATGTCGGCCGCCACTCTAATGAAACTGCTGATTCACAGTAATTGGCACTGTATGGACATCTTCTTCCCACCCCCAGTAACATTGCTTGTTTTATGGTTTGAGTGTGTGAATGGCTTGAGTAGAAATTTCTAAGTCAAGAAAATTGCCAAAAAGCCATGACAGTAATTAAAGGCTTGAAAATATCACAATAAACATCATGTTCTCTCCTCTACTTATCATTTAGACTCATTTTACAAAGAACCTCTGAGTGCAGACAACAGAATAAGGATTTACCTTAGATTAACTTTTGTTTTTAGGGTATCTAATATTCGGCTATTATGGATACTTGATGAATATTTGCTTAGAAAAATTAAAAAGAAACCTTGGAAAGTTTTTTCTGTCTATGTCAAAAGCATACCTCAAAACTTTTATCAGCGTAGCTGATAAAAATGAAATAATTCTGGCTTCATTGCAAGGGATTAACTAATGAGATATTATAGTGAAGGTTTTAAGATAAAGATGACAGAGACGTCCACTACTGTATTAGAAAATACTTTTAGATCTTAGGATAATGCCAAATTGACTTTTAATTACTTGGACAAATATTGAAAATCATATGATCTTTGATTATTTTAGATTATCAATGATTTAGGTTTTCCAAGGGCAAGACAATTTAAGATTTGGACAGTGGCATATTTAATCAGAGGCTAATCCATTTTATGTAGGACTGAGTGAGACTGTAGAAAAAATGGAAATCTTTCAGTTACTAACCAACACTAGAATTTAAATTATTTTAAAATAGGTACATGTGACTCCATGACACAAGTATACTGTATTTCAAGAAGGAAAGATTTATCAAAATAAAAACCCTAGTGATTAGGAGACAAAAATAGAGAGTTTAGTTGAAAAAAAAAAAAAAGGAATTGCTAAAGTTTATGGAATGGAGTGTGGTAGACTTACTACCTCAATAGCCCCAGTTAAGGGCTTCCTGTGTCATGCTGCTTGTCCTGTGTCTCTGGTTCCTCATACTCCGAATCTGTGCCTTGCTAAATGCATTGCTTTCATCCATGGAATGCTACACACACAACATACAGCAAGTTGCATAACTGGCCTTGCTCTCTCTTTCTCTTCCACCTTCACGATCAGAAAATGCCTGGGAGAGCCTGATGGATCATGAGACACATGGAATAGAGTTGGGTCAGCCCCGTTGTCCCAGTGGAAGCCTCAGACATATGGGTAAGCCCAACCAAATTCAGCAAAGCTGCTTAGTCAACCCAAAGCTGACCACTGACCATAGCTGCACTCTGCCAAGCACAGCTCAGATGAACAGAAAACTCAGCCAATTAAGAGTCAAGAGCAAGAATAAATATTTGCTTTTGTGTACTCCTGAGGTGTTCTGGTTGCTTGTTATGCAGTATCATGTGGCAAAATAGAGAACTGATATACAAAGAAAGGATAAGCATTCTTCAGTTTCTTTGCAAGATATTACACTTCTCCTTTTTTAAAGTTTCTGTTCATAAATTATATATATATTACATATATATATATGTATGTGTGTGTGTGTAAGCACAGGATTCAGGCTGAGTAAAATTCCATTAGAGTATTTCCAAATGTGTGAAAAATAAAGAATGATAGCATGAAAAAAGTGGGAGGGTGGCTGCAATGTGTCCATGAAAGAGATGCCTATTTTCAGTAATACTTTAGACTTTAACATTTGCTTACGATTGTGTTGATATACACTTCCTGTGTGGGGGACTCTCACAATAGTGCTATTCCTACTATATAAGAATGAATCCAGTTTAGAGTCCAATATGTTCAGTTTTAATAAGATCATTTGGTAATTGATGCTATAAAATTTTGCCTTAATGTAGATACAATGAAAATAATAATAGTTAATACATAATAGCAATCATTATATGCCAGGTACTATTTTAAGGTTTTGTGTGTGTGTGTGTGTGTGTGTGTGTGTGTGTGTTTGTTTTTTTTTTACTTACATTAACTCATATCATCCTCCTAGGAATCCAATGTAGTAGCTACAATGATTTTCACCATTGATAGCTGAAGAAACAGGCATAGAGAGGTTGAGTGTTTTGCTCATGTTCACAGGATAATAATTAGTAGAACTGGGATTTGGGTCCTGGTAGTCTGGCTGCAGATCTCATATTCTGAACATGCTGTATATTCAAATTTGTATTAGGCAAGGATAGTTTTTAATTTACAAAAAGGCACACCCAAGGAGGAGACAGCTCAAGTGGTGGGAGAGCAGTGTCTACCATGTATGCTCACCAGGTTTTTTTCTTCTTTTAAGTAATTTAACATAGAAAATGAGAGCATTTAACATGCATTTTACATGCAAAAGAGGTCACTGATCAGATTTCTTCAGGGGAATAATTCTTCTGTTTGTCTCATTATTGTAGTCAGATGTTGCTAATTTATATGATACAATTATAATGTGTGACATGGCAGTTGGGTAGGAATAATAGGCAGGAATACAAAAGGAACAATCAAAAGGCATGAAGTAGTTAGGATTAAAACCTTAAACCTATGATAGAGTCTTCATTCTTTAACTCAGCAGTTCTCCATGTTTAGTGCACATCTGACTCACCCTGCCAAAATCTGGATTTCACCTTCAGAGAGAGTCTAGTTCAACCTGTCCAGATAGGTAAAGAAATGACTGCGTGCATGAAGAAACCTGCATCTGTTGGTGTAATTCCTCGGTGTGATGCTTATGCCTGCAGTGTCTGGAGCAGCACTGCCCAGTGGGACTGTGGTGATGAAAGTGTTCTGTACCTGTGCTGTCCGCGTTTGCCACATGTTCAGTTGAGGAACTGAAGTTTTAATTGTACTTAATTTTAATTTTAGGTCATTTGAATTTCAATTAAAATAGACAATGTGGCTAGTGGTTAGTGGCTTTTTAAAACTGAAGTATAATTTTAGACATACAATATCCAATTAGTTTCAGGTGTACACAATAGTGATTTGGTATTTACATACATTACAAAATGATTACCACAAGAAGCGTAGCTACCATGTGGCACCATACAAAGTTATCACAATCTTAGTGACTGTATTTTCTATGCCGTACATTACATCCCTATGACTTTTTAAATTTTATAACTGGAAGTTTGTACCTGTTAATCCTTTTTAGCTATTTTGCCAGCCCCTTAACCCTTCCCCTCTGGTAACCACCAGTTTGTTTCTTGTATTTATGAATCTATTTCTGTTTCGTTTGTTCATTGTTTTGTTTTTTAAATTCAACATATAAGTGAAATCATACAGTATCAGTCTTTCTTTGTCTGACTTATTTCACTTAGCATAATGCCTTCAAGTCCATTGGTGTGGTTGAAAATGGCAAGAATTCATTCTTTGTTTTATGATTGAGTAATATTCCATTGTATATCTATCGATCTATATCTATACCTATCTACCATATCTTTTTTAAAAAGATTTTTTAATTGATTTTTAGAGAGAGAAGAAGGGAGAGGGAGAAAGAGAAATATTTGTGTGAGAGCAAAACATTGATCAGCTACCTCCTGCAAACCCTCTTATCAGACATCCAGCCTGAAATCCAGCCATGTGCCCTGACTGGGAATCCAACTGGCAACTCTTCGGTGCACAGGACAATGCCCAATTAACTGAGCCACACCAGCCAGGGCTATACCACATCTTCTTTATCCATGTATCTATCGATGGGCACTTAGGTTGCTTCTATGTCTTGGCTATTATAAATTGTGCTTCAGTGAACATAGGGGTGCATACATCTCTTTGAATGAAAGGTTTGTTTTCTTTGGATAAATACCCAAAAGTGGAATTGCTAGATCATATGGTAGTTCTATTTTTAATTTTTTGAGGGACCTCCATACTGTTTTCCATAGTGGCTGCACCGATTTACATTCCCAGCAACAGTGCGCAAAGGTTCCCTTTTCTCCACATCCTCACCAGCACTTGTGATTTTTTTGTCTTTTTGATAATAGTCATTCTGACAGGTGTGAGGTGATATTTCATTGTGGTTCTGATTTGCATTGTCCTGCTGATTAGTGACGTTCAACATCTTTTCATGTGCCTGTTGTCCATCTGTATGTCTTCTTTGGAAAAACGTGTATTTAAGTCCTCTGCCCATTTTTAATCAGTTTTTTTTTTATATTAAGTTGTAGAAGTTCTTTACAGATGTTGGATATTAATCCCTTATCAGATGTATCATTTGCAAATATTTTCTTTCATTTAGTGGGTTGCCTTTATGTTTTGATTGTTTCCTTTGCTGTGCTAAAGCTTTTTAGTTTGATATAATCCCATTTGTTTGATTTTGCTTTAGTTGCCCTTGCCTGAGGAGACTGGTCCAAGAAAACATTGCTAAGACAGATGTAAAAAATATTACTGCCTATGTTACTGTAATCCCCATGAAAATACCAATGGCATTTTTCAAAGAAGTAGAAAATAAATTCCTAAAATTTGTATGGATCCACAAAAGAAACCAAAAAACCAGAGTAATCATGAGCAAGAACAAAGCTGGAAGCATCACACTCCCTGATTTTAAACTATGCTGCAAAACTATAGTAATAAAAACAGTATAGCATTTCCACAGAAACAGACACATAGATCAATGGAATAGAATAGAGAGCCCAGAAATAAACTCACACATATATGGTCAATTAATCTATGACAAAGGAGGCAAGAATATATGATGGGGAAAAGATATTTATTTTCAATAAATGGTGTTGGGAAAACTGGATAGCTACATGTAAAAAAAAAACCCCCCAAAACTAGTGCCCTGGCTGGTTTGTTCAGTGGTTAGAGCATTGGCCTGTGGAACAAAGAGTCTTGGGTTCGATTCAGGTCAAGGGCACGTACCTCAGTTACAGTTTGGTTCCCAGCCCTGGTCGGGGTCATGTGGGAGGCAACTAATTTATGTGTCTCTCTCACATAGATGTTTCTTTCTCTTTCTCTCTCTCCCTTCCTCCCACTCTATCTGAAGATAGATGGAAAAATATACTCAGGTGAGGATTAAAAAGAAAAGAAACTAGGCCACTATCTTACACCATATACAAAAATAAATTGAAAATGGATTCAAGACTTGAACATAAAACCTGAAACCATAAAATTCCAGAAGAAAACATTGACTATTGGCTTTTGTATTGGATAGCTTTAGAGCAAGGGTCAGAAAGTGATGGCCTGATGGCCAAATCTAGCCGTGCTCACTTGTTTACATATTGTTTATGGTTACAAGAGCAGGGTTGAATAGTTGCAAAAAATAGCATATGGCTTGCAAAGCAAAAAATATTTACTATCTAGTCCTTTACAGAAAAGATTTGCTGACTCCTGGTATAGCGCAATCTTTGGGAAACAATGCCCTGTAACTTAAATTTTCTTTTGAAGGTAATGGAGACCCAAAGAGATGTTTTTATAGGAAAATGTAATTGGATTGAATAATGTTTTCTAATTTGCAAGGCTATCACGGACAATCTTGATATATTGTATAAGAATCACAATAATTATGACTCCAAATAACTAATATTTTAGACATTGCTTTTTGTCATATCATAACATCCTTGGGTGTATATATACGATTTTAAAATTCAATTTTAAGGATTGCGGATTCTATCATTTGTTATTTGTGGGTCAATTTCTATTGGTTGATTTTTATTTTGGATAGAGATTGTATGTTTCTGCTTTTTTGTAAGTCTAGTTATTTTTCCTTAGGTGCTGACCATTGTGATTTTTACTTTGTTGAGTGCTTGATTTTGTTGGATTTCTTTAAAGAGTGTTGGACCTTATTCTGACATATAACTTGGGGTCAGGTCTATCCTTTTGAGGCTTACTTTTAAGCTTTATAATGACAGTTCCTGTGTAGCCTTTATTTAAGGGCTAATTTAGCCCCACTAGTAAGGTAAGACCCTTCTGAGGACTCTACCTTAGGCCTCACATGTTATGAAGTCTCTCTACCCTGGCTGGTGAGATGCCAACTATTCACTTTGTTTTAGACCTGGGAATAGTTTGGCCTACTAATGTCTAATGTTTTTTTCCTGAGGCCTGATGTTTTACTCAAGACATACATGAATCAGTAGTAAGTCAAAGAGTAGAAGGGACCTCTCTTCAGGTCTCCAGAGCTCGCTCTCTGTGCCATTTCTCCCTCTCCAGTACTCTGTCCTGCAAATTCTACCTGTTTCAACTCCCCTGAACTCTGTGATCTCTATTTCCTTAACTCAGGATGACTTGCTGGGCTCTGAATTTCACAGCGCTGCCCTGCAGCCTGGAGAGTGCCTCTGGGCAGTAAGCTGAGGGCAATCCTGGAGCTTGTTTAATTTGTTTCCCTTCACTCAAAAAATCAATTTTCTTTGCTGCCTGTTGTTAATGTCTGAAAACAGATTTTTCAAATATTTCATGTGTGCTTCCAAATGTTTGCAGTGGGACAGCAATTCCTGTAATAATTAATATTTAAATGACTTAAAATGTCTTTAATAAAAATAAAATTATTTTAAAACAGGAACATGTATTTTTGCATGTTTAATTATGTTAGTTAAAATGTTAACATAATTTTAAAATTTATGTCAATAAGAAATTTTACATGTACAATTTGTTCCTCACTTTCCTTTTCATATTTATTCATGATCTGGAGGAGGAATGCATTCTCTATTAATTCAAACTGTTTCTCAGCTTGAATGAATTTGTCAAAGGAAAAAAAAATTCTTCCTATGGTTATAGAAGGAAATATTCTTGTAAAACTGGATGGTTCTGTGGCTGTATTATAACAGTTCCTAAGTCCCTGATGAATGCAGATGCTTTAGTGACTTCCTTCTTTTTATTAGTAAGTCTCCTCAAAATCTCATCAGTAAATCTCTATTTCCTGAGTGACTCACCTTTAACCCTCAAATCAATCCTACTTATCATAATGGATAAATTATTATTGGAGTTTTATGTCTTAGCTAGTCTGCCTTAGTAGTTAAAGTTTGACCCTAGAAGCAAGTGTCAGAAATTTGGCAAGACAATGAAGTGTAGAATGTACTTTTCTTGTCAATTTGTCAAAAATTTCCAGAATATCTTCTTATATACCATTTTATATCATTAACAGCTCCACACATAATTCTATAATACTATTTTTATTTTTAACATATCTTAAAAACCTTTTAATACAAGGTTCAATGTTTTAATGAAGTGATTTTAGCACAATTAACATATTCTCTAGTTGAAAAAAAGTTTAATCATTTTGCTTCGACTACTCTGATATACTTTCTCCTCGGCATTTTGAAGGAGAAAAAAATAATGAGATAAATAATAAAAACAAATTCCTATTTTGTTGATTGATGGAGGCTTGCCAGTTTAAGGCCTGCCTCTAAATCAACTAAAAAAGACGGAACCTCTTGTGAAAGGGATACTACAGCTGCAATGGATCAATGAATTGGAGACTGATGGTTCAATCAAGATGCTGAAGCCTGAGATTGGACAGCATAAATCCTACAGCTGCTATATAATTGCAGCAGGGCAGGGGGATTGAGAGAAGGGGGAAAATAACGATAGCACAGGCAGAGAACAGATCGTAGAGTGGTCATGAAGAGTTTGTAAGGGCCAAGAAGAATGACAGAAACCCAGTTCATTCTGATTTAATTCACTTTAAAGGTTCAGCTGACCTGTAAAGACCACTGACCTGTTTGAGACAATGTTTTTTCAGAGGATAAATATTTAGGGGGTAGACATCTATAGAGTGCTCTGTTGGTTGTTACTTGTAAAACTGTTTATAATATGATCACTGTATACTATAACTTCTTATAATTTTAGATCTATCTATCTATTGGGAAGAAATTTGAGAAAAATTTATATTCACTGGACATCCTCTTATACTCACATGCTGTGTCTTCCTCAAAAGTTCCGTGGAAACATTATGTAAGCATATTCTAATACGTGAAACCTCTAAAGGAAGAATTTATTTTTGTAACAAAGCATACCAATATATAAATATATTTGTTTGCAGGTATGACATTGCTGATAGTCAATCAGTTTTGACCTACAGAAATAGCAATTTCATATAATTCAACCAAATTCACATCTGAAAATGCTTAAAAACAAGAGAGCTTGCTAAAATGTTAAATCCTTTCGCACTTGAAATGGTGTTATTGCCAGATAAAGGGCTAATGGCTTAGCTTCTGGATCTTACTTTACCCTTTGGACTAAAATAAGGGACTAAAAAATCCTCAAACAAATTAACTCTCCTTCAGATGTGTGGGCCTTTTCTACTTACTTTCTGAACAACCGCTCATGTGTCTATCTGAGAAACTCTCTCTTTTTCTAGCTGAGTCAGATAAAAAACAGTCAATGATTCCCACTCCTCCCCCATCTTTTTTTGTTTCATTGTTCTTTTGGGTAAATTGACCTGTGGGAAAATATGTATTTTAAAATTTGTAGTTATAATTTTTGATTTTTAAATTTCTTTTCTTTTTATGTCAATGTTTACTTTATATATTTTGAAATCATATTAGGTGCACACATATTTAGAATTTCTATATTTTACTGTTGAATTAACCCTTTAGTTCCTTTTAAAAAAAATTTCTGATAACACTTGTTACCATAAAGTCTGTTTTGTCTAAAGTAGATAAAAGTAGGTAAAAGCCTAGTGTGTCAGCAGTAGCCACACATTTCTTGGTCTCAGAGACCCATGTAAATCCAATGGCTGCCTTTGGGCCTGGCTTCTGATTTTATGTCTTGGTGTGACTTTTAAATATATTTGCTTACATGGAAACATTAGCAAACAGCTGAGTAAGGCTGAAGCCATAAAAAAATGCATGTTAATTGTATTAGGAGATTTTATTTTAAATTCATTCCTCAATTCCTTGGTGCTGTCTACCTTTGTATACTTTTCTTATATTTAGGTTAATAGCATAATTTCCATTTTTTATTTAAAGGGATGTCTCTGAGTTTTGACCTATGAATACACTTGGATTATTTTGGAACATGGACTAAATTTTGCTGCCAAGAAGCTGCTGTTCTGATTTATATGCATATGATTCTGAAGGAATTGATAAGTCTCGGAGAGAAATGAGCCGTGCAATGAGCCCACCTTCTCTCGTAGGCGTGTTACAGACTTTGTCTTCCGAACAGCAATGGTGTTGATTCAGTGAAATAAGAATCAGCTGTGCTCCTCAAACAAGCTTGAGTGGATGTAGCCTTTCTGCCTGTCTATGCAAAGTATCTGCTACTTCGGAGAGAGAGAGAAAGCAGTGGTTCAATTTATGTGAGTAAGTTGTCCTCGTCAAGACTCTTTGGTTGCAAGGAGCAGAAACCTGTTCTCTTAATTTTCTCAAGTGAAATGGGGGCTTATTGGGAAGGATAAAGGAAACTCACATTAACCAAATAGCAGGCCCCATAACCGAATCGGGCTGGGACGCACTGGGCTGGAGCTGCATCCTTAGAGGCGGCGGTACTCAGCTGATGCCGGTCAGAGGATTTCATGCTGATGTTGACCGCTAATACCATTTTGTGTCCCCTCTCTGTAGGTGTACTTTTTGTTTCTCTCAGGCCTGGTGTAATCACATATGGGTTTGGAGGTAAGCAAGAGAGAAAAAGTTGACCAGGGACTAGGGGAGGGCTAACACAGACCAGTCAAGGAAAGATTCTATGGCTGGTTCTAACTGAGGTACATTGCTTTTGAATAAACTAGTTTTTATAATAACGCTAACATCTACTATGAATGAGGCATACAGTGGATCTCGGTTTTTGAACTTAATTCGTTCTGGAAGGCGGTTGGAGAAGCGATTTTTTCGAAAACCAAAGAATTTTTTCCCATTAGAAATAATGTAAATTGAAATAATTTATTCCAGACCCCCAAATGAAGAAATGTTTTATTCCTTCTCATATACAGTACCTGTCTAATGTACTGTCTAATCTATACACAAACACTTATTTTCTTAAATTTATTGAACCACCCCCAACTAGCCTTAAACAAATCACTTTCAGCACTGCTTCCAGGGTGTCGTTCAGGAGGTCAACATGCAGTATCTTTGCTTGCTGTTAGCTGCTATCTGCTTTTCATCTATCCAAATCAACAACAGTTTTTCTACCTCTTCGATCGCCTGTGATCATAGTTTCTTTCACACCATTAGCAACATTAGCACTCTTGGTGGCTTCTTTATGTTTTTAAATTTTGCTAATCATCCATTTTGCCAGCAACGAAAGCAAAAAAAAAAACCCAAATATTCACAGCACAATTTCTGGAGATGTTAGCAGTCAACTGACTCATACTGGTGCAATCTCTCCTTTGTTTGTGGCCCGAGAGACACTTTTTGTCATGCTGATGTATCAGCTTGAAAGGGTTGTCAGGTCAAACACCGAGGCTTGTTCAACAATCAAGACATTTTTTCTGTGAACAACTTGGTTGAGAACCAAATTGTTTGAGATGGGAGATGTTAGAGAATTGAGGTTTTACTGTAATGCTGAAAATTTTACCCATTAATCTATTAATGGCCCATCATTAATAAATTTAAAAATTTTGCAAAAACATTTCCCCCTGGATTTTTAAGTTGTTTTCAAGAAGAGGACTTTCTGGGATAAATTGTGTGCCCTTGAATGCATATGTTAAAGTCTTAATCCCAAGTACCTCCGAATGTGTCTGTATTCGGTGACCGGAGCAGCCTCTACGGAGGTACTTAATGAGGTCATATGGGTGTGCCCTAATCCACTATGATGAGGAAAGTAGGACATAGACACACACAGAGTGAAGATCATGTGAACACACAAGAAGATAACACAAGAAAAAGCTAATCCTGTTAACACCTTGAGTTTGGATTGTTAGCCTCCAGAACTGTGAGGAGGTTTAAGCAATTTTCTGTTGTTTAAGCCACCCAATCTGCCATACTTTGTTACGGCAGTCCTAGCAAACTAATGCAATTATTTCAGTGTATCTAGAATGGTGGTCCTTTTGCACTTTCTTTAAGAGTGTACAATGAAAGCTAACAATCATAGCACATCCCTGGAACCAAAAAAGATAGACAAAGAATCCAGAAAATTCTGTTCTTTTGAAATTCTAACCATTTCAGTTAAGTTATAGGGCTGTCGGTATTATATTTATCTTTTTCCTTTTCAAGACTTGAATACATCCTCTCCGTGTAGCCTCATCAGATGGCGGTAGCTACTTATAGAGTAGTAATTCAGAAATTCTTCTTGTTCCTGTTCACTGATGTTCAAAAATTTATTAAAGAATCAAACCTGTTTGTATACATCTGTCTGTCTGTCATTTGAAAAAAAATTGGATGAAGGGATAGCACGAATTGGAGAGGAATATGATGATTTCCAGCACACTTTCTGTCCAGGAGAGCTTTTAGTAGTTCTTAAACAGGACACTAAGTAAAGATCCACAAAGATTTCATCTATGTAATTTGAAATTTTAAACGTGGGACCAGTACCTAACCCCAAAGCATCATAAAAGTCCTACAATAAATCTTTAGGCAAGGATCTCTCTCCCCCGCCCCCTTATTGCTCTGTTGTATGATACATTAGATGAAGACAGCCTGCTTGCTTTATCTGTGTCTTGTAATGTGCATCTTCTTCTATATTGTATTTTATTGTTCAAGGTGCACATTCTCTATCCTGACCTTTGTGTGTGTGTGTATACGTGTGAGGTTCCTGAATCTTTTGACACTCTTGATCTTTCTCAGTGCTGGGGAATTTTGCCTGGGGGGTGCTTTTAAACTGAAAGGCATCTGCTAGAAATCATTTTCTCACTTAATTACTGAAATGATCCTTCAAATGTAATTCGATATTAAATTCCTGTACTGTATTGTAGCTTTCACTTTTTAAGAACACCAACACAATGGACAAATGTTTTCCATCAAATATGTTTGATGACTGATATTTTAGTTTACCAGGGTAATGAAATGAGATTAGTGATGCCAGATTTGCTTCTCTTTTTCCCTCCTCTTCATTTTTGTTTAAAGAAACGACTGTTTAAATTACTAGGGTTGGAGAAATGCAGCTGCTTTCTTTATGTGCTGCATAATTTTGCTCTCTTGATTTCCTGGTTTACTTGGCAAGGTTTCTAAATCAATGTTTAAATAGGAAAATGTCCTGACCAACTGAAAAACCCTTGTGGTTCCTAAATACATTTATGAAGGAACACTTGATAATTTCCCAAATAAGAGAGTATTGCAGTTGCTTGAAATGTGTAACTTATACTTCTCTGGAGAGCAGGGAATTTTTTTAATTTTTATTTTTAATTGTTTTCTTGGTGGAGGTTAATTTCTGGGGCTACCTTTCCAAATTTAAGGTCTAAAAAATATCAGCTTAAGAAAGAGAAATGACAGTTTCCAGAATGAGCAGTTTTTCAAGAAGGCTTTATAGCAATTGATTCGCAAGGAAGAGTTAGGACTTGAGGTGGAGAAGGCTTCTTGAAGGAATTGAAGCTGATGATCTTTGACAGTGTATACTAGGCTCACATTTGTGAACTTTGTTCAAAATTTCTGCCTCCTCTGAATCCACAATAATAAACTTTCAATCAACCTACTGGCCAAGAAATTTCCATTTTGACAGCCAAATCAATTGGTTGTGCTGATAGAGTTTCTTTTTAGATGGAAGTTAGCCAAATTTTTCTTTTTAACTCTTGAACCAGACAATCCTAACCAGCCGGGGGGGGGGGGGGGGCAGGAAGTTGTAACTACAAACCACTTGTTTTTCTCTGCCGACTCTGGAGGGGCTGACTCAACCACTGACTGCTCACTCGCAATGCCCCTTACCAGGCTCCCTTTGGCAACTGGATATTTGAGTCATTCCCTCTCTTGGCTCCTTCTGCTGTCACTGCCCTGATTAACTTGTGTCAAGGGGGAAACATGATCAGGTAATCTTGGCTGTAGCTATGTGACTCATCTGCTGGTTGGACAGAATCAGAAATAAGTGAAATGTCTATTACTCTACTGGAGGTCTTTGCCAGGCTGCCTTAAGAGTGCTAGAAGGCTGTAAATAACCCTTGGCTTGTACTTGAGTCCTCCTCCTTTTAGATCAGACTCTTGGTTGATGTGCAAGCCTTGCTGTCAACATAGAATCATGAGCCTACCTCTAAACCCCTTGCTACGAGAGGAGCTCTGCCTGAGGGTCTCAATTTCAGTGAAGGTGACATGACTGCCTGCTTAGGCCACAGGATGTTCTGCGCTGATGAGAGTCTAGGCTTGTTATGTGTGTCAGCTGTGGGCTTAGATAGAGCTTAGCAATTACATTCCAGGAGAGGATTCACTGCGGAAACTATGTTGAGCATGAATACACTTGAAAGTCCCTTAAGTCAGGGTTTTATTATATGACACTGTGTCCGTGTGAAAGAGTCCATGTTAGAGAAGGAAGAAAGGGAAGAGGTATACAGTGAAAGGTGTAATATATGCATTAAAAAAAAAAAGTTCTGGTGAAGTCCTGGGTCCCAACTATGTTTGGAAGCTTTTAGGCTTTGTGGATGATGGTAGATATCAGACCACAGACACTGCCTCCTGCTTTTTACAGAACAATTGAAGGAGCACTAGATATTTGGGTGGCTCGTGGTAAGCTGTAATTATAGACTATGGTTCCATTTGTGAGAGGAAAATATTTGGACCGGATTGGATGCCTAAAGCACCCAATAAGTCACTGAAATATAGAAGTGACTTCAAAAGATGACTATTACAACTTTAATCCAGATCACAATAGAGACTAAAAATTGATAGCCAACATTTAAAAATGTTTGCTTGTTCTCACATCCTCAGTATTCAACTATCTGATTCAAGATGAGGATTTTGGATATGAGAAGTAAATGCCGAGTAAAGACAAGCCTATACTATTGCTACATAATGATACTTAAATTTCCTGTTCTCATCAGGTGCAATATAGAGATCGTTCTTGATTTAGAAAACTTCTTATGTCATTATTCTTACACGCTTGTCTAGCCTCCTCTCTCCCCTATACCTACTTCATATCCCCTCACTCTGCTGCCCTAGCCCTTTGTCCCAATTCTAACCTCTCACTTTTCAGCCCCCTCCATCATCTGTATGGGAATCCCTGCTCTGGTCACAGGAATTCCTATCAATAGATTGGAATTAGGAACATTTCTGGTCAGGGCCACTATATTGTACAACTCCAGGAGTCAGCACTCACATAGAATACACAATGTGAATGGTTTTCCCTGGAGTCGTGCCAAATGTCTAGCCCTGCTCTCACCTCTGGTTTCCTTGGTGGCAGGGAGGTGTGGAATGGACCTACCCATGACCACTGTTACTGCTACAACTGCCAGAGGTGGCCCTGGGTTTCCTAGATGGAACTCGGATTTCCTGTTGAATAGTTTCTGCAGAGCTCATTGTACTATTATGGTCAGGGGATATTATGGGGAAGAAAGAATTGCATGGGAATCTGTGTGTTTGGGTAGATGGGATCCAAAAGCAACAGCCTTAGGATGAATCTTTTGGAATAGCCCTCTTCGGCAATGTGGTAAGGTGGTCATATCCTCTGTGAAATGCATCTGGTTCCCTTCTTACTTACTTCTTTTTCTTTAATTGAATTTTTATTACTACTCAGATACATATAATAATTTACAAAAATGAATGTGACATTATCATATGTATTGAAATTGATTTTGCAGCCTTTTATTTCTTTTCTCTTCTTCTTCTCCCCCTTCTTCTTCTCCCCCTTCTTCTCCTTCTCCTCCTCCTCCTCCTCCTCCTCCTCCTCCTCCTCCTCCTCCTCCTCCTCCTCCTCCTCCTCCTCCTCCTCCTCCTTCTTCTTCTTCTTCTTCTTCTTCTTCTTCTTCTTCTTCCTCTTCTGCTGCTTCTGCTTCTGCTTAGCTTCTCTCTCCCTCTATTCTCCTCCTACCCCAACTTTACTCAGATCACTCTCCACATCCCCTAAGAGCTCAGCTGACAACCGTGTGTGCATTCCTGTGTGTTTCTCTATGCTTATATGAGTATAGAGAAATACATGACACATATATACTCATACATATGCTCATATAGCCACATGTAAATATAACACATACACAATTTTTGGTCAACCTTCCTTTCAAAAGGATTGCATTATATACACTTTTCTGCATTTTGCTTTATAAGTCACCAGGTATTTCTTTTTAATGACTATATAATAATTTTGTGGTATGGACATGCCAAAGATCTAATTAATCACTCCCCCGTGGATGGGCACTCATTTTGTTTTCCATGTTTTGATAGTACAGTGTTGCAGCAAATACTCTTGCTCATATTTCCTGTGGTTAATGGCATTTAGATAATAGTACTTTTCATTTACATGGGATAGATCCCTAGGAGTGACTTGGCTATGTTGAAATACATGAAGATTCTTAATTTAAATATAGATATTGCCAGGTTGTTTTCCCCAAAGCTTTACTATTTCATTCATATTCTCACCAGGCATGCGGTGAAGTACTTTCCTCTAGTATGTCTGGCAGCAATATACATTATCAGACTTTTTTATTTTTGCCCATCTAATATCTCCTTGTTATTTTAATTTGAATTTTCCGGACTGCTAGTTTATTCTAATATATATCTTGGTTTTGCTTCTCTCCGAATTGCCTAGGCTTTCCATCTTGCTCCTATTTCAATTGGGTTGCTTTTCCATATGTAAATTTGGAAGAAAATAACTATATTAAAAATACAAATGCTCTGTTTCCTCCATTGCATATGATTTTTTCACATTGATTGTTTAATAGATGTTTTGCTCTCTTTTCCTAAACGTTTGGAAAAAGTGGAGCCAAATAGCTTTCTTTGTTTTTATACTTTCTTAATGTCCAATTTTGCTTAAAGGGTTTTATCCACCTAGATTGTATAGCCTGTATATAGTTATTTTTTGTGAAGAATTGTAATTGTTTTTATTTTATTTTTGCCCTTAAATTTTTAATAAAACTGTATTTAAAAAACCATCTCCTTGCCCTGGCTGGTTTGGCTCAGCGGTTAGAGCATCAGCCTGCGGTCCAGGGAGACCCGGGTTCGGTTCCCGCTAAGGGCATATACTTCGGTTGCAGTTTGTCCCCGGCCCTGGTTGGTCGTGCGGATGGCAGCCACTCGATGTGTCCCTTTCACGTCGATGTTTCTCTCTCTCTCTTCCTCTCTCTCCCTCCCACTCTATCTGGACAAAAAATGAAAAAATGTCCTCAGGTGAGGATAAAAAAAAACAAAAACCATCTCCTTTTTTATTGAATTAAACTAGTATATTTGTCCCATTAAATTCTCAAATATGTTGGCATCAATTTTGGATTCTCTATTCTGTAATCAATGATCCTTTGTCCATTCCTAGGCCAACACCATTTGACTTAATCATAGTTGGCTTAATAGAATTATGTGATATGAGGTAAGAAAAATCTCCCTTTGCCATTCTTCTATTTAAAACCTTGACAATTTTCTGGGATTTATTTCTTCCATGGAAATTTTATGATCATTTTATCCAATTACAAAAAACCTCCTTAAATTATATGTTTATATATGTATGTATGTGTATACATCTGTGTATATATTTGTGTGTACATGCATGCATGTGTATGTCACCTATGATATATGTGTATGTGTATGTATTATATATCTATCATCTATGAGAACATTTTCTGTTGACTTTTGATAATATTTTATTTGGAAAATTTACATTTATATTCAGAAGAAAGTTTTTTTCTTGTTTCTTTTTTCTTTTCTTTTTTCTTGGTTTTGTTTTCTTTTGTGTACTATCTTTACCAGGTTTTGAAGGAAAAATTATACAGGATTCATAAAATGAATTGGAAGAGCTCTCTGTATTTTTCTGTGGGATGCATTAGTTTAATTCGCATTATTTTATTTTTAAAACTTAACATGCAGTGAATTTTAGTTTTGGTGTACAGTTCTAGGAATTTTAACGCATGTAATTCATGTAACTACAACTACAATCAGAATACGAAACAGTTACATCACTCCAGAAAACTCCCTTGCAAATCCTTGCCCCGACTGCTAGCCCCTGCCAAACACTGATTTGTCCTCCATCATTATAAGTGGAGTCTTTTCAAGAATGTCAGGAATCAGAATATACGGCCTTTGAGACTGGCTTCTCTGAGACTGACTTCTTTACTTTGCATAATGCCTTGAAATTCATCCATGTTGTTGTGTGAATCAATAGTTTGCTTGTTTATTCATTCAGCTGTTGAAGGACTTTTGGGTTGTTTCCAATTGTTGCCGGTTATGAATAGAGCTGCTATAAACATTTGTGTACAGGTTTTTATGTAAACTTCAGTTTTAATTTCTCTCGGGTAAATACCTAAGTGTGGGGTGGCAGGGTTGTAAGGTAGGTGTCTGTTTGACTATAAACACGGCGAAACTGCTTTCCAGAGGGACCGTGTCATTTCCGTTAGCGGTGCATGAGAGCCACGGCTGTTCAGCATCACCGCCAGGGCGCGCTGTTCTCAGTATTTCTAATTTTGGCCATTCTATAGGTGTGCAGTGGAATCTCTTCTTAATTGTCATTTACATTACCCCAATGACTAATGATGTTAGGCTTATCCACATATCCTCTTTGGTGAGTATCTGTTCTAGTCCTTTGCTGTTTTAAAAAAATTCAATTACAGTTTATATCAATATTATTTTGTATAAGTTTCAGGTGTACAGCATAGTGGTTAGACAATCACGTACTTTATAGAGTGGTCCCCCTGATATTTCAAGTACCCATTTTCTTTTGTTGTTAATCCTCACCCAAGGATATTTTTTTCATTGATTTTTAGAGAGAGTGTAAGGGAGGGAGGGAGGGGGAGAGAAAGAGGGAGGGAGAGAGAGAAACATTGATGTGGGAGAGCCTCCTGCATGCACCCAGACCAGGACCCAGGATGGGGAATCAGACCTGCAACCCAGGTACGTGCCCTTGGCCAGGAATCAAACCTGAGACCTTTTGGTCTGCCGGCCAATGTTCTAACCACTGAGTCAAACCAGCCAGGGCTCAAGTACCCATTTTTAAATTTTGGTTAAAAGGTCTTTTTGGATAAGTGATCTGCAAATATTTTCTTCCAAATTGTGTCTTGTCCTTTCAGTCTCCTAACATTGCCTTTCAAAGAGGAAAAGTTTTAATTATGGTGAAGTCTGATTTATCAACTTCTAATTTTATGGACTGAGCTTTTGGTATCATACCCATGAACTCTTAACTCCAGGTCATGAAGATTTTCTCTGTTTTGTTCTAAAAGTTTTAAGTTTTATGCTTTACATTTAGATCTATGATCTAATGGACCTATGATCCATTTTGAGTATATTTTATATAAAGTATAATTAAATTTTATACTGGGCTTACCTTTTTATACATAGATGTCCAATTGTTGCAACACCATTTGATGAAATGACTATTTTTTCTCAACTACATTGGCTTTGCACCTCAATAAAAATTGAATTGTCCATACTTGCTATGGTCTAATTATACACTTGCTATTCTAGTCCATTGATGTATGTGTCTACTCTTTTTTTAGTATACAGCATTTTGATTATGTAGTTATATAGCACATCTTAAAATTAGATGTGATTCTTCTAACTGTTCTTTTTCAAAAATGTCTCTTCCAGTTTCTTTGCCTTTCTCTATAAAATTTAGAATCAGTTTATCTATAGCTACAAAAATCTGGCTGAGATTTTTATTGGAAGTGTGTTAAATCTATAGATAAGTTTGGGGAAAATTGATATCTTTACTATGTTGAGGCTTCCAATCCATGAATATAGTATATCTTTACATTTACTTAGGTCTTTTATCATTTCTTTCATCAGGATTTTGCAGTTTCATCATACAAATGAAATTTTAATATATTTGAAGTGTTTGATGTGCTGATTTGATATACATATACATTGTGAAGGGATTTCCTCCATCAAGTTCACTTACATATTTATCATCTCACATATTTCTTTTTTTTTGTTTTGATTTGTGTTTGGTGATAACACTTAAGTTTTACTTTCTCAGAAAATTTTAATTATACAACACAACGTTATCAACTATAGTCACCATGTTTTGCTTAGGTCCTCAGAACTTACTCTTCTTATAACTGAAATTAAGTACACTTTTACCAACTTCTCCCCATATCCCCTACCCATCAGTCCTGGGCAACCACTATTTTCTATGAGTTTTATTTTTTTTTAGATTCTATATTTAAGCAACTGTATTTTTCTTTCTTTATCTAAATGAATTTATGTTGCATAATGCCCTCCAGGTTCATCCATGTGGTGGCAACTGTCAGGGTTTACTTCTTTTTTAAGGCTAATAATATTCATTATCACATTTATATCATACAGATATCATTATATCACTTATATTATTTATAGCATTAGATATATCACATTTATACTTATTTACTTATCTGTTGATGGACACTTAGGTTGTTTCCATGTCTTGGCTATTGAGAAAAATTCTTCAATGAACATGGGAAAATAGATTTCTTTTCAAGATAATGATTTTATTTCCTCTAGATATATACTTAAAAAGTGGGATTACTGGATCATATGGTAGTTCTATTTTAATTTCTTTTGACATCTCCATACTGTTTTCCATAGTGACTGTACCAACAGTGTATAAGGGTTCTCTTTGCTCCATACTCTACCAGCATTTGTTATCTTTTTTTATTTGATAGTAGACATCCTAACAGGTGTTAGGTAATAGCTTACTGTGGTTTTGATTTGCATTTCCCTGACAATTAGTGATGTTGAGTACCTTTTCACATACCTGTGGCATTTGTTTGTCTTCTTTAGAAAAATGTCTACTCTTCCCATTTTTAATTGTTATTATTATTTTTGCTATTGATTTTTGTGAGTTCTTTGTATATTTTGGATATTAACCCCTATTGCATATGTGGTTTGCAAATATTTCCTCCCAGTCTATAGGTTGTCATTTCATTTTGTTGATGGTTTTCATTGCTTACAGACGTTTTTTAGTTTGATGTCTCACTTATTTCTTTTTGATTTTGTTGCCTTTGCTTTTGGTGTCACATCCAAAGAAATCACGGCTAAGATTAATGTCAAGGAGATTACACCTTATGTTTTCTTCTAGGAGTTTTACAGTTTAAGGTTTTATGTTCAAGTCTGTAATCCATTTTGAGTTGCTTTTAATGAACTCTTTCAAGTTTTATTTACCTCAGTATCATGTGTAATTTTTTTGCTAATAGAATATAGCTTGTTTAAAGTCAATTAGTCTCTCTTTTACTGGGAGAATTTAGTTCATATAATAACCAGTATACTTGATTTTTTCTTCACTTTAGCTTATGATTATTATTTAGTTTTTTATTGGCTTTTTCTTTTTCTCTCATTTTCTTGTCTTGATCAAGTTAATATTCATTTCATTTCCTGAATTAATCTGGTAGTTTACTATATTATTTGTGATCCATTATCATTTATATTCTGTCTCTCTAAACTATGATAAATACATATTTCTTTAAGTATGTAAAACAAGATACTATTATCCCCATTGAGAAGTACGGTTTTTCTCACTAAAATACTTATTTTCTCCCCAATAAAATGAGATATTTAGAACATTTTCATTCTCCTTTCCTTTTTTCTTTCCTTTGTTATTCCAGGCTCAGAATTTTCCTTGAGTATATTCTTACCGTTTTAAGGGTTTTTGACACTTAAGTTCACTTAAGTTTCATATTTTCAGAGAATCAATTATTAATTGATATTTAAAAACATATATATATAGTTGTACTATAGATAATGCAAATATATATTATGTATGTATTTTTGTGTGCATATATATAATATAAATTATAAAGTATATGTATGTATGTTTGTGTGTGTATATATATTATAAGGTTTATGGTTCAATATACTTTCTTCCATTATTTCCAAATTATGAGATCAAGTTCAGGTTTTTTTTTTATTGTATATTTATAGTTCTTTATTATTTTTATCAGATGGTATACCTGAGTGATAGCCTTTATTTTTGCATATTTATTTCACCTTGATAGGTGAACGTTTTGGTTGTGTTTATAGTTATTGGAAATCAAATGATTTCTTTTAGTAGTGTTATTATTCCTCTATCTTCTAATTATAAGTGTAAGAGAATAATGTATTTTCTAATCTAGGCAACTTATTCCTTTGTATGGGTGCTTATAATATTTCCTCTGTATTCTCAGAGGTCCAGAAATTGTACCAGGCTGTCCCAAGTATATGCTTTTTCACAACAACTTGGCCTGGAATTCATTGAACTCCAGAATGACCTTTCTTTACCTTAAGGAAATAGTCTGTTATCTGTTAAATTATTTCTTTGTTTCTATTTTGTGTCTTCACTTTCTGAGTTCCTACTATTTGCACCTTACCTCTCCTTATATTTTTCCTTATAATCATTATAATTTCCTCATAGTTTACACCCATTTATATTTTGAGATATTTGTATCTCCTGCCAAGAGCTTATTTGTTCCATTTGCTTGTAGGCCTGAGCAGTTACTCAGTGCAGGACAGGGAGATAGACTGAAGTTGGTATCAGAGAAGAGAGTTATAATCAGGCCATATCTTCCCAGAATCACCTGCAAGGTTTTTCTGTCTGATAGCTATGCAAACATTCATTGGGTTTGGAGGGTTTAGCTGTGTCCTGAAAGATGGATTTAATTTTTCTTCATGTTGCCAAGTAATTTTCACTTAAATAAAAGAGTCTTAAGCATCAGAATTGATATTTCCCCTGCTGAAACATAAAAAGTCTAAACAAAGATAGCAACTTTTATCTGAAACCAAATTTAGGAGATTTATGTAGAGAAAATTATTATACATCAAATCAACTGTCAAGTATAAATGCATTTTGGCTTTCCTTGTGATTTAGTTTATTTTTCTTAGGAAGGTCTTCAGATTTGTAATGTTCCTAAAACAGAATGTTAATGTATTCTTGAGTACATAATACATGAATTAATATTAAAATAGCATTAATTGTAAAAAATTTCGTTCTAGTTAAAGAAAACCACGTTAAGTGTGGAAGTAGTAGTGATTAAAAGTCACCTTGGAACTTCTTTCTCCTTCAGAAACTGAAGAGCTTTGTTTTGTATAGAAGTCATCTGGGGTTAAAAGAAGAGCTTTGGCTTTTTTTTTTTTTTTTTTTAAGATTCCTGTGACCTTTTAATGACCTTTGGATGCAAACTATAGCTAAAGAATATTCTGAAGGTTAAAGAGAGAAATTCCTAGAGGGGATTTCTCAGGTATGTTTTTGTTAAACGTTTAACATCACTGAATTCCCAGATCTTAACATATTTCCATGACACAGTACACATACTCTAAACGCAGGTGTACTCCTTAACTGCAAGTATTTATTTAACAAATTTCCTCTCAAGTCTTTTGGTGTCAGATGCAGCATGACAGTAGTTAAGGATCTGTCACTGGTCCCATTAAAAACCTTATTGTTTAGGCTTTGCTTCCTTGAC
The DNA here is from genome assembly GCA_030848825.1 of Tadarida brasiliensis. NCBI lineage: Eukaryota > Metazoa > Chordata > Mammalia > Chiroptera > Molossidae > Tadarida > Tadarida brasiliensis. The sequence goes on from CM061269.1 coordinate 40,217,069, forward strand.
TGTTTCAAATTACATCTAGCTGAAACTTGCCAAAGAAGTTGTCAGCTTAGATGTGACTTTGATTTTGAAAAACTGCTGAAAATAGGAAAGCCATTTATAGCGACAGAAAAAAAGAGAATTTGACTGGCATCAAATGTCTTTTCTTGCTGAAATATACTTGTTCATGAAGCTTTCCAAACAATTGAACTATGGATTAGTACATTTTGACACTTTTAAAATAAGCATGCTTTAAAACAGGATAGATAATTAACTGTAAAAATATATGTCTGCATGTTTATTAGAAATGTTTCCTGGTTTCTTTTTACCATGAGGGTCCAATATGTCACTATGATAAGACTGAAATGGCAAGATTCTATTTATACAGAATATGAATCAGGAACATCCCTAGAAACATCTATCACAAAGAACATTTGCATAAGAATATGAATTTTCATCTCTTTGGTATAATCAGGGAATTAGGTTAAAACAAAAATTTTTTTCCTATAATGCTGAATTTCAGAATAAAGTAAAACTTAATAAATAGGTTAATCAGTAGTTAGATCTTCCAAGGAAAGAGTTTTCTGAATTGTAAAAATCTACCAGAATCAGCCAGAATACAGTTCAGAGAGAAAAAGAGATGGGAAAAATGGAAGAAAAATTTAGAGGGGTGGAGGGAAAAATTAGAAGTACTAACAAGAGAATAGAGAGAATGGGGAAAGGTTTATATTATATTCTAAGAGATTATGGCTGAAACTTTTTTTTACAAATGAAAAAAGGCATGGTCCCTCAAATACAACAAGCAACATTAGGATTTGATAAACAAATCTATATCTAAAAAATGCCCAGGAAAAAGAAGTCAAGTTGTTATTGTTTTCTAGGTAATTGTACTGATGACAGAATTCTCACAACAAAAAGTACATGTCAAATTTCAAATAAATTTTCAAGATCCTACAGGAAAACAAGCTGGGATTCCATTCCCAGCCAAAATTTTAGTCAAGACAGAGTGCAAAATAAAGACAAATGTAGAATTATAAAGACTGAGAGTTTATCATGCAGTTTACTGTTTATTAACTTTGTTATTTATTGTTCTTTCTGCTGAAAGACCTGTTGCTATATTTACCTCAGTGAGAAGCAAATTGAATGAAAAAGGATAAAGTGGGAGGCAGAGAAAAGAGGAGAGCATGTTGGTTAATGCAAACTCGTATTGACTGTATGCTTCCTAGTTTCTTTCAATAACCCAATGAAGGGAAGCGATGGTTTGAGTTAAAGCCATGCTAACACCCTTTTCTGTTTGGGGGAAAGAAATCACAATTTTGATTAAAAATAGCATTTGCTCAAAAACACAGGTTAAAACATTTAAGGGCAACCATAGAAAGAATAGAAATTAAATTAGGAAGTGGAGCCAACCCAACCTCTCAACTATGTGATGATCTCTAGTTTAAGGACACACTTTTTAGTCTTTACCTACATGTCCAGGTCGATGTGGAGGCTGGTGTGACTCCAGTTCCCTTATTAGACAGACGTTCACCTGATTGGTTCTTTCTTTTTCATCCACCTTGTTTCCATGCAAAAGAAGCTGGTATCCTTCGGGAAAAGTTAAGAATGTAGACACTCTCATCTGTTATCCGTAGACACACGATAAGGGTTAGGAAGATATTTTGTTAAACTTCATTTGACTGAAGAGATGCAGAGTTACTTTGGAGAATGGAAAAGAAATGCTCAAATGTGAGAATATCTGTAAAATGACAGCAGTGATGCCAGCTACTGTTTATTGAGTTTCTACATATGCCAGGAACATTGTATTAATTTACAGTCATGCAGTGCATAACGATGTTTTCATCAATGAGGAACCGCATACATGAGGGTGGTCCCCTAAGATTATAATGCAGCTGCAAACTTCCTATCACCTAGTCACATTGTAGCCGTCATAACGTGGTAGTTCCTATCACCACATTACTCATGTGTGTGGTGATGCTGGTATAAACAAAGCTATTGCCTTGCCAGTCACATTAAAGTACAGCTCATACAATTGTGTACAGTACATAATACTTGATAATAATAATAAATGACTGTTACTGGTTTATGTATTTGCTATACTATATATTTTTTCTAATCCTCACCCAAGGATATTTTTCCATTGATTTTTTTCAAATAGAGTAGGAGGGAGGGAGAGAAGGAGGGAGGGGGAGAGAGAGAAAAACATCGATGTGAGAGAGATGTATTGATTGGTTGCCTCCCATACAAGCCCAACTGGGGCCGGGGATCAAACCCATAACTGAGGTATGTGCTCTTGACTGGGAATTGAACCTGTAACTCTTTGGTCCTCAGGCTGATGCTCTAACCACTGAGCTAAATTGTTGTTTTAGAGTGTACTCTTCTTACTTATACAAAAAGTTTGTTGTAAAGAAGTATGCTCTGTTAGACCAGCAGCAGCCTCATACAGCTCATGTTTACCACATCTCTTGATTGATCATTTTCTCTTGTGCTTGATTTAATCTCATGTTGTTTTGTTCATTGTGGCCCCTATGTTTATACAATCCATGGCTAATGTTGATGGGAAGAGGCCACATTGAGTGACTGACCTGGAAACAAAATGCAAAGTGATTAAGAACAATGAAGGTGAAAAATCAGTCAGGCATGTCCCATTCCACCGTAGCTATGATCTTGAACAACAGGAACAAAGTGACGGAATCTGTTCAAGGATCTGCTTCATCGAAGGCAACAGCACTAACAACAATTCGAGAAGGGCCTGTTTCAGACATGGAGAAACTCTAATGTCCCGGATTGAAGACTAGACACAAAGCGAATCTTTCTCAGCCCCATGATGATCACGACCAGAGCAAAAAGATTGTTGGCGATGTTGAAAGAAAAGACTGGACCTGATTATAATGTTGAATGTACTGCTAGTTCTGGGTGGTTTAAATGATTCAAGAATCATTATTTATTACATAATATGAAGGTGAGGGGTGAGTCTGCGAGTGCCGATGTGAAGGCAACTGAAGAATTTTTTGAAACTCTAGATAAGCTGATGGTGGAGGAAATGACTTGCCAGAGCAACTATTCAATATGGTTGAAACTTCGCCACTCTGGAAAGAGATGCCTTAAAGGTCTTTCATCTGTAAGGAGGCCAAGTCAATGCCAGCTTTCAAGGCTTTTAAGGACAGAATAACAGTATTGCTTGGGGGCCATGTTGCAGGCTGTACATTGGACCCTTTCTGATTTGGCACAATGAGAATCCCAGGGCCTTCAAAATTATTACAGGAGCAGCAAGAAGTCATGGATGACCCGGCTTCTCCTCCAAGATGCCCTCCTGGATTGCTGTGCCAGTGAAGTGGAGAAGTACTGTTTGGAGAACAACATACCTCTCAAGATTTTGTTTATTGTCAACAGTGCTTCTGGACATCCTCCTTTTATTGGTGATCTTCAATCCAATATCAAAATGGTATTTCTCCCTCTAACCACCACCTCTTCACTCCAACCAATGGATCAAAGAGTTAGGGCAGCCTTTAAATGCCTGAGGAGCAACTTTGCCCAGGCTAGTGCTGCAACCAAGGGGACACTGAGAAGGCACTGATGTGGTTCTGGAAGGGTTACAACAGCTATGACAGCATCGAGGTGTTGCTTGGGCCTGGGGTGATGTCACCAAGGAGGATATGAATGGCAGCTGGAAGAAGACACTCAAGAGGATTATTTATAATTTCAAAGGATTTGCCAAGGATGAGGAGTTTGTAAAAATCAACAATGCTGTGCTTGAGATGGCAATCAACTTGAACCTGGGTGTCAGGGAGGATGACACTGAGGAGCTCCTGGAGGTGGTTCCTGAGGAACTGACTAGTGAGGATTGTTGAAACTAGAACAGGAATGCAAAGCTGAAGTGGAGGCAAGAGAAAGGGAAACTGCAGGAGAAGAAAAAGACCCCCCCCCCCAATTCACACTGAAAGGTTTAAGCAGAAACTTTTGCAGACCTCAACAAGCTCATTAAAAAAATTTTTTTGAAAACATGGACCCTAACACTAAAATGTTTTCATCGATAGAGAGTAATGTTTACAGTGCATTATCTACTCTCAAGCAATCTATGAAAAAAAAAGAAAGAAAAGAAACGAACAAGGCAAACCCCCATGGACATACTTCTGAAAAGAGGGACAGCTCCTCAAGAAGAGCCTCAGGCAGGTCCTTCAGGGGGTGTTCCAGAGGAAGGCACTGCTGTCAGAGGAGACTGACAGCCCCATGCATGCTGTTACCCCTGAAGACCTTCCAGGGGACAAGGTGTGGAGGTGGAGGGCGGTGATGTCGAAGCTCCTGATGACCCTGTGGGGGCCGAGGCTAATGTGTGTGTTTGTGTCTTAATTTCTAACAAAGAAAGTTTTAAAAGTAAAAAAAAATGTTTTTAAATAGAAAAAGCTTATAGAATAAGACATAAAGAAAGATATTTTTGGACAGCTATACAATGTGTTTGTGTTTTAAGTTAAGTATTATCACAAAGTCAAAAGTTAAAAATGTCAGTTTATCAAGTAAAAAAGTTACAGTAAGCGAAGGTTAACTTACTATTGAAAAAAAGAAAAAACATCTTTTTACAAACAGCCTAAGTATGCAGTGTTTACAGAGCCGAGCCAGGCACAGTGACGCCCTGGCCTCGCCCTCCCCACTCCCTCACCGACACGCAGGGCAGCTTCCAGCGCTGCGGCTCCACGCACGGGGGGCGCCCTGCACAGGTGTGCCCTTTGATCTTTACACCATAATCTTACTGTACCTTTTCTGTGCTTAGATATATTAAGATACACACATACTTATCATTGTTACAATTTCCTACAGTATTTAATACAGTAACATGCTGTACAGGTTAGTAAACTAGGAACACCGAGCATATAACCTAGCTGTGTCGTAGGCTATGCTATCCAGGTTTGTGTAAGTGCACTCTCTGATGTTCACATGGCAAAATCACCTGACGACACATTCTCAGAGAGCATCCCTATCATTAAGCACCATGGGATGACCTTATACTTCTGATATTATCAACCCTATTTTAAAAATGTAATGATGTAACAGTTTGTTAATGGGAACCCTGACTTTGAGCACAGGTACCTGTGCTCCATTATGCTATCTCTTATATAATACTCTCACATATAAGTATTTTGTTCTAATGCTTGATATATCTTGGTCTTTTGAACCTGAAGGAGAAATCAATGTACATAGAAGGATACAGTTTTGCATGCTTCCGTAGTAGTTTTCACTTTAGTCTTTGACATACTATTTGCCATGTAGAATGAAAAGAATATAAAATAGGGCTTGTCTATAGTGGGCTAAATATTTAATTCTCTTAAGAATATTAGTAGATTTTTATTTATTAAAAAATTTTTTTCTTTATTGATTTTAGAGAGAGAGGAAGGGAGAGGGAGAGAGAGATAGAAACATTGATGAGAGAGAACATCGATGGGCCGCCTCCTGCATGGTCCTCAGTGGGGATCAGGCCCACAACCTGGGCATGTGCCCTGACCGGGAATCAACTGGCGACCTCTTGGTGCATGGGTCGATGCTCAGCCACTGAGCCACACCGGCCGGGCTATTAGTGGATTTTTAAAAGGCATTGTATACTGCTCTTTATGTACATTATTATTATTATTATTATTATTTTTGTTAGGGGCATGATTGGTGGTTAGTAAGTTCTCTAGGAGGGTAGATAGAACTAAAGTGATTAAAAAAAAAAAAAAAGAAAGCATATTACGGTAAACCAAATTGTAATGAGGCAATAGCTCATTAATGTCCAAGGAAAAAGTTTCTCTATTCAAGGGGTTCTGTTATGTGGCATCTGACTCTAAAGAATGCTGGAGTTTAGGAGATGCTTTTTGTGATGTCCTCATGTCTGAGTTCTAAGCAGCATAGAAATAGATTGAATTGTTTAACTACATGTTCCTTGAGTTGCTGTTGAGAAGACTGCACCAAACTGGGAGAAAACTTCGTGAATTTGAGACTACCAAGGAGAAGCCTCAGGGCCTCCTAGATGTATTGGCCACATTCTGATGCCTGAACACGTGAAATTTTCAGCTTTCTCCTCCAGCTCAACTTCAGGCCCTTTAAGCAATCTCCTGAACAGAATTTGGCTTCCCATGTAGATTTCACCACAGGGAGGCATGCACTGAGTAACACACAGCTACAGTGGTCATCACAGAGGGGACCTGGAACGCAGTGAATGTCCACCCAAATCGCTCTCTTTGTCTTATTCCTTAAGTGCATCCTCACTGGAGACCGCTATCGGATGGGTGACCCCTTCAGGCCCTGAATGGGGATCTGATTACACCTTGGCACTTAGCCTGGTGTCCTGATGGCACTGTCTACCTTTTACCTCATATCCAAGAAGGTGAAGTACCTTTCAATACAGGAGTATTCAAGAACAGATGTAATGGGGGCCATGGAGGGGGGGCAGCCACTGCACAGAGCTAAATGCCAACTTTCAGAGCACTATATTTACCTTCATTGAGGCCAAAATCTCATCTGTGAAAATGTTCAACTTATTTACTTCTGCCAGAGAGCCTATGGGTAAGTGGAGTGAGGTGGGTAAGCCAGCTAGCCCAAGGAGCACATTAGTCCCCCTAATACCTAACTAAGTTCAAAGTTAAGGTTTGCCAGATAGATGTAAACTGAGGTGACCCTGACCAAGGCCCTTCAGATGCTGAGATGAAGACACTCAGAGCATATAAAGAGGTGAGCCCGATGGGATGGCTCCCATTCCAGGTTAGGTCATCAAGAGAAAATGACGATTTATGTCTGTGAGGCAACAGGCCCAGTTCTCACCTGAGCATGTCACTCAGGTGGAGGGGTGGGATTTGGAGACCGGCTGTTTGAAGGAGTCTGGGTGGTGTCCCTAGGGGCCGAGCCAGGTTAAGTCTGGGCACCACTGGCTGAGGTAGCACCCAGTGAAGTATTCTCATCCCTTCATTTTTCAGACCCTTGTGACAGCCATATGTCTTCAGACGCCAAGCTCTTTGCTGTGTGTGGAAGCTCTGTGTTTCCCAGAGTGAGCCGCCACCCCAGGTCCCAGGCTGGCAATGTGGAGGTCATTCCGAAGCCACAGCTTGCGATGGTGGTGCAAGGCCGGGCCTGAGGTCTGCAGTTAGTGGGGAGGTGGGGGCAAGGCTGACTCAGGGAGCACCAGTCAACCCAGAGAACTTGTTGGAAGCTTTGGGAGAAAGGGCATTCTGGAGTCTAGGCACATGGGATTGTGCTGGGACACTCTGATAGGATTACTCAAATCAGAAATGGAGAGGTAGGTACATACTTTGAGTCAGAAGTGTGCCCAGTCTGGTCTCTCCACAGCTTTCTGTGGTCCTAAAATATAACTCTGATCATGTCACTCCAAATCTTCACTGGTTCCCAGTTCTTTTTCTCCAGGATGAAATAAGCATACCCTTGACTGGCATGCAGGTCCCCGCATAATCTGTCCCTCACCCACCTTTCGTCCAGCCCCACTTCTTGTCATTTCTGGCCCCTCTACACTCCTACCAAAAGCCCTTACCCCTGCTCTGTCTTCTGGCATGGAAAGCTATCCCAAGCTCCTCACGAAATTCCTACTCATCCCGTGTCAGGATCTAAGTCAGGACCTTCTGGAGACATGTTGGAACCACTCATTTCCACCTTTGTTTGATTTTAGTATTTCATACTTCAATTGTAATATTTACCTAATTTTGTCATTGTCATTTTGCGCCTCTCTCTCTCTCTCTTTTTTTTATACTAAAGCTGGCTTCCACAGGCTTCAGGCTCCACTACATCTGGGTTCACCAGGACGTACAGGTAAGGCCTGGGCTTTAATCATAAAGGGGACAGAGCTACACAAGAGACCGAATGTGCTTCTTTGATAGGTCTTCTAAGCTAAAGTCAGGTCCCCGACTGGGAAGTAGTGAGTATCATGTAGGTTCTAATTATTTCTTTACATGTCTCCTTCTCCTTTTAAAATGTTAGATGCTTAAAAACAAGAACTGTGTTCATTTTCACATTTTTTCCTTTTTTTCTTTTTTTTTATTCATTGATTTGAGAGAGAGGAAGGGAGAGGGAGAGAGAGATAGAAACCTCAATGAGAGAGAACATTGATTGGCCGCCTCCTGCATGCCCCCCACTGGGGATCAGGCCCACAACCTGGGCGTGTGCCCTGACTGGGAATCGAACCGGCGACCTCTTGGTGCATGGGTCGATGCTCCACCACTGAGCCACACCAGCCGGGCCATTTTCAAATTTCTTTCATCAAGCACAGAGCATGGCACTTTGTAAATGCTTAAAAATGATTTGCAGACTGAAGGAACATTGTGCCGCATGTACAAAGCTCAATGTAGGACTCAGACATTTAGAGCAGTGTTGTCCAATGGAAATAATTGAGCAGCCTATGTAGAAGCCTTAAAAGAAACTAAAAAAGATGCAGGTAAAATGAATTTCAACAATCTATTTTATTTAACTCAAGATATTATCCTTTTAACAAGTAATCTATGTAAAAATGCTGAATGAGATATTTTACAGTCTTCATATTCATCTTTGCAATTCATTGTGCATTTTGCATTTACGGAAACTCTCAGTCTGGACGAGCTTCTTTCAGGTGCTCACTAACCACATGTGACGAGTTCCTACCACGTTGGACAGTGCAGAGAGTATGATTTTAAAAACAGTGATGGGAAGACGAAAATACTCTGGATCCAGCAGTTGAATGATGGTTACATTGGTGCCTTCCAAAGTTCTAATCATATTTCCTGCCTCCTAAAATTACATTGATTTGATGTCAAAAGGCCCTCCTCATGTAAACCTGATAGTAGATTGAGAGTGGAAAATGCACAGGTATCAGTATTTAAATGTAAATGTGGAGGTCAAAGTATTTTGAAAATTGTAGCAGAATAAATGCAGCCTCTTTGGGTCAGGTGTTTGAAACATGCAAATAGCATTGTGAAGTCCTGAAAGAGACAGAATTCTCATTTATGAAGCATTTTAATAACTTCAAGACCCCTCATTTCACCGCAGAATTTCCTGAGCTCATTATGTGAAAAGGAGCGTATTGTCTAGTACGCTCGGCCCCGGGAAGCTCATCTGCTGCAACTCCAGGAGATGTGAAAGCTGTATGTTTACATGAGAAAATATTTCATTAGACATCCCTGACGGTAAATTCTGTAGATGGGGAGCCTGGCGTAAATCACTGGTGTGGCTTTGCCGACTTCCTAGTCAGACTCGGGCTATGTGTCACTGCTCCAAGCAAATTAAATTTTGATGAGCTTGGGAAAGTAATTGGGCTGTGAATGTTACCCATTACTCAGAGAATTGTAAATGTCCGGAAATGAAACCAAATGATGTAAAATCCAATTAATATTTGGGGGGCAATCAGGACCATAGACAGAGCAGTCAGGGACCGAACTCCAACCCCTAATATTTCACACTAAAAAACTCCAAGGCCCTAAGGAGTCTGAGTAGCTCGGCCAAGGTCAGACAAGTGGTCTCGGCTGCAACTGGGATTCGGATCGTGCTCTCCGGACCCCTGGGCTCCTCGTGCTTTCCTCTCCATCGGCCCTCCTTTCTGGCACTGCTTCCTCTCCGCAGCTTCGGCCATTGCTCTGGACTTCCTTACCTTCAGGAACGAGAGGGAGGAGAAGAAAAGCCGCAAGCTGCCAGCGCCAGCTCCTTCCTTTGTTATATGATAATTAACCCGACTTCCTGCTACAGCAGAATAGAAACATATGCTATTATATGTAAATGTCAGTGTAGGGGAAAATACTAATTTTCTGAGCCGGAGGAAGCTGATGAAAGTAAAATGCAAAACAAAAAAGTGGGTCACACAACGAAAGGGATCTCGAACAGGAAGGACAATTCCGCTTGGAGCTCAGCTGCCGAGAGAGGTAAATACGTGCTTGATGAATAGAGAGAGGTGACAGAGGAAGGAGAGGCAGTGCCAGTGGTCCTTTACCAAGGCTTGGGGACTTCTGAATTCAGAGGAACTTGGGGTTCCTGGGGACAGAACACAGGTGACTTATTTAAGGGGACATATGAGCAGGCAGCTTGTCCCCTGCAGACAGACGGCATGGGCATCTTTGGACCCCAGTCCTAGATGGGCTGTTTCCCAGCTGGGTGTCCTTTAAAGCGCTTCTTTAGAACCAGAGGCAGACCAAAGTGACTGTGGCTGGACTCCACGCCAGTCCTATCACTCGGGGATCTGTGGAGGTGGTGGGGAGCCAGTGTGACTGTGCGGGAGAAATGGAAGAGTTTGAAGCTTGAACATGTCTACAGAAAACAGGCACATCAATGCCATCTTTTCCTTTGATATGAAGACACGCAACCTTTCGCATCTTTCTTGGTGGCTTAAAATAATAGGCTGAGGGGAACAACCCCAACCCCCCCCAAGCCAACAGGAGGTTTTCTTCCCATCCTCCCAGAAGTGCTAACATGGCTTCTCTCCTTTCCCGCGATGTTCAGTGTTCAGCTTGGGAAACAA